>CP137677.1:15410135-15840741 GCA_037976565.1 Mesocentrotus franciscanus
GAGCTGGAAGCTCAGTGACCTTTGTTACATGACATTTGACTTCTGCTAATTCCTTTCCTATAAATCCTCTATATAGCTCTGAATTGTCATGCAGTCAATGGATTGTTGACACTAGCATTGTGTAAAAGGAGGCTGTTCAATATTTATAAAATAAAAAGACTTGTAATCAACTACAGATAAAAAAAAACATAGGCTGAATCGTACTCTTCGTGGTTGCATTCATATGAAAATTATATATTTATTTACATACTTTATAAATTTGTTATGTACAGTGTACAAGGTACAATTACATTGTGGAAAACATAGAAATGTGATCACCTTTTGGATTGAGAACTCTATGACAGAAAAGTAATAACTCTCAGTATTTTCAAAGCTATTGCAAATTTGCAATACTTGAATTATATATCAAAGAATAAAAATAAGACATGATAATATACTATGCCAGATAGATACATACAAACAACTTCCGCCCAAAGCTAACATAACATTGTGTTCTTTAATATTGTATACATATATATCGATACTTGACTACGATACAGTTTGTCTACTAGCTGAAAACATGTAGACTCCGCTACATGATGTAATATACATTTAATAAGTAGGAAGTATTAATATTTTCCAATCCATGATATGGGAACTATCTGTCAAAAGACACTAAGCAATGTATAAAATACCCATGCCTCAAGTTTCAACTTTATATCTTGACAAAATTCTGTAAGAGTAAAAATAACTACATGTATAACCATAGTACTACTCATACAAATATCGGATGTATATTGCTGAATTCCTGTATAATTTGACAAAAATAGCAGACATTTCAAAAGGAGATTGGTAGTGAATAAAGCTGAATTAAAAAAAAACATACTGTCTGGTTTGTATCTTCATTGGCTGAAGACCTGAAGTTGATCAAGATCAGTAGTTTTCAAAAGTTCATCATTGTCATTAAATATTCATTCATGTTGTATGATCATTTTTTTGGGGGTCAATTAATCAGGACCTCTAAAGCCCTATTCCCACAGGAGATGGAAAGCTGATTATCAACAAACATTACATTAAATTAAAATTAAAATTAAATTAAAATACCAATGAATAGCAAGAGGGAATGTTATGATGGTAATAAACAAAATAATACATTCAATAATGGCTTGACGCATAATACAAGATTTGTGTGTTTTATTATGCAGATACATTTTTTGGGGGGTATCGGCACTCTGATCAGTATCAGAAAAACTGCTTTAAAACAAACGTGCTGCTGCTAAAATTAAAACCCCAACGAAAAGCGAGAGGAATGTTATGATGGTGATTGACAAAATGATGTACACTATAATGGCTCGACGCACAATACCAGATCTGTATGTCATAGTATGTGGATATATGAAGTACATTGTGATCTCATTTGTTTAAATTTTGCAACAAGTCTGGGGGAATGGCTTTCATCAAATATTGAAATGGAGCTTCATCTGGTACCCAAACAACATCTCAGACAGCCTATTTTGCTACATCAGATATCCCAATTTTTATAGCAAAACATTGCAATTACATTATGTGAATAGGATGTTGTGTAGTTCTTCCATATTTTACTTTGGAATTGCACTGCATCATGACATTGATATCACAAACATTGTTATTGAAGTTAATGACATTTTTTAATAAGTATAAAAAGGAAATTTTTAAAAATAAATATTAATCGCATTTTTGCTCAGGAAATGTCTGGAATATAATCTGGCATTCATTTCAAAATGCAAAAATACAGTAAAAGCATTCATACAAAGAATATTGAGGGCAAATTGCAAGCATATATTACACATGTAGCTTGTTATATGCTGTGACACAAACCTTCCATTACCAAACACCCGATTAATCCCATGTATTTTCTTGTGCAAAACATATACCGGTACCGTACCCAATTCTGAGCCATAAAAAGGTGAGTTCTGGGAAGAGGTGAAAAATAATTTGTGAGCATTATCATTATATGATGCAAGTGTGGAAGAACATCAGTGAAAAAATGTTCCCTGAAAAGCATGGCTCTTTAAATGCCTTAATATTCTAAATATGGCATAAAAATCGGGACAGATTTTTATGCCACATGTTCGTGTAGTCCCATATACAGTGTGTACAGTGCTTGTAACTTTACCTGGGCCAAATTTCTTATCATTTTGATGATTCCAGAACCTTGCAGTACACACCAATACTCATATGCTAGATGATCAACCTTTTCTGATCGATTCCACACCGTTTCTTTCACAATGCAATCGCATGACCAGAACTCAACTTTATCTTTAAAAGAATACGTACTGTCAAACCAGAAATTTTGCATGTATACATGAAAGGTTTACATATTCCGAGAGTGGTTTGGATTCAAAAGGTTTCATTGAATCCCAACTGACACATCAATGAATATTTGCAATTCATGAAAGTGTCTTGGGGTATAAATCTTTCTTATTTTACACAAATCATGAAAGTTTCATGTCGCAGAATTTTCTGATTTTACAGAGGGTGATTTATCTTCAATATCTCTTTACTTTTCAAAGAGACTGATTTTAGAAGGGATACTATAGTATCTGATCACATCTGAACAAGTCCTTCAGCGGTGGCGATACCAAAGAGAAATCCCTCTGTAGCCGGTGGTAGCTTCCTCCCTTTGAGTCTCTCCAGTGTGATCTTGGGATCATCTTCATTCTCTGACAGGGATTTCAAGTTGTTTATCAGCTCACCGGTCTTCTTAGAGATTTCCTGAGAAGCAAAAGAGAAAGAGAGATGGGATTTTTTGTGGAGGTGAGTTGGATCAGTCTGTAAAGTTTCTGCCTGTCGAACTTAAGACTGTGGGTTTGAATCGAGCCCAGGCTGATGACTGAAGCCTGTCTTGTGTGTTACCGTGCCTCTCCCCTGTTCCACAGACACAGGCTAGGTTACAGTGGGGAACACTCCATCCCTCAGATAGGATGTTAAATGGTGGCCCTGTGTGTAGGAGAGTCACCACCTATGCACATTAAGAACCCACTGCACTATCCAAATAAAAGTACCGGCAAACCTCAGTGTAGTGGTGCACCTGCACATCCCAATCAGCTATATCGGGATGAGAGACCCTGATGGTCGCAGTGATTGTGTTTGCTCTTCCCTCCCAGGAACAGGTGTCACCATATACATACTGGAAATAATAGTAATCAAGGGCCGGTCACAAGGACCAAATTAATATAGGACTGGCCCTTTTCTTTATTCATGATTGCAAAACCTTTAATAGATGACCCAATATTTGCTCTAGGCTTTATCTTCTCACTGATATTAGGGTAAGTCCCAGGGGTTAAGGTTGCAACTAGGTTTTTGGTTAGTTTTAGGACTATGTTTAGGGTTAGGTGGAGTGTTGGGTCAAGGGTTAAGTAAGGAATTTGGTAAGTGCAAGAAAATGACTGCGGAGCAATCATTGCCGGAGCATGTGTCGTAGAACAGATCCTTGAAACACCTTAAAGTCACCAAATCGTGCAAGTACAGCATACTGATAATCATGCTTTTGGTTATGAAATCAAAATTAAAATATGACCATCTCCACCCTTTATTGAGGACCCTTAAAAATGTGACAGTTTACAAGCATTTTTAAAATTTCATTTCATGCCAAATACGCAAAATTTTGATCACATGCATAATGGAGTATGGATAATCTTGGATAACCAATAACAAGAGGAACTGAATGATCCTACCTTGATGACTTGTAGATCTGACATGGCATCATCACTAGCGCACTTGGCCATCAGCTGAGCGATGTCTCTGTGTATTCTGCTCATGGTGAACGTGTCTAGAGAAAAGAATCAATCAGGGCCCTGTTTCATAAAACTTGTTATCAGTAACAAGATATGACAATTGTTATAAGGTACTGAAATTGTTGCATTTGAAAAAAGAAAAAGTTTCGTGAGCTCTCTCCTTTCCTCACCTCAAGGGTGACCCGTTAAGAGTGAAAGGAAAGGTGTATGATGCCTGTGTTAGAAAATGCATGACGTACAGGAGCGAAACATGGGCAATGAAATCGTCCAGTGTACAGCGAATGGAGAAAGCTGAGATGAGGATGGTGAGGTGGATGCGCAGGGTATCACTTCACGACAGATGGAAGAACAAAGTCCTCCTTCAATCAATGGGCTTGATGGGGGTGGCACAGGTTATGAGGAGAAATAGACTTAGATGGTTTGGACATGTGGCAAGAAGAGAGGCAACACACTGGCTCCAGAGGGCTCTAAACCTTCCAGTCACCGGAAGAAGACCCGGAAGACCCAGGAAAAGTTGGAGGGAAACCATAGAAGAAGATGCCAAAACATCGGGTATCAGTCATATGGATCCCACAGACAGGAAAGCTTGGAAAGCAGCCATTAAGGAAATGAAATGTCCAACCCCACAAAGTGGGACAAATGGATTTTAAATGCTGATGATGATGATGATGATTGGCTGAGAGCATATTTGTTTTGGAATTTTGGCATTTGTTATCGATAAGAAGTTTTACGCAACAGGCCCCTGGTTCATAAGGTCCATTACAAAATGACATGGTAGGATGGTTCTTTCAATTGATATTCAATCGGAAGGTTGATGGTTGAAACTCTACCTGCTAGGCATTGATCTACATTTGCCACCCTCCACCCAGGAGTAACTGGGGTACCTGGTGTGGGTAAGGACTACATTTTGAGCCACTTGGCTATAACTGGGGTAACGATTCACTGCAGACTGTTTTGATCAGTTTCCTGCTGCCAGAAGGAGCTATATGAAGGTTTATTGAAGTGAAGGAATGTGACCACTTTTCAGCATTGTCAAACAATCCCTGATAAAAATATGAATTGGTTGAAGTAAACAAAATATAGCTGGCATATTTGTGAAATAGGAAACCACCATTCGCCTTCACACAATAGCGCTTCATTGCGTCTCACATAGTGGTCTCCTTTTCCCACCCCATAAGACTCTACACACAAGTGTGTGTGTGCAGACAAACGAGTGGTTTCCAAAACTGTGATATAGCCATATAAATCCAATTGTAATAACTTACATTGTGTAAAACATTTCTCTAACAAATAAGTTGGTATTTCAGATCTTGCAATGATAAAGTATCTTGCTGCAGGTCTAAATAACGTCTAGACCATGATTATATTTAAAGAACTTAAGAAAATCAGTCAATATGATTTGCTTTGTTCACAAGAGTACCTTTGGCATGAGTTGCTACTGTTATTTCGTCGGTTGATAGATTCACAAACAAATCGTATAATTCAGTGGCGTTCTCCACGGCGCGTCTACAAAGCCAGCGACGTACGCAGGCCCTGTCCTGAGATCTTCTAGTTCATCTTCTTCCATGTGAACATACGGGTGAAGGATGGACCAGTTCTGCCGATGCCATACTAGGCAGGGTAATGCCCTGAAAGAAGGGGATATTATACAGGAGAAAAATAAGGCTTGTATAGGCTGATAATGTCAAACCTGGTTGAACTTAATCCATTGATTTAAAGTGACTCGGTAACATTGCCTCAGATTCTGAAACAAAATCCTGGATTTAGCTCATGCTGCAATCATGATAATTATAAACGTTTAGGTCAGTCAGGAATCCCATGACTTTTACAAGCTGATCGCCTGTCTGATTATCAAGATATTTATGATTGGAAATCAAAATTTCATTTTTTGTTTTCCTAACGGTTTGTAAAACACTACAGTCTATTGGAGAAAATGAGTATGGTAAAACCGGTCACTCAAAGATTCTTACTTTTTGAGGCACTTCATGATCATTTTGAAGCGCAATTTTTTAGGGCTTCAATATAACACCATATCACAGACACTGAAAACACATAGGGCCATGCATCTGATCTCAGATGCCTTTAAGGAAGACTCTGGATTGACTTCACCAACCCTTCCAATGTCACAGACTTCACAAACAATAATTACAAAAAAAATTGAGACAACTTCTTTCTAAGTCATAGCACTTTTACATTGATAGTTTCATTATTAATTTGGTAACCTTATTCCTTCATTTCATTATTTATGAGCTCATTTTGAATTTAAGGTTTTTTTGCAAGTTCAAAAGTAATGGATGAAATTTAATAATTTGGGCAATTTAAATTGCCTCCAGCAATGAAGTGAAAGACATGAAAAATATGGTGAAAAGACAATAGATGGTGATAGACCACTGACAAGTACTGCCTACGCCATAATGGACAAAGAAATACTTTGAAAGGTGTGAGATACACAAACCTGCTTAATAGTCAAAATAAATCACTTTAATCACCATCAAATCTTCCAATTTAAAATCTTGCTCAAATTGTGCAGACACTATCCACTAAATACTAAATACTACAATGAATACATGAATAAAATGAAATTCACTACCTCTTGCATGTCACAATACAGAAATAAGAACGACCATCCCCTCTATACCAAGAGGTGAAGTAGTTTAAAAGTTTACCTTATGAATTTAATGACCTCTTCTACTCTAGAGTGATATACAACTATCTTCTTCTTCAACAGTAGAGCTGTGTAGATGAGGATTGTTTCTAGACCAAATGGGTTGATAACATCTGGAAAATAATATGAAGTTATTATTATTATTATTTATTTGGCATCGCCTGTGCCTGGGAGACAAAATGCGAACTAAAATCACTGTAACTCTCTGGTCTCTCCTCCCGGTATAACTAAATGGGGTGTGCAGGTGATGTTTTTTGTTTGAATAATGATGTACATAATTGCAAAACCTTCGTACCAACCAATCCAAAGAAGTTAATAAATAATTTTATTTCATCATTAAAATTTTATATAATTCATATGTTTCATTTTACTTGTTTGTAAATAGTCTATATGTATTTTGAAATTGATTAATAAAGTCCCTCTGAAGAGGTAAAGAGAAAAAAATTACAAAAACCTTCACATTTCATTTCAGACAACACAGGGGGAGTACACTACAGATAATAAGATGTACAGTAATGATGTTTTGTCTGTTGTACATATCAATATCTTATGTTGTCAAGTCAATTCACTTTATGTCACCATGAGATATGTTGGAGTGCATATGCAAGTGGTTGGTGGTATTCCATCTATCTCATGCTTGAAATAACACTTTTCGGGAAGTTCCATGTAAAATTGGTTGTCAGTTACAATGCTTCTGTTTTCAAGCCCCTTTGTCAAATCAATGCATAAAGATTAAAAACAGCCATACTTAAATACAAGGTAAGGATTCAGAGAAATATTACACTCAATAATCAATTTCTTTTTCTTCTTACCAGCCTGTCAAAACCACATCAGAATAATTTTCATACATGTGTAGTCCAAAGAAAGTTGGATAGCAGGCTTACCCCCAAACTCAAAAGATAAATTTACATACCTTTCACACAACCAGCTGTGTATGCCTTCTTTGCATCAAAGTCTTGGGCAACAAAGGTTCCATTGTTTTCACTGGGGCAAGTGCCTTTGGTGATGACGGAGAGGTAGCCCTTTAAAATGGTGGCAGCATTCCCCGTTGTCAGGTATACTCTACATAGGATCTCGCTCAGGGTATGGTATTTCTCGGGATTGAAGTCTTTGGCAAGTAAAATGAAGGAGAAGTGCTTTACCTGTATTAATAATAAAGATATAATGTCAATCACTTAGAGCAGGGACAGGGTGCTCCTGGTGCCTCCGCTCTCTGCTCTCGCGCGAGCAGTGGATAGCTGGCATTGTCAGCTGCTCATCGTGTTCGTTGACAAAGTATGATCATTGTAAGCACGCTCTGATGCCTTTGAGTCATTTCTTTTTTCAGCCAAAGTATTTTGTGGATGTGCCTTGGCATTTGTGTAATACTGTATGCAAGTGTTGGTTTATATTGCTCAGGTTTTTGGGGTTGCCAGCTGGGCAGCCAAGCAAGATGGGACTTTTAGGTTGCCCGGTGGCGTTTTAGGTGGTCAATGGCGCCCGGGAAACCGCTAATTTTGAGCCCTGATATATATGTATCAACAACAACAACAAATTTGCTCTTATTATGATGATATACAATGTTTACACACCGTCTGAAACAATTCAAAAATGAAAAGTATAATGATACAATAAATCAATTTGACAATTTACCTGTATATGACATCTGTAAACACTTGTACCACATCATTTGCCGAGAGCCATGTGGGTGTTCATATATATCATTTTACATAGGGTTAACACCATTCAGGCTTTTAGCAGATAGCATGTGGTAATATAATTTATGCATGAAATCAAGGAACCATTAATGCCTTCTAGCACTTGTTGGTAGTACGACACTTGCATGAACAGGGCGAGAGCTTGTATGTTTGTACAAGATATCTTCTACATTAAGGAAAAGTAGATAATAGCACATGGGCTTCATTAGAATTGGAAACATCAGATAACAGATTTGTGTAAGTTTGAACAAATTGGACTAAACAGAAAAGTGGTATATTTGTTTTCTTAGCATTTGTCCTATTCTGTTCAGTCACCCCCCTATATCTCTGATTATTCAGTTTTCACCCAATTCAAATTTTCATGAAGGTTGGGTCACCTTTTAAAGCTAAAACACTGTGACATCATGTTTGGTCAGGTGCTCTCTTAACTATGCACAAAGGCTCTGCAAATTCTCAGCACCCTTCTAGCATTCATCCTGTGTTTTATTACCTTCTTCAGGGCAGATCCATTTTCCACAGGCACGGTCATTATGTAAAACCACTCCCGGTGAAACTGACTGTAGACAAACGGTACAACGATGGCTCCTCCTGGGAGAGGCAGCATTTTCTCATCAGCATCTTCTTCATGTCGCTGGAGATTGATGGATACGACCACGTCCACAATACATCCCCATTTGTGTCTTTTTCTGAACCGGAAAAGTAGGAAAAAAGCTTAGTTATATATTGGCTAAATTGCAGAATTTGTTTGTAAGAGAATGACAAAATACAGAAGTGTGAAGTGGGAACTGTGCCCCTTGCTCTGGTTTTACTGATTGAATTAAATAGGCTGCAAATGAAAAACAAAATACTTTAATATTTTCATAAATATGTAGACCCTCTTGTCTATACCCTAGTGTAAACTTGTGAATTTCAATCTAAAATCACATTTTTAAGAGAAATGTGAATACATGAGTGATCTTTTACAGTAACATTAAGATTTTGGAGCGTCATATTTAAAAGTAGGCCCAAGTGTTTCAACAATAATTTTTTCTTTCTCCCATTTGTTTTGTAAAAGTGCAAGATGTAGATCTAGGCAAAAAGTTTGTAATATTTTAGCGCTAATGCGTGTATGAGGCCCATACAGTTGACGGTTAGACCTCATGCATTATATTTATAGGAGTGACTAATATTGAGATTTTCAAAAACTTGTCATGACTCGAGTCTAAGACTAAGTTTAACTAGACTAACTTTTAAAATTTTTATTTTTTGTGCATGCATGTCTGGCCACTTTCAGGAACAATCAATAGAGGTCTAGTCTACTCTAAATAGATCTATGTTTCATTCATGAAATTAAATGTGCAACCTTGGCGCAATTTGAATTAGCAACTACTACTTCGTAACAACGCGACGCCAAATCATGTCAGTAAGTCACTTAGTAAGAGATTCTGGCGTTAACATCATATTCATAACGGCCACACCAGTAACACAATTACAATGATATTCTAGTGTAGACCTCTAGATCTATATTGATAACGGCTGGTCAAACAAATAATGTTTACCACCACGAAAATCGAGTACATGGGACAGTACATTATCAAACCCTCTTATCTTCCATTCAATTCCATGTTCATTTCAGAACGTTATATTTTCTTTAGTACTTGGCTACATGACATAAATACGAGAGTATATATAGGGCATCGTTAATACCTATCAATCCTGCAGCAGAGAGAGAAATAAGGGCTGACATTCTGACTTATGACCGGAAGGCGGTAGACGACGAACCTCCAGGGGGTGTTTCACAAAGATCCTCTTAAAAACTATGGAAAGCCAGTTGTAGCCTTAAAAAATATATATATTCAAAAGCGAAAATTCAAGTATTTTAGACTTTTTATTAATTCCACATCAAGAACATGAACATCTCTTTGATAAATAGAAAATATGAATGATTGAAATCAACATTTTATGCCTTTTAAAATAACCTTTTTCATAGTATAGTAATATTTTCATAGATGCTAATGGCTTTCCATAACTGTTAAGTCCAACTTAGAGGTAAGTTCAACTTCGGATCTTTGTGAAACACCCCCCAGTCGTGAGTGACACTCCGGATCCTCGATTTACGCCCGAGCGCGCGATACCCGGGAGGCGACCGGAAGGCGGAGCAGTCCTGAAGAGCTCTGTGCAAGTGTCGATGCCACTTTAATTTCTTTCCCATGGTCGCATTCATTTTCAATAGAAAACAACTAAAAAATTGTGATCACTTAATTTTTTTTCCTCTGTTTAACAAAGCAAAATCCCTTCCCTTAAAGCAGTGTTTCATGGGCCCGTTCATGGGTCAGAGAGGGGCCAGCTAGCCCACGGGGGCGGGGTACTCAGATTTGGTTTAGAGGGTGTGTGGCTGATGCCTCCTATAGCCAATTTTTAAGAGTAATATTTGGACATTCATTTAATGAAAATCTATAAGGCTATATTAAAACGATTTCAATTATTTTGCATATGGATTTTGCACCTTAGCGAGAATAAGCTAGGGTGAGGTATTATACTGAAGAAAATAGTATTTTCAGGCCAAGATCTAAAAGTGGGCCATTTTAGTAGCCTATTTTAGAAGCACGGTTTCTTATCGTTCTTGATGTGTGTATGTCAAGTAGGTTTTGCCAGGGTGGGTATTATGCCCCCGGCTCCCCCCCCCCCCCTTCTATCTCATTCCCAATCATATAAGAGCCTTGTGATTAAGTATTGTAAGTCTTCAAAGTTTTGGGGCATTTGTTGTGTATACCGGCTAGAAACAGTAATTGCATTTAAAATTTGTGTCACTATTATTCAAAATTATAGACCCCGATCTGGAACCTGAATGCCAGTATCACTCACAAGGGAAGCTTGCTAGCTAGGTTTCTGTGCTACAGAACTTTCCTGCTGAAATTGACTGTCCATATGCATGTATGTTTTCGGTGTGACTCATGTTTACAGCATAATAGATACTTACTAGAATTAAAACAAAACTTAAACAGATACCTATTTCAATGAAGCAAGATCCCACTCACCTCCATCCCATCCACTCAATCACAACTATCTCTCCCCTCTCTCTCTCTCTCTCTCTCTCTCCCTCTGTATGTCCACCCTCGATCCCCGTTTTCCTTCCCTTTTTTTCTCTCTCTGACTGTTTCTCTGTGCATGTATCTTTTGGTCTCTTTCTCTCAGTCGTTCAATTTGCCTGTCTTTCTGATCCCCCCTCTCTCTCTCTCTCTTTCTCTCTCTCTCGCTCTCTCTCTCCCACAAAACCTTCTCTCCCATTCATTCTCTGTCCCCCCTCTCCCCCCTCTCTCTCTCCCCCCTCTCTCTCTCTCTCTCTCTCTCTCTCTTTTTCCACATTATACCATGTCCATCTCCCCCTCTCTCCATATCACTTCAGAATAACAACTCTTTGTACTCCATTTAATTGCCTGAATGATAATGCGTCATTTTATTTTCAAATTATATTTTGCTCACATTTTCTGTTGCTACAAAGTTATTTGCTATCCTCGGGGTCATGTTCTGGTACATTTCACTAGTCTTACTCTTGTGGCTGCAAAGAAATTCATCAAATTATTTGTATACACATTTTAAGTACAATCTAAGAAGATTTTACCCATTCTCTTATAAACTGTCTTTTAAGAATATTTTAAAAGTATATGCATTTTTTAAATCTAACAGGCAGTATTCTTAAGTAGGTTTCTATCTTCCACTTGAACTCGACAAGAGAGTTCTTAATACCGTTGATATTTTCAGGGTGCTCTAATATATAAATTTCCTCTGGCGACAATTGCATCGGGTTTCGTCAAAGATGTCGAATTAGGTTTCAGGTCGGATTTAAGATTTAGGTTTGGAATATGGTTAGGGTTGGGGTTAGGGTAAGTGTTACGTACAGTGCTTGGTTTCAAGTTGGAGGCACCTTAATTATTGTTCATGAGCAAGCGCACAGACTACTTGCCAAATAATTTTGAATATTCAATTTGGATCTTTGGGGTATAAGATGGTTTGCTTTCTGCAAACGGACACTACCACCAATTGTTGTCAATGACTTAAAAGGCAAGTGCGAACCCTTTGCAAGTTGAATTGAATATATAGAGTAAACTAAACAAACGAAAGTGTAAAAGTTCCATCAAAATCTGATGAAAAATAAAGTTATGAAACAGTGACATGACCGTTGTATCACATTGGCTGTCTGCAAATTAGCGAGTAGAATGTCATTCCCTCACTATTCCCCATTTTTGTTTATGAAATGTCTAGCTTTTTTCTTTTCTTTTGGACACACCTGCATCAGACAAATTTTCCTTTATATTACGGAAGATAGTAACATAGTTATTGGGATGACACCAACAACTCGCTAATTTGAATACAGCTACTATCGCCCTATCATGAAATTTATGCGAAACTCTCTCTCTCTCTTTCTCTTTATTTAATTAAACTTGCAAAACATGAGCCGGATTTGTCCTTTAATAATTAATGTCACTTTATAGTCTGTATGTGGTGAAGTAACGACATAATTATCTGTAAGGTTCAACAAACTTTAATAGTGCATGGGTCAAGATTATTTGAACAAAACACTTATATTAGACACCAAAATCGTCTGTGGGAATAATGTATCACATTAAACCGCGGATTTAATTCGATTTGAATTAATTTACTCTTTAAAAACTGAAATGTTCAATCACCATTAAAGAGGTTCAAAGGGTGACCACATTTACAAAATGGTATACTATTTGACCATTCAGGATCCAACATTATAAAGGTAGAATTTATTGTGTTAAAAGCGTTAATCTGACATTTTAGAAAAAATGGTCACTCCTCAGTCCTTTTAGTCGTTGATTTAACATTCAAATTTTTAAAGTGTTAAGAATATTCATTTAAAAAAACATATAACTAATAACGTAATGGTAACATGTCAAAATGATTTCGGCGGACCACCCTGCTCAGCTGTAAACCATTATACAGCACCGCTGTTCTACCAAGGGTCCTAACGAATTTAAGGTATAAATTAAATGTATTGAATGTATCCTAATTATGTTTTTAAATGCATTAGTAAATTATACCAACTGTGGATGAATAAAGAAGATGATTGTCGCCAGAGAATAATGTCATACAACACTTTACAATGGCCTTGGAGGAATGTTGAGCTGCGCAGGGATATCAACATGGCCGACATCAGCTCCTTGACACCAAACGCCGATGTACCCAATGTCAAACACGGATTCACCGTTAGGGAGGCTCAACTCGATGTCGCTCCCGAATAGGAACCGAGGGCGGCACTGAATAA
Source organism: Mesocentrotus franciscanus (assembly GCA_037976565.1). Lineage (NCBI taxonomy): Eukaryota > Metazoa > Echinodermata > Echinoidea > Camarodonta > Strongylocentrotidae > Mesocentrotus > Mesocentrotus franciscanus. The sequence goes on from CP137677.1 coordinate 15,423,522, forward strand.
TATTGTGGACAAAAACGCAAAGGAAAACAATTACTAAAGGTTGTACTGTGCCTCAGGTGAAATATGCAGACTTTCTTTTTTCTTTAGTTGTCTTTAGACTCAAACTGTATGAAAATACTTCTTAAAGAGCGTTTGAACGTTAATTGACTCGACACAGTGGCATAACACCGGCGTATATTGTCAGTGTTTCATATCGGAGGAACAGAAATGTTTATTTATTTATTTATTTCTGATATTTATACAGGGTGGCACATATCACCAATTTGGTGGTCTTCCATGAGGCCCTGTTTGGTAAGAATAAAACAAATAACAGCAGCAAAAACAAAATACATAAATACACAAGCATATAAACTGGTATAATACAAATTAATTGGTATTCTCATGAAATAACTGATCATTCAAGAATTATCCTCAAATACCTTTCTTTTTCTTTGCAAAATGGCTATTTCAAAACATCCACTATTTATTCAATTCAATTCAATTTTATTTCTGTTTCCAACAAAACATTACAGATTTCATTTCATTACATTACACATTACAAAATATTCAGATCATCGATCATTTTTCCAGTTTCTCTCATTTTTCAGCTTCTATTAAAACCAACTTAATATCAGGGTAGACTTCCCCTTTAAAAGGTTCCGTACTTACGTGCTACCATTCTCATCTGGGACAATGTGTCCACTACTGGATGGTGTCGAGCCCGTTCCCGCCCAGAACTGTGCCCCTGCAACGTTACATATCAAATCAGTTTACTGAGGGGAAAAAAATGCAACTATCATCAAATTTAATATTCATGAAAGTACCAAAGAAGGAACAAAACAGGTGCAAATCAATAACCAATCAAAAGAAAACACCAGATTATTGGATGATGAAGAAAGGTACATGTATATACTTAAATCTATACACACAATATACTAAAATAATTAAATCTTAATGACCACCTCCAATATTATACAAACCAGCTCGTAACTTTCGCTAAGCAACTGACAATTATAAACTAATTATTCCCAAATCCAGACTCAAGCTCATCTACCAAAAAAAGGGTTTACGGTGGCTGCTTCGAAAACATGAAACAATATCCCACTTTCCATCAGAGATCGCTTAAAACACAACTGCACTACTTGTAGCCACTTGCGCCCTCTATATAGCAAACAATGCCTAAGCGGTATACCCGTCGGTCCCCATGATCCCCTTTTTCTTATGTTAATTGAGAGCTGATTTGATGAGATAACCACCTGTCAGTGACCACGCTGGGAGGTCTAATCCCTCCTGGCCAAACTAGTGCAGACAGGCTTTAATGTGGTTTACCTATTCTTATAAGTCTAGGCTATGTATTTCATGTTTCTTCTTCAGACTCTGTAACTTTGTAAGCGCTCTGGTACTTTTTTGTTTTTAGTGCTCCTTAATATATAAAGGGATTGGTAACATTGTTCAGATGAGAGAAATGGTGCTACATGTATAAGGTAGTGACTTCAATGCTGGATGTACAATTAAAAATAATCTGAAAGTTTGAGTGAAAACAAACCATCATTAATGATAAAAAATGGGAAAAACTGATCTGATCGATTCCTTAATTCTCCCAACTATATATATTATTACAATTTAATTACATTATAGGTGAATGTAAATCGTCACAAAGCAATAAATTGGCTCTATATACCATTCCAGACATTTAAGTGTTTAAATATTTATAAAAGTCTGTCTTATGTCTTATATTCATGGAAAAACGGTTGGGAAACTAAATTCAAAAATGGTTGGGAGAACTAGTGTTAGAGGGTGTTGCACAGCGACGCCTCAAAGAAAACCAAAAATATCTTTGTGGTTTGAGAATTTGTTCAGGATTTTTTGCATGTTAGAGGGTTAGTACAGTAGAAGTAATATAATAAGTAACATTTCATACAAAAATTATGCAGTTTTTTCATCAACCTTCAACAATGTTACAGAGTCACTTTAATGATTGATATTTATCATTATTATTGTTATTATTATTATGATTGTTGTTGTTGTTGTTACTATGGGGGGGGGGGGTTAAAACAAAACAAAAATAAAACAAACCGGAGCATGAGCCGTCGTACTGTAAACCTTCGAATTTGATCTTTTGGTCGTTGACAATAACCACGGAGGAAGCAGAGAGCCCGTTGGATCAGAGAGTTGCCCGAGATTGTGTTCTGCTGGAGGTGCAAAATTGGCAGGCACAACGACGTGATTGAAATTAACCTGTCCAACAAAACAAAGAAATTATTTTTGAAAAAGAAATAGAAGACAAATTTCTCAATGACTTACATGTATAAAAAGGTCTAACCATTCCGGGCATAAATTATAACAATATATGAATCCACGTTTACAATACTATGGCGTCAACAACTAATACATGTAATATATATATAACTAATAGTTTTACTTTTATATAGCGCTTAATATTCACATTGTATCTAAGCGCTTTACATATTACGTACACGAATTAAATGAAGAAAATTAACGTAACAAATATGATTTTATGGACATGCAAATGAAGACAATAGTGTAAGGTGTAGTTGTACATATTTAATAGACAAAGCTACAAATTACAAAACTTTATTATCACAGTAGAATATTTTGGAATCTACCGCCGGGGAATACCTTTAGAACGTAAGCACTAAGCATGAAACGTTATGAGGATTAATGTTTATAATAGTCTTTATGGCATTTAAGGCCTGCCATATGGTCAAAGATTCCATCAGGTAGAGATCTCATTCAAGTCTGTGATCGCCTTCTCACCGGGAAGATGCTTAATTTAATCAATAAACCGTTAGAACTTAAAGCCCCTCTAAAAAGTGTTGGGAGCCCCAAGTTCGCCAAATATTTGATGGCAAAATTTCACTTAAATTGTATCATAATGTGAAAGAGGATGTCATTTCAGTAAGACACACTTCTGCAAAGTTCCCCCTCAAAATGTGTTTGAAGACAAATATTGATAAAAGAATACATAATTCGGGTTTTCTGTTCAATAATGTACGCAGAAAACCTAAATTTTGTATTCTTTCATCAATTCGACTTCAAATACATTTGTTTTAAAAAATCCTTGCAGAAATGTGTCTTAAATGACATCCTCTTTCACATTATGATACAATTTATGTGAAATTTTGCCATTAAATTTGGGGGGCTCTCAACACTTTAGAGGGGCTTTAAAGCATGAAGTAAGGATTAATGTTCATAGCGGTCTTAATCAAACCAAATGCCTGCCATACAGGGTCAGTAGTTCTACTCACACTGTATCGTCTGCACCAGATAGAGATCCACTTCAAATTTGAGACCGACTTCCCGGTAGGTAGATTCAAATCCCCGAAGTTTGCATTGTTCATCGCCTCTTCTATCGTACTGCAATAAAGAAAATTAAGTTTAGTTTCCCATTGTAGATTTGAAAATAATTGCTGTTGTTGTTGCCGTTGTTGTATTTTGATAGAATAGGCATATAGGTCTATGATGCGATGAAGATAATGATGATGATGCTGGTGATGAGGATGATGATAATGATGATTGACTACTACTACTACTACAACTACCACCACCACCACCACCACTACCACCACCACTACCACTACTACTACTACCACCACTACTACTACTACTACTACTACTACTACTACTACTACTACTACTACTACTACTACTACTACTACTACTACTACCACTACTACTACTACCACTACTACTACTACTACTACTACTACTACTACTACTACTACTACTACTTTACTACTGTTTCTACTACTACCAGGCGCGCCGGAAGCAGTTTGGAATGGGGGGGGGGGGCAAACATTCCAGGGGGCTTACATTTCCGGGGCAGTAGCGTAATGAGCAAAAGGTCAAGGGCAGAGCCCCGGAAGCTCAGGGGTTTAGATACCTTATTTTGACACTGGCAGGTCACTAATGGCAAGGGGTCAGGCCAGGGAGCCCCATGAAGCTCAGGGTTTTAGGCATTTAATTACGGTCAGATGAGCATCCAGTTAGGGCCCTTGGTGGGGTCCAGGGGGCGGAGCTCCCGTAAGCTCAGCCTGCTCAGGGGTTTTAGGCATTGAATTACGGTCAGATGAGCATATTTTGATACCTCATTTGTGACACTGGCAGGTCACTCATTCTTTCTTTCTCTCTTTCTTTCGTTTTCTCTTAAACATAATTTTTCAACAAAAAGTGGGGGGCTCGAGCCCCGAGCCCCCGCCGTTCTGCAGATTCTGACATGAAGGCTTCTAAATAAGCTTTTTTTTTGCCTGACTGTAAATTTGGGAATTTGTAATTTTCCAACAAACGCATACAAAAGTATAATTTACAAAAAAATTGAAAAATCCAGGAAAATCACATCATTTCAGCAACATTTGTAAATCACTGGTATCGAATAAGAAATAAACCACGTTTGAATTTTATTTTAACTGCCCCCCATCAGTACGTACGCCAGTGGCTCATGTCTTCCCACCCCTATCATAAAAAACACACACGCTTTCCCATCCTCTCACAATATTTCCACGATATGCGCGTATCGCTATTATAAAATCATCCATTAATTGATAAATATAGGGGCATGCGGAATGTTTAGGAAGTTTAATTCCTGTTTACTCTCCTTTTCTTGGAATGGAATATAATTGTGATTGTGATCAATTCATTTAAAAAATACAAATCATTTTTACTCCTTTACTGCTGATTTTTTTCAGGGGGGCTTTGGGGGGGCAAAATGCGTTTGCCCCCACTTTTCGATTAGGCGGGGCCCCTGCCCCCCTCCCCACTTCCGGTTCCCTGACTATTACTACTACTACTACTACTACTACTACTACTACTACTACTACTACTACTACTACTACTGCTTCTGATGATAATAATAATATTATTATTAATAATAATGACAATATTAATAATAATGGGGGGGTGGAGATGTAGTGGGCTGATACCTGCATGGGCGGCGTTTCACGAAACCGACATAAGTACAAGTTCACCAAGTTCACGCGTAACAAAGGGATGTCGGTGAACCCATATCGATTTATATGAAACAAAAGCACGAAGATGTCAGGCATGTGAACAATTCTAGATCGATAAAATCTCTCTGTTTAACCTTGGAATAATATTTGTGTTGGGGGTGTGGGAACTGCGTCAGTGTGTGACGATTCAATATTCAATAACAGCAGCGAAATAAAGTGGCGAAGCTACAGAGGGCACGGAGGAGGAGCACGTAACCCCAATCGGATTGGAAGGAAAGGCTACAAAAAGAGATAGAAAGAAAGGGAAAGAAGAACACGAATAGAAGATGATAATGAGCTTATGAAGCTCTCTTACATACTCCCCCTAATCGTGAATAATAATTTTTTTTATAAAGCGATTTACCAGTTACAATCACCCAAAGCGCTAATGGTTATAACCTCGGACACTGGATTTCAGTTACAATTCCACACATAAAGTGCACATTCTCCACTCCCTGGTTAGCACTCCAGCTAATCGCCATTTTACGAGCACGCACATACTAATCCTTCGCATCCTATACCGGGTACCTATATTTCGCACCTATAGGTGGAGAGGAGCAATGCAGATAAAATGCCTTGCTAAATGACATTATTGCTGTACCCGGGCTCGAACCCATGACCTTTGCACTGTCAGTCAAGTGATTTAACTATCACACGCCAACGACATCTCTAGGTTTTTTTCATTGATTCCCATTTCATCTATCTATAAGACCAATACGCCCCCCCCCCCATAATACCAGTACCTCTCCAATTCATGGAATCACGCTACGCCATTGGTGAGAATATACCTTGAAATTGCAAAACCACTTTTCGCAGGTGAATTTCCGGTCTCTCCTCCCCATACGACGGCATCTGGCAAGTTAAACAAAATGCATTTACACAGAATTTCAAAAAAGATTTAAAGGGGGGGGGGTGTCAAAAATCGATACAAGATACAGATAATCCATCGTGGTAGGTATTTGTATGTATCTGACTCAAACAGTAAACATCTTACCTGAAAAATTCCAAACCGTCTATATCAGATACGTTTCTTAAGCAAGGATATATTCACAAGTCTTTGAGAAATATATAGAATCTATATTATATGTTACGTCTGATAGGCCTATAAAACTTAAGAAGTTTGTCCTCTGCTATCGGGAATTTGTGTTTCGGAATTATGAACCTTCTGAAAAACGAGTCCTTCGATCCCTTTCATTTTCGGAATTATGAACCCCTGGTATGGGAACTTTTTGTTTCGGCATTATGAACGTTCGGAATTATGAAACTTTGGATTAACGGTCGAGTAACCCTCGAACCCTCGTTATGGAAAATTTGTGTTTCGGAATTATGAAACTTCGGAAAAACGAGTCCTTCCCTTTCGTTTTCGGAATTATGAACCCCTGGTATGGGAAAATTTTGATCGGAAATATGAGAACTTCGCATTAACGGTCGAGTGCCCCTCGAACCTCCTGTTTATATAATATGGGGATTTTTTTTTCTTCTCGGAATTATGAACGTTCGGGATTATGAAGCTTCTGAAAAATGAACCTTCGGAAAATGGACCTTCGGAAAAACGAGTGACCGGCCCCCATTCTGACCTGGTGCAGTTCCGTCGTAGTAGAAACCGATGATCCTGATGGAAGTCTGACTTACGGCGTACACGTCACCGTGGACGTTATGAGGATTACTCTGGATATTTGGAAACGATCCGATGATTTTCCCATTGTACTGTGCATTTGTGCTCGCCAAAGCTGTAGAAAAAAAGATGAATAACCTACAAATTATCTATACAAGAGAAGATAATGTTTTTTTGTCTTTGCACTGGAGGAGTATGGAAAGCCATAGGGAAAAAACGATATATAATTATATTCGATCCCTGCAAAATATATGGGTCGTTCTCAAAATATATGCGATGATAAAAAAGATATATGCGTTAATGAAATATATGTGTGTACAAAATATGTTCGTACAAAAAACATGTTCGTACAAAAAAATATCTTCCTAAAAAAAAATATGTTCGTACAAAAAAATATACATGTATTGATATATATAATTTATATAATATATATATAATATACAAATATTGACTGCTCATGAGGATGATGGTGGGAATTATCACTACCAAGGTGGTGTTCATACCGGTCCTTCTATCACCCCCGAGGCGAAGCCGAGGGGTTATAGAAGGGCCGGTATAAACACAACCGAGGGAGTGATAATTTCCTCCACCATCCGATTACAGAGCAGTCCATATTTGTTTTATATACCTCATCCGTTTCATTGATTCATGAATAGGTCTAGAAAATAAATCCAATATCAAGAGTCTATATGCTCATCACAGTAATATATTTACAGTCTTTTGAAGCTGAAAACAGTTTCAAATATCCAACGCTAAAAGAAATCCAACATACGGAAATCCAATCTATACTGTAAATGTTTACAGGTACGTACTGCAGTAAGGTAATGCAGTTACTGCAGCCCAGCGTAAATTGCATGGCTTCCCAGGTCGAAATTCCAGTTGATACCAGTTGAAACCAGTAAGGATTTCCAACTGGTATCTACTGGTTTGAACTGGTCTCAACTGGTCTCAACTGGTACCAGTTAATACCAGTTGATACAATTTGGAAACCAGTAGAAATACCAGTTGACATCTGAGACCAGTTGAAATTACCAGTTGATTTACCAGTTGAAAACCAGTAGATGATTACCAGTTGATTTACCAGTTGAAAACCAGTAGAAATACCAGTTGACATCTGAGACCAGTTGATATTACCAGTTGATTTACCAGTTGAAATCCAGTAGATGATTACCAGTTGAAAACCAGTTGATTTACCAGTTGAAAACCATTAGATGATTACCAGTAGATTTACCAATTGAAAACCATTAGATGATTACCAGTTGATTTACCAGTTGAAAACTGTTAGATGATTACCAGTTGATTTACCAGTTTAAAACCAGTAGATGATTACCAGTTGACCAGTAGAATACCAGTTGCTTTACCAGTTCAAAAATCAGTTCATTGTATCTTATGCATATTCATGATTAATTTGCATATTTTCACAGAAAATATAATTATCATGATCTTTCAAGCAAATGTGACAATGCACATCAATTTTGTGATTTATATTTTCTTAGTCAATCATTGACAAATATATTATATATGTTTGATCATGTTTTCATCTAAATTAAGACGTAAAAATAGATATATTGATACATGTAATTACTAACCAGGAAACAAAATGTATAATTTTGTATATATCTATGTACGAGCTCCAAATTTCTAAATTAGAATGATACTTATCTCTAATCCACCTCAAATGATCTTTGTGATTGGGAAATTGCAACAGTTTATATATTATGGTGCTAGCTATTGGTGGCCAGATGCCAAAATTGATTATTGATTATCACAATATCAGTTGATTACTGGTCTCAACTGGTAAATCAACTGGAAATATCAACTGGTAACTGGTAAACCTACTGGTTTTCAACGGGTAAATCAACTGGAAATATCAACTGGTACATCAACTGGTAAATCAACTGGTAAATCAACTGGTTTGTCAACTGGTCCCAGCTCGCGTTGTCTCAATTTCCATATTAAAAACCAGTTGACTAATGGTTTGAACTGGTACCAGTTGACCAGTTGCCTACTGGTTTCAACTGGTATTTCGACCTGGGAATTGAGCGCGCATTTGAAATCTTGTATGCTCTGTGTGTGTGCAAAAGTCGCGGAGGGGTGAGGAGTACTATCACAGGGTTATAGTACTATCAAACCCTCTGACGCAATGATAGATCGAAATGCTCCTTGTCATGTGATATAGTTTTGACCAATCAGTGAATGACAATCTATGTACGAGGTGTATAAATAATAGGCTATGCCAAGTCCAAGGTATTTGGTAATTTTTGGTGTCCCATTCGCTACCAAAATAAATAGGAGTAATTTATGAATGAAAATTGTCATCAAAGGCATGTCATTTTACTTAATGGTGTCATCAAAGCTCTCGTATGTCTAATATAGCATTAAAACTTACAATGATCAAATATACAGAAATCTGAGATGTGGTTAACAAGGTACATGTATAGGCCTATGGGATAAAATAGCTTGAACTTGCCAATATATATATATATATATATATATATATATATATATATATATTTATATATATATATAGGCCTATACGTGATTGCTTTTCAGTAGGGCATCGAAAACTTGATAAACATTGGCATGATTGGGAGAGGGCATAATGTATCATGGCAGGCCCGCGTACATTACGTAGAAGACCTTATGAAAGTCCAGCTTATATCAATGCGCTGTCCGTGTATATGGCGAAGAACGCCTGAATATGCGATGTAGTTTCAAAATTACTACCGGGAAGGGGAGGGCTGAAGCTTCCTAGCCCCTCCCCTCCCGATCCCTGCCTCATAATTCGTGAATAATGAACACACAATATAAAACTATCGTTTGGAAAGTTGGTCTAATCCAGGGTCTACTAGAGCTATTGACGATTTATCATTATCAAGTATGTTCAAATATAAAATGGGCTAGAAACAAAATTGCCCCTGTCTTGGATCTGCCCTTTCTAACATAGTGCATATAAGTGCAATGACCTTTGCACACGAGGCGTCGAAAGCTAACGTACGAGCGCGTCGGCCATTTGGCGCGCATATAGCTAGTTCAGAGGGATACCGTACACAGACTGACAGAGTCAATGCAAAATGAACAGTGTCTAAACATAAGGTTTAATCACTGGCATGTGTGCCGATTGCCTGTAAAAGGCTTGATAGCGCAGGTAAAATACTAACAAAATCACAATGACGCCTCGTTGGCGACAAGCATCAAGCAACAAGCAACGTGAATAAAAACTGTTGTTCGTCAATATCCCCTAAAAAACAAGAAGAAGAAGAAGAAGGAGTGTGAAATTGACAGATTTGAAAAACGACAGATGGGATAAACTCAACACGATAATCACCAGGTTCTATGCAATCTTATCTCCATGGCGTGAGGAAAATTTCAGGAATGCGACAGCCGTTACAGAATGACAGAATTGAACAAAAGAAAAATTGGTGTTATAGATTCTTTGCAAATCGCATCATTATCATCCGATATTCCGATGCCATTAAAAAAAAAAAAGGGAATTGTAATTTCATAGAACTGCCTGTTATGACAAAGAGATTTTAATTTTTGCATAGTTTACTTTAGACCGCATTGGTTACTGATGGAAGATGTTTGTGTTTGGATTTAACTTAATTTTGACTCGATTAGTGGCGTAATGAGCAAAAACGTTTTTTGGGGGCAGAAAGAAATCCGCATCACAACCACTCTTACATGATACATGCAGACCCCGCGGAACGTTTTTCAAAGTGTGGGGGGGGGAGCTAAAGTATTTACGATCAGGTAGAACAAAGCGAGCGAAGCAAGTGGAGCGTAAATGGGCATGGGGTCCGAGGGGCAAAGGGGCGGCGGAACCCCATGAAGCCCAGGGGTTTTAGGCATTTACGTACGGTTAGATGAGCCGCCTTAGGGCCCTGGTGGGGTCCAGGGGGCAGAGCCCCCGGAAGCTCAGGGGCTTTAGGCATTTAATTACGGTCAGATGAGCAACCAGGCGCCCGCCTTATATGGCCCTTGGTGGGGTCAAGGGGGCAGAGCCCCCGGAAGCGCAGGGAAAAAAAATCATGCCATTTCAGCAACATTTGTAAATCACTGGTATCGAATTAGAAATAAACCACGTTTGAATTTTATTTTGGGGGAACCTGCCCCCAAGCCCCAGCCAGTACGCCGAGTGGACTCGATTTAATGGATTAATTAAACCAAATTAATTTACATGATGGCTAGATCAGTTTCTTCCCGTTACATGGTAATTATTATTTTGCAGTTTTTTTTTTCTTGTTCAGAATTAAAATTAATGTACCCGAACTGGAGATTAATGCAAACTATTGGGTCAAGTTTTTTGTATAAATGACTTTTGTAAATCATCCTATGTCCTTACATTTATACTTTTTGCAGACGATTCTAATCTATTTTATTCCCATAAAAATCCAAATACTTTAGTCAATGTTGTAAATTCTGAACTTGAAAAAGTCACCCAATTGATAAGAGCTATAACTAAAAAAAAGTATAAATGTAAGGACATAGGATGATTTACAAAAGTCATTTATACAAATAATAAACAATAAAGGGCCCAACAAACTACCCTGCGGTACTCCACAATTACGTTTTGCATGTTGGAAGTATGATCATTCAAGAATACGTATTGTCGTCTATTGGATAAGTAGCTCCTGAACCACTCCAAGGCCTTCCCACACACCCCATAATGAGAAAGTTTGAATAATAAGATGTCGTGATTGATGGTGTCGAAGGCCTTGGAGAAGTCCAGGAAGATACCAACAGGTGAGAGCATTTGTCTAAAGCATGCGCTACTTTGTCAACAAAATTCAATAAGGCATGTTCTGTATTATGTTTTTCTCTAATTCCAAACTGAAAGTTGGAAAAAATATCATGAAGTAACTTTTCTCGCTAATCGTATTGTTTTACTTTAAATGGGTTCTTGATTCGATTGCTAACAGTCACCAACGGCGAATTGTAATATTATACATTATTTGCAATAAGAATAAATAGGACCATCATGAAAACTTACCGATGAAAAACACACAGAGGTAAACGCCCAACTTCGAAGCCATGTTGACGGGAAATCGTATTGTCTTCGACTCTTCGTAGAGACCTATAATGCAACCGATGCTTCGATCACGCGATCAAGTGATAGAACTGTCCAGATGTCCAGCTTCTACCCGTGACCCAAAGGACTGCAGTAAGCGTTGATGTGGACAGGGGCGGATCCAGCCGGCGGCAAGGGAGGGGGCCTAAAAAGGGGCCCACTTCGTGCGAAAATTTGAAAATCGTGCCGGTCGATTTTTCGCTCAGTGGGGGTAGTGAGCAAAAAAAAATTGGCACCCGAAAAAATTTTTGAAGGGTAATTTTTTCCCACCACCACCCCCCCCCCTTGGGCGCCAGGGGTAGTGAGCACAATTTTTTTGGGGCACCCGAAAATTTTCCCTACGGAAGGGTTATTTTTTTTCCACCGCCACCCCCCCTTGGGCGCCAGGGGAGGGGGCCTAACTTCTTTTTTTTTTCAAAAAAAGGGTGTTTTTACCTGTTTCTGTTTCTAGGGAGGCGCCCAAGGGGTAGTGAGCAAAAAAAAATTTGCACCCGAAATTTTTTCTCCACCACCACCCTTGGGCGCCAGGGTAGTGAGCACAATTTTTTTTGGCACCCGAAAATTTTTTCAAACGCCACCCCTCCCCTTGGGCGCCAGGAGGGGGCCCAACTCTTTTTTCAAAAAGGGTGTTTTTACCTGTTTTTTTCTAGGGAGGGCCCGGGCCCCCCCCTGGATCCGCCAATGGATGTGGACGTGTCGTCTGCCGTGGTCTATAGTGGATACGTCACCGGACTCTGGATCCAGGGGCGTCAATCTGTTTTACATTTTTGGGGAGACAATGAAATCTGAGTGTTCAAGTAGAGCCGAGCGTCAGGGGCGGCGGGCGTTTTTCAAAGTGGGGGGCACCAACCAAAAAAGGCACTTTCTGGAGAGAAAAAAGGGCACGTACAAAGTGAAACCTCAAGGCAAAAATGTACAACATTTTAGACATTGGTATATATCCCTACATTGTGATTACATTATCAAGGATGATTTCAATATTTGTTTCTCTCATTACATTGTCCAAGATACTGTTTAAGCATCACACTTTACAGTTGGGTGTGATGGTTTGTATATTCATTTGAGAGCGTGCAAAAAAAAAAGAAGATTTGTGAGGTTTGTGAGGGGAAAAAGCAATCCTCAGTGGTGTGGTTTAAAGCACAATCTAATCATGTAAGAATGAGAAGAACTTTAATAAGAAACATAATTATATAAACTTTAAGTGCGAGCGAGCGTAGCGAGCGAGCTTTGGGTGAAATTAATGAAAAGGTTACTTTTAGTCGCTTTAAATTAGGAGCACATGTTAGTGGTGAAAAGAAAAGGGGGCACTTATCCAAAGGGAAAAGGACACTTATTAGAAAAGAAAAGGAGCACGTGTCAAAGTAAAAAGGGGACTTATCAGAGATAAATATGGGCACTTATTACAAAGTTGATGGGGGCACCTCTACATTTGAATAAGGGCACTCACCGGAGATGAAAAGGGGCACTTATAAGAATGAAAAGGGAGCATACATAAGAAAAGAGGCACTTGTCAAAATATAAGGGACACCTCTCAGATTTGAAAAGAGGCAATTATAAGAGGTGAAGGGGAACTTATCAGAGTTTGTAAGGGGCACTTCTGGTACCTAAAAAGGGGAACTCATCTGAGAAGAATAGAGGCATTTGTGAGAATGGAAAAGAGCACTCATTACAAAGGAAAATGGGCACTCATCGAAGGAAAATGGACACCATCAGATTTTAATAGAGGCATTTATCACAGGTTTGAGAAGGGGCATTTGTGAGAAGGGAAAGGGGTTCTTATTTTAAAAAAATAAAAGGGACATTTATCAAAATAAAAAGGGGCACTTATTAGAGATGAAAAGGGGCTCTTATTAAAAAAAATAAAAGGGACATTTATCAAAAGAAAAAGCCTTTATCAGTAGGGGAAGGGGCATTTATCAGTAGGGGAAGGGGCACTTATTACAAAGCAAAAGGGCACTTGTTAAATATTTGAATATGGGCAATTATTAGTAGGGATGAAAGGGGCATTTATCAAAGGGGCACTTATAAGATTGTGTAAAAGGGCATCTATAAGAAATACAGAGGGACACTTATTTGAAGTAAAAGGGGCACTTTTTCTATGTAAAAAGGGGCACTTTAGGGATAGTTGAAAAAGTGGGGAACGGGGAGGGTCCGCCGCTTCTGCGGAGCGTTTAATATACAGCGTGGGGTCCAGGGGAAAGACCCCGGCGGGGGTCCAGGTTGTCACGGGTTTTCAGACCTTAAAACGCATAGTTTTTTTTCCATTTGTCAAACCAGTTTTGCAGCAAAATCAGTTGATATAAGGACTCATTATTTTATTTTGTTTCAGTGATACGTAATTATACCCTACTTACCATGACTTTTTTTTTTCGATAGCCGGGTTAGCTATACTTTTCCCATAGGACTTTATTGATTTAATGAACAGTCGCTACGACAAGATAACATCCATTTCACTCCCAAAATGAAAAACATTTCAAAAATCAAAATAACTTGATATATTTCGAGGGTATATTTTAAAATGTCGTTACTTATGATACTAAAATATCTTAGGTACCGAAATGTAAGCCCAGTGGCGAAAATTTAGTGTGTATTTTTTAAACTGGATTCATGCAATTTGGTGAATACTTTTAGTCAACATTTAGATAAACTCCTAAAGCGCATTCAAACACCAATCGCACGATTTTGGGTCACGTTTGGACCAAAAATTAACTTATTTTCCAAGGATTTTTCTATTTTCCGTTGTCAATTGTTGATGGTAAATATACATTGGATCTTAAATTTGCGTCAATTTGGGCGCCAATTTAAGAATATTTTGAAAAAATTAATCACAAATATTACACATTTTCGGCGTCTCAGGGCAAAAGTGGCGCCATCTCCCTCACGGAGGGCGCAAAAATGGCGGTGCCCAGGGGGCGAATTTGTCACTGAAGCTATCGATTTTCGATATAGAAACCCTCATTAGCATGGAGGATGAATTTCGTATTTATGACAAAACTATAAATATCAGTTTAACCGATATCAATTTTCATTGATTTTTTCTTTGTCACTGCTAATTTGGCTCCCCTCTAAAAAGTGGCGCTGGGGCACGCCCCCCTGGCTACGCTACTGAATCTTACGTCACAAAACAACATCACATCAGACTCGGATTATATGCAGTTACACTTCAAGGAATGACAGGCTTTATTATCATCAAAATGAATGCAACCATGGAGTACGTTGATAATGATATAAGCCTTCATAGTGAAAAACAACACATCTAAGACTTATATCACTTATATTAGTCACAGTCAAATAAAGGGCTTAGTATGGGTAAAATTGACGGTATTTTCAAACGTTTTGGGATATTTTGGAATGTTTTTCATCAGCTTCAAGTTAGTCAAAATATTGGATGCACAATAATGACATTAAGGTAGGTAGTCATAACAAAGAAACCTTTCAAAAAAGGAAATGCCTTTCATTCTATATCCCGATAATCATAGTCATGAGGGCCTGTGCTAAAACTTGTTTTAAGTGAGTATTTCTATGAAACTTATCAGTGTCTTTATCTTTAAAAAGATCTTTAAAGATAGAAATAAGTTGACCATCATGATTTTGGACCTTCGATATTAAATTCGGGACAAAATGAATACACATGAAAACGATTGATAATACTCCAATTTTTCATATATAGGTATTTACAAAACGCACAACTAGTATGGTACGATCGTAATAAGTGCCTCTTGATCTGAAATAATAATATTTATGAATAAAAGGTCTAGTAGACATAATGACGCAATCATGCAATCCTAAAATAACAAATGCAACTGTTTCCCGAGGGTAACATATATTCCAGCTTGTCCATCAGGCGTTTAAAAATAAAAGATGTGGTATTGCCCTTTGCGACCGACCCAAAAATCTTAAAATCTACGGTCGGCTTTTTAAAAAAGGTTTGTTTTTTTTTACCATTTTTTAGAGAAAAAAAATGTTTAATGAATTGAAAAAAAATATGTATTAAAGCATTCAAAACTGAGAAATATCAGCCCAAAGAGGGAGAAAGAAAAAAAGAAAAAAAAAAAGAAAAGATTTCCGACCGACCGACCCATTTTTTGGCACCTAAAGGGCAATACAACATTTTTCTTTTTTAGGCCTCGACATGCGCGTACGGGAAAAGGAACATGCGTTTAGGGTATCAAAAACAACCACATTTTTGAAGGAAAAAAGGTGTTTAAATCACACATCGCGTACGTTGAAGGGTAAATCGTTCATAAATCATTCACACAAGATGATGAGAATAAAAAGAGCACTATTTGAGTATTAAACCAGCACGCCGATTACACTGTTAAATTGTTAATCTGGAAAAATGCCACAATCGTGTGCAGAAAACTGCAGAAATAGAAATACTCGTTTAGGGTATAGAAATTTTCAAAAATTAATGATAAATGACATACTTGTTTAAGATAGGAAAACCTCCCAGAAATACTTGCTCAGGGTGTGATTCGGGGCTTCGGTAAAATACTTGCTCAGGGTACATTTTGAAAGTCTATGTATGCGCATGATGTACTCACTGTACCACAAACATGATGCACACTTGAAAGTTTGTCAAAGTGGACCAAGGAATCTCACGATACGACCATTATCAGCTACCGGGAATGACGGGAACAAAAATCAACCACTCAACCACTGTTGTTTGTGTCCCCGGGAAGGCGGGAAGTGATCCAACTTTTTTCCGTCTTAAACCAGCCTGACTTCCAAATAAGGGGTTTTTATTTTCTTGATATCAACTCTCATTTAGCTCACCACCGAGATCCGCGCGAATGATTGGTTGATGATCTATAATAATACCAGTTTTCGCCAATCAGAGAACTGGAAAGATCGACGCCCCTTGTTAGCCTTGATCAAAATCCTAATTTAGAGCGCATATTTTGTGCTTTATTTCTAAAATCTAAGCCACAATTTTAAAAAGTTAGGCCCCATAGGCATAGAGTCTATTATACGAAATACAAGACTTCAAAGACCTTGGGGGCATACCCTATTGTGTCCCCCACCCTTAATTATTTTTTTTTTGGGGGGGGGCGTGTCTCCCTGTCCACCCCCTGATTGACGCCCATGTCTGGATCACATGGTTCGCGGTTCGAATCCCGCCGCGGCACTTTTGTCCTTTGGCAAGACATTAATTTGCCACACTCAATCCAGGTGAGGTAACTGGGTACCTGCATGGCAGGAATTAATTCCTTAAAATGCTATATAGAGCGCCATAATGGAAGCCAAGCTAAAGCTGGGGTAATAATTGTGGAGCGCCAGGAGTGTCAGGGCCCGACAGACGTGAGCGCCAGGCCCGTCGCCCCCTGGCAAAAAAAGTATAAAAAAGAAGGGCCCCACCCCTGGCAAAAAAAAGTTTTAAAAAAAGTAATAACCACAAATTTTTCTTTTTCTTTGGAAAATCCTGGATACGCCACTGGTGAGCGCTATACAAGAACCCACTAATATTTTTATTATTTTAATATCATCAACAGAGTGGCTATTCAAATGCAATTTTAAGGTCAAATAAAATTGATTCCTACTGCGGTTCCGTAATCATCTAATAATTGATATTTTTCCTGTATACAAGAATGATATTTGGGTTAATGCCAACAAAAGTTTTTAAATTAATTAATGCTTACACACACCCCAATGGTTCAAGGGTAAGGTTAAAATGTACTGATTTGCGTTACCCAACTGTCTAGACGTCCTCAGATTCTTCATTATTTTAATTACAGAACAATAAAATATCAAGTAATAAAACATTTGAGGCTGGCCGGAAAAAAGGATGGGGACGAGAAATTAATTTCATCAGTTGGCCTTATCAAACAGTTTTATCAAACGATATGTTCCAATGTCCCCTTCTTCGGTACCCTATATAATCTTCCTATATAACGACGTTAAAAAGTATGCAATTCGGTAGTATACGGCTATAGGCCTACACTCTCGAGAAGGCCCCCCAATCCCCTTATACGTACTGCGAAAATAGTCTGTTCGCATTGTCACCTAATGAAATTGCTCAGAATGCTCCATGTGGACTGTGAAATGGAAACATAATAGCCATGCATGACTGAACTGACAAAAAAGCGATCCATATTAGAGCGGCACAGGGTTCACCGAGTACTGAGTACCCGCTCTCTTCTCCTGGGGAATTTGGGGAGTTCCCCGGGAATTCCCAAGCGGTGCATGTATTGAAAAAGGTGAAAACACAATTGTTCAGCCGGATCGTGAGATAATTTCGACTTGTATTGTCCTCTTTTTCTTAAATCTCAATGAAGAAAATATATTGTGCCAAATTTGGGGAAAACAATGATAAAACTAGATTTTAAAAATCAAATCCTTTCATGAAAAATGAAATAAGTAATTCTCTTATCTAGATTTGGGGAAAACAATGACAAAACCCTTCATGAAAAATGCAATAAGTATACAGGATCCGTGAAAAGTAACTGCGCCACCTGGAGTTATAAACATTATAGTTTACTCACGAGAGATCGAGAAGATGAGAGCTGCGGAGCTAATCATTTGATCTTTTGCTCTTAAAAGATTCCTCGGACCACCACGACCATTTGGGCTGATTGAATTGATTCATGATAAAGAGCAACTTCGTTGGATTGATTCTGGATTCATATTTCTCTTCAATAAAATGAACAATCCCTACTACATCTGCATTGAAAAATGACGGAAGGGGCAGAAGGTATGTATTGTAATGGTCCCATGAATTTATGAAGGTGTATGGAGTAGGCCTATGGTAATATTGTTCTTCTTCTTCTTCTGTACTTTAGCTGTAGAAGTACAGGGTCAGGCCACCATGTTGTTGGTGCAGTGTATCTTCGTACTTTTGTCGTTGAAGATCACAAAGATCAATTTGTGACACGATGGGAAGGACGGATGGATGGATGGATGAGCAGATTGATGGATGGATAGGTGTATGGATGGATGGATGGATGAATGGATGAGCAGATTGATGGATGGATAGATGTAGATCTACTATGGATCATGGATGGATAGATGGATGAGCGATATATGGATGGATAGATGGATGGATGATATGAGCGGATTGATGGATAGATTAGATGGATGGATGAGCAAAATAATGGATAGATAGATGGATGATCAGATGGATGGATATAGATCGATAGATCGATAGATGGATGAGTGGATAGATGAGCTGATGGATGGATGGATGGATGGATGGATGGATGGATGGATGGATGAACAGATCGATGGATGGAATGATAGACGTGGATAAATGGATAGATGGAAGGATGGATGGATGGATGGTTGGATAGTCTACTACTGGATCAATAAGTTAATTGGTAAATTGATAGATGTGAATAAGGAAGGAATGAATGAATGGATGGTCAATCAATTGAATTAATGGATGAATCTGAATGAATGACTAGATGAATTGATATTAAAATGAATTTCAGTCAAGTAGGAATGGATAAAATAATACTTCAATATTTGGACGAAAGAATGAAATAGATCTAGAGACTAGAGTAGTATGTTAGGGGTGAATGAACCAATACAATTTTTAATTGATTCACAGATGCAAGAATTATAGAAAATAAAGCAAAACTGAACTTATGATGAGGATGAATCATGTGTACAAATCTTTAAATCCATGAATAATGAATGTACATGTATGACAAGATGAGTACATGTATGTGTACATCTATATACAGAGTATAGAAAGAATATTTTATGAAGCCTCAATTTTATTTTCTGTCAGTGTTATAATTCTAATAATTTTTTATTTGAATAGTCTGCAATAGTCAGTCCAGACAATCCAATTCACAAACTACATGTAGTTTGATTAAATCTTGGTAGAAAGCTAAGCATTATATTATGTGCATCTGAAATATCACTTTGGGCCCTTTCACACAGCCCAAAAACTTTTTTTTTTTTGGGGGGGGGAGACTGCCATTTAATAGACTACTGCAAAAACCCTTAAAAAACATTGATGTTTGCTCAAAAGTCTTTTATAATTCACCTCCTGATGAATTCTGTTCAGGAGTTAATTCATGAAACTGTGTGTTCCATTGATTTAGTTCTGTTTGCACTAAGTAGTTTGCACAAGGATAAGAGATGCTGGGGAATTTCCAAAGATGATAAGTCACAGTAGAGCTACATGTACATTAGGCCTTGTACATTTCTTTAGCTTGAAATAGGCTCATTTGATTCTTTTACCGTAATTGAGACCATATACTAGATACATGTACATGTACATGAATGTATTATGGCTGAGAAAATGGGTAAAAATAAGATAACTTGGAAGAAAATGAAACTGAAATTACTGAATATACACAATTCATTCATGATAGCTTTGAGAAAGCATACACAAAGCTATCTGTTGTTTATTGTATTGTAGCAGTCAATTGATGAATAACCCCCACCCCCACCCCCACCGCCCCCTTCTAAAGGCTCTTCATTGGTGTTTAGTTCAGTTCAATTCAGTCTTTATTTTATTCTCAATAAAAACAACATACTGTACATAAAATATATACACAACAGAGTAATATTACCAATAGAAATCAATAAAGAGCAATTAGAACATATACAAAGTATGAGAATGAGGGGTCAACAAAAAAGAGTAAAATAGCCTTGTAATATATTTACCCCAAAATCAAAAATACATGTACATAATTATAACTAAGTCTTATCATGCATTCAATCATTTATTTTAGCATGAGATGCAGGAATATACTCAAGGTAGTCCACAAACAAAATACCAATTTCTCCACTTGGCAAAAGTTTCTTTCAAAATAGCAGTCTTCAACATTTCATGAAAGTTCATTGCTATGATTCTATGAAAGTTATTGGGTTTACAGTTATCGTTAGTTGTCTTAAAGGTATAGCTGTCATAAAATAAAATCCCCCTTTTGTCCCAGATGCATGTACATGGCAGGTTTAGGTTTTGCATATTACATAAACATGTGGTCATTCATGGGTTTTTTAGCACTTTTTGTGGTAAAGTAATATTGAGGAAGTGCAGAGTGAATGTGTACATGTGTATAGTACCTGCAAAGTTCTGCATTGAATGTACATGTTGTTTGTAACATCAAAAAGTTGAAACCACATCCTGTGTTCCTGTAGTACTAGTGCCGGCCAGGAACCAGGTCGTGGACTTTTATTATTAGTATAATAGTCCCCTACATGTTTGACCCTTTAGTATCTTTGCAGTATCTCTCTCAAGAAACTTAAATTGGGAAAAGTACATTTTTCACATACTTTAAAAAATATTAAAAAAGACGTGGTAAGGGTATGAATAATTTAATTTTTTAAAAAGTATATGCATGAGCCTTATGTAAACAAATTCAATGTTTGGGGTCCAGACCTAGATTTTGGCTGCCCATGTGTCCCAGGCACCTGTTGGTGTCGAGCCATGATGTAGGTCTTCATCATACACTCGCTTGTTGCATGTTTCTACAAAGCCTACTTTATGACACTGACAGAAATACATTCAAAAATGACATGTACAGCGCTTTACATTTGTTGTACTTCTTGTCTTTTCTTTTCAATTTAAATGAAGAAAAATGTCTTTAACATCAGAGGCCTGTCCTACAGACTGATCCACATCAGTCGCACCTCCACTTGACCCGAGTTTGATGTTACTCGATCTCTGCATGTAAGAGATAGGATATTATTGTAACTTTGAATCCATTTGGAGCAGCTAGATGTACAAATAGGCCTAATACACTATACTGGTCAAGGTCATATATTTGATCAAATGTATTTTGTATTGCTGTATCTAGTTGATCCAAGACCAATCAGTTTTTGTCAAACAACGTAGGTCAGATCACCCCCAAGAATCTTAAAATGTGGATTTAAACTTTATTCACATTGTAAATTTGCAAATGATTATCCAAGTAATTTTGATAATGTAATTGCTTAAATCAGCTGTAACATAAGATGTTTCTTAATGATAGATTATCCCCAAAATGGACGCTAGACATCATTCATGACATTTCTTTAAAATGCAGGCATTTCCTGTTTTACATGAAAATCACAGGTTTACATTTTCATCATCAATGTTCGTGTACCGGTGCATGTAGTGTACAGACGAGCTTACCTTGAAGAAAAAAACCTTGGTGGGTTGATTGATGTTGATGAATGGTATGCGTATTGCGTATTATGTAAAACATATCAGTCATTATGAGTCATAGGTTAAATAGCCCTACATTTTAGGATTTAATACACTCAGCTGCTATTTAGGGAAATTAGGAGAAGGTACGATTCCTAATGGAAACTCAATTCAATTTGTCTGAAATAGGCAAAATTAATATTGGCTGAGGCTAGTAGGAGAAAACCGAGAAGTAGATGCTTTAATATATTTTGGAAAGATAATCAAGGAATTTAATTTCATTTTTATTGATCTTCACTAGCACATCATAATTATTTTGGGGGGTAAATCCTCACACTCACAGTATGCACAAGAAAATGAAATCATGTACATATACATGTAAGCCTGTATGTGGACCTGTAAGGTACTTTAGAGGCAGGGTATCTAATGACACTACTTCAGATTTACATAAACTGCCTTCTGCTTCTTACAATGTCCCGATGTGTCGACAGCCATGTCCCACAATGCATCACCAACTGATGATGCGTGCGTGATGATGCTAGGGGATTGTAACCGGAAGTCGCTCTTCATGTATGTACGCCCTCACAGAAAGATTGCACAGTTGAAAATACATTACAGCAGTGGTAGTGATGTCGGTAAAATACCCTGCCTTTAAATATTGCTAACGCTGATGATGCAACTGGTAGTGGTACAGTCAGTAAAAATGCATGACATCTTATTTGTCCATGACAACTTAGCGGAGGTATTCATACAATGCGAGATGACTCAATCACTCTTCACAACCCTGGTATCAAATCGTTAAACTTGGGCAGAGAGAGAGAGACAGAGAGAGAGACAGAGACAGAGACAGAGAGAGACACACAGAGAGAGTGAGATGGAGAGAGAGAGAGAGAGACAGACAGACAGACAATTAGAGAGAGAGAGGGAGTGAGATAGAGAGAGAGAGAGAGAGAGAGAGAGAGGGGAGATGGAGAGAGAGAGTGCAATAGAAAGAAAAGCACAGTGATGATTGCCTATGACTCGCATGTTTTACACATTCACGCACCATGGTGCATGTGGGCTGTGTGTTTTCACAGTCACTGGATGTGCCTCCAATGGCTCCATTACCGTGAATCATCAGTTGTTTTCAAGGTTAGGAGAAGAGGTGGACTTGGCTAATTTGCATTGTATGTCAACATTGTATGGATATTAAATTTGGAAGTAATGTGCATAGAGGGTTTAAAGCCCCACTGTACTACTTGTAGCTACTTGCTCCCTCTATATAGAAAACAATGCCTAAGCGGTGCCTGTTGGTTCCCCTTAATCCTCTTTTTCTTATGTTAATTATAATGATAATGATAATAATAATAATAGTAATGATAATGATAATGATAAGAATAATAATGAAGATAATGCTAATAATATGATAATAATAGTATTGGATGTTGTATAGCACACATAGACTGAATCCACCAGGCAAGGTCCACAAAGGGCTCCAATATCTGTCAAACATTTTGATAGAAAAGAAATACATGTAATAGCTTAATTCTTGATGAGCAAAATATAGAATGATTCAGACTTCCATTAGACTTTGTACTTTCTATGAATTTCTTTATTTTTATGCCTCCGCTACAAAGTAGCCGGAGGCATTATCTCAAGAACCGATTGATCATTTGATGGATTCCCGCCAAACTTGAGGGCATGTATGTATCTTGCAATGCCAATGAACTGATTAGATTTTGGGGTCACAAGGTTAAAGGTCAAAGGTCACAGGGCTCTTTATGTATCCCAAAAGGCTAGTGATCGCGTTATCTCAAGAAGCGATTGATGGATTACCGCCAAACTTGGGTCATGTATGTATCTTGCAAAGCCAATGAACTGATTAGATCTTAGGGTCATGAGGTCAAAGGTCAAAGGTCATTGGGCTCATTATGTATGCATATAAATAGCTTGTGAACGCATTATAATTAGAACCTACAGATGGATTACTATCAAACTCAGGACATGTATTTATCTTGCAGAGCCATGTATATGAAAAATAGCTTGTAATCATGATATTCTGAGAACCCATTAATGGATTACAATCAAACTTAAATATTAAAAATTGCTTCCGTTTTGGTTTGTAAAATCACTCTATGGCGGAGGCATCATTTCCATCTACTGTAGTTTATTTGTATTATTTTCTTTTTTTATTGTACTTGTAGATCTTTTCTCTTTAAATTCAGTTTTAATGAGTAGAACTTAAAGGATCAGTCTACCTACATGTACATGTACAGGTGTATTTGGAAATACATGTAGATTAAGTAATTTGCTGAGATCTTTTCAGGGAAAATTAATGCTGTCAAAATAGTATTCCAGCCAAATTTTAGGTGAAATGAAGATGAAAATCTAAATTGAAGATTTCAAGCTTAAGTAGTCTGAAAACAGTTACAATTTCTGATTATTTTTTTTGTTTGCATGTACTAAAAATGATATATTTGGGCCATGTGAACACAGCTGCTCTGAGTAACCTAATAAGCTGAAGGATATGATTAATGGCTCAGCCAAAAACCCACAAATCCAGCCAAATATTGCCCATTCTGTTTGCTTGTTTTGTGTACATATATCTCGCATAGGACCTACTGTACTACCAGCTTATTTGAGCATAGACTTTGAACGTTTGTAGTCAAGTGACAAGTGCAGTTTTTTTTGTTTTTTTGAAAGCCTTCATTTAATAACTGATATCATATTTAAGATTCTGATCTGCAGGACATGCTCGGGCATGCCAGCGGAGATCTGTAAAGGACAACAAAGCGGACAAGAGCACTGTTGGCACAGTGCATGGGGCAGGAAGTGTGACAATTTTTTTTGAAAGGGATTTATGGTGGAATATAATTCATATTCATATTTCATTCAGAAGGAGCAGTCTTGTTTGCATAGGAAATATTGACTTAAATACCTGTTATACTCATGTCGAGAGATCTGCATGACCATACCTTCCCTTCCACTTCCAGTGTGTTTGCAGAGTTCTTTTCTTTGGGACTGGACTTGGTGAAATCATTGGAGCTCTTTATATGTATTTCACCAGTTCTCATGGAAAGTATATGGTGTGGATGTATTTGGTCATTACTCACTTGATCTATTTAATCAGGATAAGTTTAAGATACATCACGTACGTCCAAAGAATGGCATCAGGGAGTAGAAAGAGAAAGCGTATAACATTCACTCTGGGTAAGTTCTTGGACAGTTATTTCACTGTCGATACAGCATGGGTGTTTGATTCTAAATTTGTGTAAGGATTGTATGCGTACATGTACAAGTACATGCATTGTAGTGTGGGGGTAATGAAGGCAACATTTGTAATTCCTCCAATTAAATAAAATTTTGCAGAATTTGTGAGTTGCTATCCATCTAAACAATATACAAGAGTTCATTATCTCATACTTTCTTGGGAATTTGATTTTCCTCAATATTGTCTTGGAAAGATGACCTTCCTGTACCAAAAGGCTGTCCCGGTGCCTGGTGGTAATAAAGTCATTACAAGAGTTCATTATCTCATACTTTCTTGGGAATTAAAATTTTCCTCAATATTGTCTTGGAAAGATGACCTTCCTGTACCAAAAGGCTGTCCCGGTGCCTGGTGGTAATAAAGTTATCACGAGGCTAAAGGTTTCCAACACTGGTGCAATAAATTTTAATTATTCAAAGTTTTAGACAAAGTCTGATGATGATAATGATGATGACGACAATGATGCAGGATGGTGATGTTTGTTTGTTTGTTTGTTTGTTTGTTTTTTTGTTGCTTTGTTTTTTTGGAGGGGGTGGCTACGTTTTCTTTTCTGCTTGTAAAGTATAGGCCAACTGTCTGCCTAGAGATTTAGAAGGAAGTCATTGTCCTAAACCGAAGTATAGCGCAATTCGGCTATTGACTGTATTATTTTCATTGTGATACATTGACAAAAGACAATATTATCTCATTTATCAGGAAATCAGAGATATTTAAATTGAAATGAAATTGTTTTCATTTTCAATTCATTGGGTTCATACTCCCTGGAATAAGATAATCATTCTACGATATGGCTACAATACATGTATGCATGTATAAATATAAACAGTTTTGTATATGTACATGTATGTAGTGAAGGGGGAAATTCAAAACTTATGTTGTGCATGCATACACGATGTAGTCATTGATGTAGACCTGTAAAAGCCCAAAATTTCATCTATTGGGAATACTTGGACTTCATTAATGTTGCGTTTTAGGAAGTGTGTTAGTTTTTACTAAAGCCTTGGTCAAATAGGACGTGGTAAAACTGCAGTATGTTTTTTCATGGTGACGTTTCACAATTCTGTATCTTATAACACAGAGCTCAGTGAATACTTGCACAAGTCCTTTTGTTGCGCGCAGTTGTCATTCATTTACACATATTTACACGTCCAGGGGGGTGTTTCACAAAGATCCTATTAAAGTTGAACTTTTCTCTAAGTTGGACTTAACAATTATGGAAAGCCATTAGCATCTATGAAAATATTTTTATCAAGTTATTTTAAAAGGCATAAAATGTTGATTCAAATCATTCATATTTTCTATTATCAAGGTGATTTCATGTTCTTGATGTGGAATTAATAAAAAGTCTAAAATACTTGAATTTTCGCGTTTTTGTATATATTTTTTTAAGGCTACAAATGGTTCTCCATAATTTCTAAGTCCAACTTAGAGTTAAGTTCGACTTAGGATCTTTGTGGAACACCCCCCGGATGTGTTTTTTTTTTTGCTGCGGTTTACCGTGTCATGTCTAAACAAGCCATCTAACCAAGTAACTTCCATTTACACTTTAGCAAATCCGACGAAATATTGGAATGTGAGAAAAATCGATGTTTTTTGCTTGCAGTGTAAATGCAGCTAGTGACTCGTCAGCTGTTCCTTTTTTAAAGTTAATTTACCTTTTTTTAGCCTTCCACTTGATGACAATGACTTCCTTTTTAAATCTCTCCGACTGTTGGCTTTTATTTTGAAAGCAGAGTAGAAAACACCCCATCCCCAAAGAAAATGATAAAAAATAAATGAAGAAGAGAGAGAGAGAGAGAGAGAGAGATTCAAAAAGCATCAACAAGTTGCTTAGCAACTACCGGCAAACACGACAACAACAAAAATTTACTGATTTTTGCATTCTAAATGCTTGCTCTCTAAATATCGGTGAATGATTCCGGTTTTTGGTCATGTGACTCTCCTTGCTTCCATGCATGCGATGGCATGGAGAGCAGCGAGAAGTCGTGGATCCGCACTACTCACCTAAAAATCAGAATGAGCAAACACCAGGTTTTTTTATGGGTTTTTCCAGTAGTGTAAATGGCAGTCCAAAAAAAATCAATGATTTTTCGAAAATAGTGTTTGAGCTGTGTAAATGGGCCTAATGTTATTATCCCCGGAGTCACCTCTCTTTCTGCAAACTGCCGTGTGAAAGTATACAAAATACACTGTATTCCATTTTTTGTGGAAGTTTGGCAGGTATACAACTCCATCCGAAACTCTTTCCATTTATCTTTCATCTAAGGGTGCGTTCAATCGACACTTTTTCACTCTAGAATCACGGTTTATAAAGACGTTTAGTTTAAGACACGGTTGCGTTCAAGCGATTTTTCGTTGGTCGTAAAAATAAACGTGTTTAAAAACACAAACATGAAACGCTGAAAAAGATGCGTTTTGTATCATGATTCTGCAGAATCACGGTCGCTAAAATTTGCTTGAACGAACGGAGATCTCAATCATGATTCTATGACGTCATTATCTAATATATATATTATCGCTACCTATTTCTATTCTTCCTGGGTGGGCTTGAAATGAGCGAGAATCATCATTGATGGAAAATCACTTGAACGATCTCCGGCAGTAACCGTGTTTTGTATCGGCGTTGTGAATTGTGATTCATGTTTGTGATTCTAGCTTCGAAAAATCGCTTGAACGCACCCTAAAAAGATCCTGATCATCTTTCTTCCTTTTCTTTTTTTTCTTTTTTAAAACATTTTTATATATAGATCTATCACCAGTGGGTATAAGCCTGACCAGTGAGAGCTGCTGTAACCAAGACGGCCAGCAGCATCATCATGCAAACCTTGGTTTCATCCTGGTCAACCCGGAGGACACGGTGGTCAATGACCTGAGAGGGGTCATAGGTCAACAACTAGAGACGGTGCCGGTCAATTACAGGTTCCTCACAAAACAAGGGTAATTTGAATGTTCAAAATAGGAAATTGAAGTTTGAAAAAGATAAATACTTTTTTTTCCAAGTTGTAAAATACAAACAAACAATATCTTTAGTTTTAAAAAGCAATGCATGTATGTTCCTCAGGAAACAAAAGAAAATTTGAAACCTCAAGTCTGATATTATTGTTTTGAAAAGATTGCTACTTGCTGAATACTTGTTCATTTTTAAAACAAAAGTATTTTATGGGACTCCTTATCAGCTCTGAGTGTCTGCAAGAGAGCTCATGTAAATCGACCATGATAACAAATAAATTGTAACAGTTTGAAATATAGTTTTGTGTTATAGTTTCATGTGTGCCAATTAATATATGAGATTCATGAAGTACAGCCGAATTTCCTGTTTCAATATTTGTATGCCTCAAAAACAAATAGGTTCCTACTTAATTAATAGGTTAAGTTCAGCAAAGAGGAAATGGGAACTTGTGTTTACTTTTTGACAACACCAGTATTGTTTCGTATGAGATAAAATAACATACTAAAGTGTGTACAAGCACATGCACTATACATGTAAATATGAGGTTGGTTTAATACTGTCAACAAGGCAAGGTCCATTTGGCAAGTACTTGCATTACTCAACCATTGTGTTTTGGAACTGTAAATATGGGTAATACTAATCGCTGTCTACCCCAATATTTTGGGGTTTAGGTACATAGAATCTTTCAATTTGCACTTCTGAGTTCTGAAAAAAGGGAAGTAAAGTTATAGTTGAATAGCACATGCACTATAGGATAGTATTGAATGATCTATTTCATGTACCCGACAATATCTATAATTTCTGTTTAGAAAACTTTGATTGGGAATAGACAATCCTATCGTTCAATATAAAGGTTTTGTTCAAACATGTCTTGCAGCCAATGGCTGAATTCCACATGTGTATTATAGTGGTAAAATGCATCTACATGTAGTGCATGAAATATAACCATAATTTACACTTTAGCATAAAAATCTTAAAATTGGTTACATCGAATCATACACTAAAAATAACAGCGAACATGTAAAACATATCCTTTAAAGCCCCTCTGCACTAGTTTGGCCAGGAGGGATTAGAGGAATTAGCGTGGTCACTGACAGAAGGTTATCTCATCAACTTGGCTCTGAATTAACATAAGAAAAAGAGGATCATGGGGGACCAACAGGCACCGCTTAGGCATTGTTTTCTATATAGAGGGAGCAAGTAGCTACAAGTACTACAGTGGGGCTTTGAAATTCACAAGAATCCAGCTTGATTGCTTAAATGAATTACAACATCCCAAACTTAAAAAACGTAAATCCTATCAGTAAAAATTTCGTTTTCAAAACGAGGTCTCATCATTCACTCTTGTTGATCAGAAAACTACTAAAAAATGAGGAAGTCGTTGAAGACTTACCCTTCTGATGTATTGTATTCTAACACAGGCCTAGTGCATAGAGAGTATCTAGTTTATTATGTGCTACATATTGTTACAAATCTTAAATCTTATTAATCATTCGTTATCAGTTGGTGAATGGGAGATTCAATAAACCACCACAGTCATGGGTAAAACGTAGTTGTTTTTCTATAATACTTATGCTGTTTTTAGTATTCATTTGTTGTGAGGTGGAGGAGGGTGAATATTCAATAATCAGGCCTGATAATTACCCAATTTTTTATTTATTTTTTCCCGATTTTTTAAATATTTTTCTCCAGATTTTTCCTGATTTTCCCTATCTTTCCCTAATTTTCCCTATTTTCCCCTATTTTTCCCCCAATTTTCCCCAATTTTCCCCAATTTTTTCCCAATTTTCTTACTCAAAAGGGGGAATGTTAGATGCCATTTTTCCCCAAACCATTTATTTATTTTTTTACTCAAGGGGAGGGAAAAAACCCTTTTTTATTTTTCAGTGCTCACTATCACCCTGAATAATGTAAAACCTTCTTATTGTAATAATGTATGTGAATTAATCTTTATTATTCTTGCATTTACATAAAGTCCAGATTAATTATTATGTGCATTTTTTAATTTTTCATATCCATTCATAATACATGTGTAGTATTGGATTTTTGTTTCTATTCTATTCAATTTATAGCTGGCCTGTGAGACCAAAACAAGAGGCTCAAATCAAAGCCTGTCATCTCGTAACAGAGGATGGGCTGATCAGAATACAACGGGATTATGGTCAGTATTAAAGCGTGCTCATATCATGTTTCTCTAGTCTGTAATCCTTGATTTTATTGGACCTTTGTTTGGTTTTCATCTCCTACAAAACCTCAACAGAAGTATAAAAAGAGTGTACTATCAGTTAGCTGGCTGTAGTATATCCATTTTTATTGCAATGACTATGTCCCCCAAAACATCTATTTCCAATTAAACAAGAAAATTCAATACATATTCTTAGCATATCACAATTTGATATCAGTACCATTTTTTTTTTTTTTAAACCATGATCATGTTTTTGAGTTTTCACAGGATATCTTCTGATGTTTTGATAAATTTTGCAATGGCATATTTTGATATTTTCAACAAAAACTTGCAAGGGATCCTTTTGATATTTAGGTAATTTTCCAGAACATAATTAATCTCCACAGCAGTGTTTTTTTTTACTGTTTCAAATCTTCTTAACAACTCTTGTCTCTTGGTTTATTATGGATTTATGACAGATCAGTTACATTATCATTTTTTGCAATACTTCTTGAAACTAATTCTTGTGAACAGGAGAGCCACGTGTCGGTGTGGTCTGCGAGACAGGTCCGGCTTTAGGGTTTGTCTTTATGTCGTCATTACAACTCAACACCAACAAGCTACGCCAAGCTATTCTTGCCCAAGTGAGTCATGTTGAAAGTGTTTCTGTCACGATTTTAAATTTCCAAAGTTTTAGTAAAAATGTTGGATGTGCAGTGTATTCTAGGGTGACTCTGTGCAATGCATCCCATATGATATATGTTTGTTGTCCATTTATTTCATACGATTTTGATTCGATCATTAAGTAATATGAGTAGTAATACAGAAACGACCATTCGTCAATGCTCCTATCAAGAGATTTTCATTTTTTGATGAAATAAATGGATAAATTTGATGTTTTATAGGAAAAATTGCACAGAATCACCCTCTAGATGTTTTCTTTTAGGCTGTGGGTATTTCTTTCTTTGTATTTTATAAAAAATTGTGTTTGTTTGGCAAGTTGGTAAAATGTGTATTGAGTTCAATAATGTATGAAGGTGTGGAAGGCTATCAAAGACACAGTAGAATTTAATGTAATTTAGATTTCCGAATTGCTATTAAGTTCAATTGGACCCACTCCATTTGCCTGAATATCTAATAAGAATGTAAATTTTGATTTGGCTTCATTGTTTTTCCATATTTTAGTATATCACAATATAAAGTGCAGTTGAATATGAAAATTTGACTAGTTTCTAGGCTTTATAAATTTATACTCATTATCATTTATTTGAAAGCTTTGAGTGACTTGGAAATTGCGTTAATCTCTTTAAAAAGTTTTGTTTGTCTAGGAGCTAGTACTTTCCTGTTAGTTTCCTGTTGATCAGTTATTTCTTTGCTGAGAATATGAAGCTAGGGTGGTCAAAGTAAGATGACAGCTTTTGCAAAAACAAATTGTGTAGCTTGTCTTTAACTTGGAGAAAACTGCAGCCTACATTCAAACTATGCATCATACGTTGTACAGGTATTAAAGCGTACCAATTACCGATAGATATTTTGCTCTGTGGGTTTAATAGGAGCTCCATGTTTTTTTAACTGCATTCAAAACACGTGCTTCAAATGTTACTTCAATACTGAGATATTGCAGGTTCAGATGCACTATCAACGTACATAAAAGCAACTTGCGAGTAAGGCTAGTTGATGCAACCGATTGCGCTCGCACAGATAGGGCCCGCAAGTCCAACCAAGTCTGATTTGTGTTCCTTGCGCAATGTGTATGTTATCCTTTTAATACTCCCTATTAAACCAATAACCAATAGAATGCCAAGTGAAGTTTTTTTTATTAGTAAGTTAATGTTAAACATTCTAGCTATAAACAAATAATTTTTTAAAGGCAATTGGTACCCTTTAAAGATACTATGTCCCTTTTGCAGCCAACATCAAATTCTGTAGAACTTTGCATGAATTATGAATATGTCATGTATGTCCTATTTAAACGTTAGCAGTGTCCTAATATTCAAATTATGCAAGAAAACCCGTTTACTTGCTAGACTTCACTGTCAGACACTATTGAGTGACTGACTGGCTTTTTTCATCTTCGGTAATAACATACATAAAATGAGCTGTAAAGGGTACATGAGCATTTGTCTACATCAATAACCCACTTCTTGTAATGGCCAAAATTAAACTGATTGAATCTTTGCGCAGCATAAAACGTACGACCATTCGGTACAATGGTCTGAAAAATCAGACTATTACTTACTGGCTCTATAGCTCCTAAGTCGATTCGACAACTAATAGTCGTTATTTTCCCACTTAAAGACATTTTCAAGCCCCCCTTTCTTTAAGGAAGTTCTAAATTAGTATTGTCTTTCAAATGCCGTTGGAATTTAACCTTTTCATTTTTTGGCCTGCAAATGGGACATAGTACCTTTAAACTGTACGCTGATATAGCTGTTGGTAATTTGATCTGATATCCATACCGTGCAAAGGAATACACAGCCAAACAACGTTGCTGGCAAGCAGCAAAACTCTTCCTTCCTGTCTCTCTTAAACTCATTAAAAGATTTTTTTTTTTGCATGACAGACTTCATAATTCCATTGGTCCATCCAACTCTGCTCAACAATTCTCATTTTACGAGGTCACATGGATGTATTCTAATACTGATCTGTTCACATGTTGCAACAATTTCCTCTCGGTATAAACATAGCACCCCATTTTTTTAAATTCTTTTTTTTTTTACTGCAGGATATTTGTATTAGAGTGTGTGTTCAAGCAAATGTTCTAACTCTAACCATTGTTGATATTAAATGAAAGGGAGAGTTTAAACTACACTTATTATCCCCTCGCCGACGAAGTCGGTGGGGATATACTATAGTAATGCTGCCGTCTGTCCTTCCGTACTTCCGTTTTTAACAAATCTGGTTTCCGTTCGATAACTTTAGTAATGTTTGACAGATTTTAATGAAATTTGATATGAAGGTACATGGTATCAGCACACAGCCTAAGTTTGATTTCGGAGTATGTAGGTCAAAGGTCAAGGGTCATAGCTCATTAAATATGCAAAAATACCTAATTATATATGCAAAAATGTGGTTAACTTCCTTGCCTAGTAATATAATAGTATTAGTATAATCTAATGGAGGTAACTTGTTCTGACGTATATAGGCCGCTTTGCGTTGACTTGTTTTTCTTTATCCCAGGCAGTTCATTAGGGGCTTCCAATCATTCAGTGATTGGCCATTATCTTTCATTCTATGGCCAAAGAGATTTTTTTTTAAATAGAAACTATTTTAAAGACAAACTATCCCCAGACAAATATCTAGACTCAAATATGTTGTTGTTTGCCTGTCATTGTTGTATGTCCATCTTGTTGTCTCAGTAGAATTTAATATGCTTTTACATTGCCCATTCTTGCATGGCTAAAATGTGATTATTATTAAGGAATGTCCTTTTATTATTTAAATTTTGTAACTTTGATTCCAAATTATATATGAAAAATTTTGTTTTGCTGGTGACAGGCTTGATCTTTTAGCTCTTCATTAGTTCATCAGAAAGTTTTTGAGTTAATTATTTCTTTTCGCTCTATTTTATCCTTTGTTTTTATTGGTGTATATATGATGTGCATTTTTTTATCAGTCTAAAGATGTTGCCATTGTGTTGACTGGTCCGTCCAGCTCTCGGCCGAGCCAAGATTCAAACAAGATTGACCCCACCCTCTCAGAAAGTTCCCCTTGCTCTGTAAGTTGAAGTAATAATAAAAACAAAACCGGTGTTCATCATAACAAATTCACTCATCATTACTATGAATTATATATTATAGAATACATGGAGATTATTTTGCATGGGTGTGTAGAGGTGTCATATAAAATATTTTAGATTTACTAATCATCTCATTGCTAAAAGAGTCTGCACACATATTAATGACAAATGGGGTTTGTGTTTAATATATCAAAAGCATTGTTGCATCAGGATTTGGAACTTTCATTGGCATAGCATATCATCCTAACCCATCATTCTAACGGTGAAACAGTGAAATTAAGTAACACCGAAATTTACTAACACTGAAATTGATTACACATGCATACACTGTTTAATAGTGTGTAACCCCTTCCCAACCATATACCCCTCTCCCCACAGAGGTGTCGTGGTCAAGTGGATACGTCGCCGGACTGTCGATCACAAGGTCCGCGGTTCGAGTCCCACCGCGGCACTAATGCCCTTTGGCAAGACATTGATCTACATTTGCCACACTCAACCCAGGTGATGTAAATGGGTACCTGGCAGGAATTAATTCCTTGAAATGCTGGAGCGCTGTATAAACGGCAGCTAGGCTAAAGCCGGGTAATAATAAATGCGCCTCGGAATAGAATTATCTAGATAGACGGCGCTATAGAAATGCCTATTATTATTATTATTATTATGACCCCTCCTCCTTCTGTCTCTCCCCCAGTCTTCCCTCCTCCACCGTTGTACCCCTAGTCCAATATCAACAATTTAACTAACAATAATTTGACTCTTAAGTAATAGATATAGAATTGTAACATTTTCTATAGCTTTTGGGAACAAGATCAGACCACCTGAAACAATATACAGATTGAATTCCTAGAATTATGGCTAATGTTTTTCCCATTTCCCATAATGAAACTGAATTTCCATTTTCTTCTTTCCAAATCTCTGGATATCTGTATGTTTATCATAACTGCATATATTATGCTGGCTATGGTTGTCCTTCATTTGCCTTTGGCTTGGATACAATTTCATTTGGAAAACTGGTACCAGTATTTGCTGTGCAGTGATTATATGTTCAATTAATTTGTTAACATGTACTTTAATACATACATGCAGTGATTGAGTATGCACTGTATAGAACTCCCCAAGTTAGCTTGTGGTTTGATATTATTTACCCGAGTATTATATAAACCAGTTCGTAGATCAATCTGCGCATGGGCAGATAAAAGTTATTTGTACCAAATTGGTAAAACCCATTGAGGCTTCTACTGGATATGCGCTCATGAAAGTTATGTAAATATTATTCATTTATTTATCGATGGCACATTCTCTGATACACAGGTGGAAATATTATTCTGGGGAGGGCAAACAAAAAGTATTCATGAAGCGCATCCATGACTTTGGCAGTCATTATTCTAAAATGCACAAAGTGGAACGTCACCATGTGTAAAAGATCTGTTAAAATTTGGGGGTCATATGTACCAAAGCTAACTACGAACTGGTCTGTTTATGGTAGTGTTGTCAACTATTCATATGTCCCTTTTTACCACTGATCTTCTTTTCTAGTCTTTTCTTTTTTAATACATGTAAATCACAAAATCTGAAATTTGTTTTAAACTTATTCATAGTGTAGTGCCAGGGTATGCTGTAGTTTGCACAAACAAACAAACAAACAAACAAACAAACAAACAAACAGGCATATAAGAATTGTAATAGAAAACATGCCATATACACATCAAATACACTGTATAACATACAATCTCAAGAATTAACTGATCACCCTTTTTTTTCTTGGGGAAAATTGGTAGTTTAAAGTGGAGGGACACTATCATACAAATCAAGTACATGTAGGTGCATGTGTGTATTAAAGTTTCTTAGCTGTGTATGTACTTGGGTATGACCTTGGGCTTCAGTTGTAAGTACTTCCTCTTGACCCTTGGTTTCATTCTTCCTCTTTGACGGCTCACTCATATGCACTATATACATGTATGTTTCCCTTTCAATCTCTACCTGTCTGTGTGCTGTGATTTTCAATTTCTTCTTTCTCATACTTTAATTCTTTGATAATGTTCATCTTTTACTTTGTGATAAACACATGACAAGCCATTCCCTGGATGAATGTTATCTATATATATTTTTTGTTAAATGAAACTTTTTTAGATATGACTTGATTCAGACATTTGTAAAACTGTTGCTAATATCTCTCTTTCTCTCTTATTCCATCTCTCCCTGTGTCTGTCTGTATCTCTCTCTCTCTCTTTCCCCTTTTTTATCTTTGTCTTTTGTGTCTCTCCTCTTTCTCCGTCTCTCTCTCTCTATCTATCCCTCTCACTGTCTCTGTCTGCCTGTCTCCCTTTCTCTGCCCCTCTTCTCTATTTATCCTTGTCTAGCTGTCCATCTCTCTCTCTCTCTCTCTCTCTTTCTCTGTTTCCCTCTTTACTTCTCTGTATGTCTCTGTTCGTCTGTCCATTTTAATTAATGATCATCTGTTTTTCTTAATGATCATCTGTCTGTCGCTTGCTCTCTTTCTCTCTCTCTGTGGTACAGTTGGGTAGCATGCGGGAGTTGTTGCACGATGACTGGGTCTTCCTTGACCGCAACGGCTGGCCGGTCAACAGGCAGCAAGAATCCACCTTGACCATCCTGGACATCCTGGTTCAGTCCTCGGTCAAGGTCAGAGTTCATAGTTTGTTACCAGAGTTCAGAGGTCAATCGGGCCTCATGGACTCCCACAGCAGCTTTACATCCCAAATGGCTGAGTTTGGCCTGATGAACACACCGCCGTCAAAGATACAGAAAGTGTGAGGATCATATTCATACATGTATCTATTTAAACCCTATCCATAATTGTTCATTAGAAATGACTAATTAGTAGTTCTCTCAAAAAATTAATATTGGGTAAAACCATCAGATGTCTCATTGTTCTACTTATACCTAAAGATACATGTGCCAGATATTCTAATAATCAAGTCATGGGTGTAAATGAATGCTAAATTTTTCACCTTAAACACTTCCATTTTGATATTCCACATTGAGGAGGAAAAACTTCACAGCAGCTTTAATTGCATTATTAGTATTTTGCTATTTCTTAAC
The DNA here is from genome assembly GCA_037976565.1 of Mesocentrotus franciscanus. Taxonomy (NCBI): domain Eukaryota; kingdom Metazoa; phylum Echinodermata; class Echinoidea; order Camarodonta; family Strongylocentrotidae; genus Mesocentrotus; species Mesocentrotus franciscanus. Next base: position 15,460,437 of record CP137677.1, read on the forward strand.
ATCAATTAAAAAGCTTGAAAAACAGTTTTCGGTGCCTTTTTAAATTTTTTAATGATTTTAATTTTAATGTTATGTGTACCGCTACAATAATTTGAAATGAACCCCCAGTACATAGAAGTTACATTAGGAGCCCTGCTATACTTAAAATATTTGCAACTCCAATCATTTTTTTATCTGCTGCAACAGAAGCAAATCACCAAACAAACTGAATTCCCTGGACGAATCCTTCAATTACTCCCCCCACAAGATGCGGCCGCGGAGTCCCCTCACCACCGACCCCGACTCACCCTTCACCAGCAAGGCAACGGTCAGTGCCAAGCAGATCCTGATCAGCTACGTCAGGGCGGAGGCTACCCAGTATGCATTGGATCTCAAGACAGAGCTGGAGGCACTCAAGTTTAGTGTGTACCTGGTGAGTTGAGTTCACTGTAGTCCCACGTCCTATGTTCATAGTGAGGGTTAGGGTAAGGGTTATCACTGACCATTGGATCTTGATCAGCTACGTCAGGGCGGAGGTGACCCAGTATGCTTTGGGTCTTAAGACGGAGCTGGAGGCACACAAGTTTAGTGTGTACCTGGTGAGTTGAGTTCTCTGTAGTCCCACGTCCTATGTTCTGTGAGGGTTAGGGTAAGGGTTTATTATATCTCTGACCATTTGATGTCCATGCACATTCCTGTTTTTAGTTTAGATTTCATTGAATCAATATGCTTTAGGGTAACCCCCTGGTGAATCTCTTTGTATCTGCATTGTACCTTATATCTTGTTAAAACTTGTCTGTATAGGCGGCTTAGTCTATAGAGCATTATTTGCCATTTTAACCAAAGATCTTGGGTCAGGTGATTAAAACATGCATCCTTTGTACATGTACATTAATTGTACACCATCCATGTCCCAAAGTTTCAGGCAAAGAAATAAATATACAAAACTACTCTGTCCCTTGGATAGGATGTTAAATGGGATCTCCCATGTGTACAAGTGTCATGCTCCTATTCATCACAAGAACTGTCAATGTGCTTCTAGTATCATAGAAGTTTGAGAACCCTGCAAAATAGTATACCTGCACGCATCACAACCAGTTACTGCATTTTGTATTCAAGTAGGAGCGGCCTGAGGGTTATCGGGATCAATTTAGTTTGCATTTTTCCCGTCACACACACATGAGCCTACCGAATAATCAATAATGAAAATGATAATTTTGTAACAATCAATGACTGCCTCCAAAAGTACTACTCTACTTTCTCTGTGTACGGTGCATTGAGGAGATTCCAGGTCTTAAGTCTTTATGAAATCAAATTTTATAAGATCAATATGACACTCCTTTCCTCATGTATAGGTACTATATGAGATTCAATTTGTCATTTTATGTGATTATGAACTCCAACACCAGATATTATGAATATGTACCAAAAGGTACTAAAAATATTTTGAACTTGTCATGAAATCAGTTGAAGTGTTCATTAAGCTGCCATAGAATGTGAGGAAAAAAAAAAAAAATTTGTATGTATAAGAAATTGATCAAAGGGATCAAAGGGATAGTTGAGTTTTGTTGCAGAGGGCGCTACACAAGATATTTTGTTCGTGAGATAATGAAAAACTGAGTGTCAAATTTGAAAGATTATACAATTTAAATGACAAAATCATCTTTGTTTGACCAAAATCGGTTCAGAGATGGCTGAAATATCCATAAATATAACCATTTCTAATATTTGTGGTGCCCCACTAATATTCAGTAATTTTGAACCAGCTGTTGAAAAACGAGATGGCGCCTTATAAGTTTTATTCCAGCCAATGCCAATATTGGCTTTTTGTTGGCTATTTCGTGTTGGTTATAATACGCACAACCAGGTGGCCTATGTATTGTTATTATTAATTAATAATTAATCACCATATTTTGTTTAAAGTGGAGCTGAATTGGTACAATCGTATTCAATCTAAATTCACCCATTTTGGGGTCTAAAATTATAGCAATTCATAGCAATTTTAGGTTCTGAAAGGGCACTAGAAATGTCATAAACAAGAATAAGAGCAGTAACCATGCACTTTGAAGGCATTTGCGGTCTTAAACAAGAACTCAACTATCCCTTTAAGTTAAGGGAAAGTTGTTGATTTCCAAAAAGAATCATTAAAGTGTCACCCTGAATGAAGATGATTAAAATGAATAAATCTGTATGCAATTTCAAAGGACTTTTATACAATCATCACTTTCCTCTTTATACAGTCTTGCTTTACACAACCATTTGGACTGATTATCCTACATGTAATTTCAGAGGTATTAGCTAGTATTATACAACTCACTCTTAGATCCTAATCAAATGATTGGTCATGCGCGGTCACGTGTGATTCATTTACTGAGACTATCCCTCGTTTTTTCATGAAAAAGCGTGCAATATTTTCCAGTACTATCCAACGACTTATTAAACTTGAGATTTATTTGTCAGCCATACTGTCACAAAACAATCTTGAATGAATTTGTTTTACATCAAATAACAAGGATCTAGGAATTTCGTTGTATAAAACAAATGATGCATGTTTTCATTCGTTCATTATACGATCTATCCGCCCTCGTTGATGCTGTGTGTATCTATTGCACTCAGCCTAACGGCTTCGTGCGATAGATACACATAACCTCAACTCGAGTGCGGATAGATCGTATAATGAACTCATGCGCATGCATCATTTGTATACCGTTGAATATTGCTCATCCTTTGTTGCTTTATTTATTTTATGAAGGATGTACATGAAATCTTCTGTGGAACAGACTGGCAAGATAGTTTGAACGATGCTGTGAGTAACTGTGCTGTCTTTGTGCCCCTTGTCACTCCGAGGTATGGGGAGACACAGTGGACCAACAGAGAGGTGAGATTAAACAAATCTTCTACAGACGTATTTCTGTCTTTGTCTTTAAAGGCATCGTTTAACAATGCCAAATCTGAGATGCATGGCCCTTCATGTTATCAGCATCTGTGATATGGTGTAATATTGAAGCCCTAAAAAAATTGCGCTTCAAAATATCATGAAGTGCCTCAAAAAAGTAAAAATCTTTGAGTGACCGGTTTTACCATACTCTTTTTTCCTAGTAGACTGTAGTGTTATAAAAAAACGTTGAGAAAATGGTTTTTGAAATTTCGAATTCCGATCATAAATATCTTGAAAATCAGACAGGCAATCAGCTTGGAAACGTCATGGAATTCCTGACTGACCTAAAGGTTTATAATTATGATTGCAGCATGAGCTAAATCCAGGATTTTGTTTAGAATCTGAGACAAAGATACCCAATCCCATTAATATGACTGGAATTCATAACAGAGGTTACTCTCAAACCATAGTTTCAACCTCTACAAGCATAATATGTGTGTGGTCCTGTTCTCATGTTCAGTGAACTGGCAGTATACGCTTAAATACTCCTATTATAGTCCACAGTGAAGGTTTATAAACCATGATTATGACCATGGTATAATTTCATTTCTTGTTCTAATGTTCAATGAACTGGCAATATACCTGTAAATACTTTCTTTTTAGTCCATGGTGCAAACCATGATTATGTAGTTAATAAATCAAATCACTTATTATGTAATTTACAATCTCTTCTCCCCCTGGACTGTCGCACCTCTGCCGCAATATCGTTATGTTTCTCTTTCTCTCCTTTCATTCTTGCTTCTCCCTTTTTCTCTTTATCTCTCAGTTTCTCTCTTTCATATTATTATATGACTATGATATATGTAAAGATTTGTATAGATTTTTTTTTTTTTTTTTTGGGGGGGGGTGATTTTATTTTGTAAACTCCATGCAATTCAGCCATTGGGCTACCATGTGGATTTTTAATAAATACCATTTCAATTAAATAAAATTAAATTTATTGGTATAATTGCAAGCCAATATGTTGCAAGCTTGCCAGTCATTTAAAGATTGTATGATGTATTCTCTGATAACAGTAGCTCTGTGGTCTGGTTCTTAAATACAGCTCATCCTCGTTCTTACTTCAACCTTAGATCCAACACTTTGCCTATAAACCTTGACCTTTAATGTATCCTAAAACCTAATCACACCCCTTAACTCTAACCATGTATCTTTGTTGAAATATTGGACAGAAAAAATGTCTCCTGAGCAAAGGAATATGAGTTTCCTAGATTCTCCAAGTTAGCCTCCTACATGCCTGACCATTCACTTTCCTAGATTCTCCAAGTTAGCCTCCTAGAGGCCTGGCCATTCAGTTTCCTAGATTCTCCAAGTTGGCCTCCTAGAGGCCTGGCCATTCAGTTTCCTAGATTCTCCAAGTTAGCCTCCTAGTGGCCTGGCCATTCAATTTCCTAGATTCTCCGAGTTAGCCTCCTAATGGCCTGGCCATTCACTTTCCTAGATTCTCCAAGTTAGCCTCCTAGAGGCCTGGCCATTCAGTTTCCTAGATTCTCCAAGTTGGCCTCCTAGAGGCCTGGCCATTCAGTTTCCTAGATTCTCCAAGTTAGCCTCCTAGTGGCCTGGCCATTCAATTTCCTAGATTCTCCAAGTTAGCCTCCTAGAGGCCTGACCATTCAGTTTCCTATATTCTCCAAGTTAGCATCCTTGAGGCATGGCCATTCAGTTTGCTACAACACAGTTCATTAATCCATTGGATAGGATTTGAGTTTGATATAACTGGCATTTTCCATAGACTCTAGCATAAGTCAGCTTGGAAGTAGTGATCAACCGAGGATATGTAATTATTTTATACTATATTACAGGTGAAGTTAGCTGATGTATTAGGCAAGTACATCCTGCCTGTGAGCTTTTTGGAGTGCTGGCCTCCTAGATGTCTAGCCATTCAATTTGCTACAACACAGTTCATCAACTGGAAGAAACCTAAACCCGGTGAACCTGCTACACCGCATTCACCATGTAAGTCAGGTGGCTTTAATATAGACATGTTACCACAAACCATGACAAAAGGACGTAACTCCCACGAAGGTTAATTGTGGAGAAGTCTTGGTGTTAAAACAAGAAATTGCCAGTTCAGTAGATGTCTAGGGGCCTTTTGTATGGAAAGTTGAGTTTGAAAGCAAGTCCTTACTACGTAATCCTGACTGGTTAAAAACCAAATTGCATTAAAATGTTTGCATTGTGTTGTAACACAACTCTTTATGCAGGAGGCCCCAGTTATAAAGAACCTTTGTTAGATAGAAAGTGATAAAATGAGACCACTACAGATAAATTATTTTTATCTGGCATAAACAACTCAACAGTAAGATATAATGTGGAATTATGAGAAACCAGTAGTAGTAAAAGTGAAAAGAAGATGAGAAGGCAATAGGTCTACATTGTAGATCATTCAAAACCTTTTGATTCCCATGTTTTTACAGGACGAGAAAGCTTTACTAATAAAGGAATAAGAAATCCTAAGCAAACATTTTCTGTGTATTAACATTGCAAATCAGTTTTATGGAAGGAGAAAGCTATAATTATGTAGAAAAAATGATAAGCAAATTCTTAAAAGAGTGTATTGACCATTTCATTGGAAATTGGTTGAATCTTTTTGACTCGTAATATGTTTAAGGAAAGAAGAAAGCTAAAGTAATGAGAGAAGAAAAGACAGTAGAAAAGAATAATAATATTGTTACAAACAATTGCATTTCAATTTTCAGAATGCGAATTGCATATCTATTAATTGTTGCTAGGTAGGACAGGCATTATAGCTTGTCTTACCTAACAACACGTGATGTATGCAATTCGCTTTCTGACAATTGAAATGCAATTACTCGTAACAGGTAAATGTAATTATTTTTAAGGAGGCACTTAGGAAAGATTAAATTTGATTACATTACGAAAATGGCCTATTGCAAATCATTTCACCCTCTTCCCTCCCCTGTTTTAACCCTGTAATTGCAGCCAAAGAGCTGGCCATGGATAGTGCTTTTAAGAAGTGCTATGAGTGGGAGAAGAAAGATGTCGTTTGCGTAGCCAAGGATATCGGTAAACGATGTCAATCCAGGAGGATAAACAACATCCCCAATGGGGTAGCCCCTCTGGTAAGTTCTATTGATAATGGCCCGTTTAAACTACAAATGCTAAGAATATCTCTCATTAGCTGAGTTAAAAGTTCTGGAGCTGGTTCTCTTTTGGTCATATATTTTTTGTTTTCTTAATTTTTGAATAGACCAACAAATATCTCCTGTGTCACTAGAAGAAACTGTACACAGATACTTTTTTTCTGAGACAGGAAGAGTAAACTTATTATTCTTGATACAAACACTTACAGGATTTGGTGCCAACATGACTGAAATGTATGAGCCCAAAAGCCTTATTATATTGGCTAATTGTTTCATACCCATTCCTTAATTTTCTTTAAATGCCAGCAATTAGACTTGCAGTCACTGAAATACAACTATCTTGCTTGGTTTTTAGTTACAAAGGGTGATTTTTGAAAACTTGCCAGACCTTTGTCCGTCCTAGTATGTGCACTGTAGTATAATTTTTTTCAAAAAAATGGCTGAAAGTTGACAGTTTGTTTTTCTTTCTTTCTTCATCTGAACAGTCAAGAGGAAAGACATTGAGTGTAGGAGACATCCTGAATGAAGGAAGAGAAGATGGAGACAGCCTACTTGTCATCAGTACACATCCAAAGCAGGAAGAGTTTGTAAGTTTGTCTTCTTTCTTGTATGTTTCACTTTTGTCCACTATCAGGTTTCCAAGGTACAGTAATAGTATTCCCTTACCTTTAATAGACCTTGGGTCATTCCCTCCTGGTGTGGACACTGATCCGCACGTTCCTCCACTGTGTTCTGCCTTGGGCTATTGATTTGGCTTGGTTCCATGTTGAAGAGTAGTTCACACGCCGTGTCATGTCAAGTAAAAGAAAGGCCTCCACATAAAAAGTAGTGTATCTTATGATATTCAGATTGAAAAACCAGACAGGGACCCAGCTTTGCAGGCTTTTTTCATTTTCACAGGTCATTTCATATCGGGTTAATTCAATCTTTTTTTTCTTTTTTCTTCTTCTTCTTCTTCTTCCTTTTACTCTTTTTCAAAAGGGTGCTGAGCTGAAGAAGTTGTTTGAAAGTAAGGGATATGATGTCTGGGTGACTACAGAGCTCTCCAGGATGAGTGGAACAGATACAGAGTCAGGTGAGATGATGTTGGGGGTGATGATTATGATGATGATGGTGACGATGATGATGGTTGTGATTTGATGATATTGTTGGTGATGATGATTATGGTGGGGATGATGACTATGGTAGTGATGATGATGATTGTAACCGATTTGGGTTCTTTAAATCTTTTCATGAGATTGGTATTTTCTCTCTAATTTTTAAAGAACAGAATACATTTTTCAGGTATTATATAACTGATTTAAGTTCCAGCTTCCAGTCCAGTCCAGCTTCCTCCCTGTAGGGCAGGCTGGCATCATATTTAATTTACATGTACATTAAAATACTTGGGTATTTGTAGGCAATGTCATAAAGTTTTACAGAATAATTGGACTGATTTTTATCTGATCATAGATTTGCTAATCACTTCATCTTGAAAGTTACTAGTTATTTCTTAATTACCTTATATCTCAAAATTCAAGAATTCCATCGAACAGCTCAGAGTGATCAGACTGATTTTGAATCCGGCTGTAGATTTGTCAACGACCTTAAATCTGTAAAGTTCCTGTTACTTTAGTCACCTTCAAGAAAGTACTCATTTTTATCCTTCTGATTAGTATTATCAGATGGAACGCTGATCCTGGACGGCAATGAAGATGCTATGGATGGTGTGTTTGCCAGCAGCCCGGCAACACTCTTCCAGGAGAAGGTCAATGAGGCTTCTGTCGTTCTCTTTGTCCTCTCCAAGGCCTTCGCTGAATCAGCAACGTGCAAGGGACAGGTAAGACTCTCATTTGTGCTTCATCTTCACACTTTTTAGCTGATATGTATATTCAACAGGTGCATGATAACACTGCACTACTTATAGCTACTTGGTCCCGCTATATAGCAAACAATGCCTAAGCGGTGCCCGTTGGTCCCCCATGATCCTCTTTTTCTTTTGTTAATTGAGAGCTGAGTTGATGAGATAACCACCTGTCAATGACCAGCAGGGTGGTCTAATCCCTCCTGGCCAAACTAGTGCAGACAGGCTTTAATCCAAGCCGCAAACTGTAAGGTTACAAAAGTGCTCGCTTAAAGTGTTCTTGATGTAAGGGGTTTGATGTGGCTATACTGTATTCAAAATATGAGCTTAAAATATTACCTCTACAAAGAAATATTGCAATTTAAATACATTCCCAGTGAACAGCAAAAGGTCTTTGGGGTAATATTTTGAAATTCTAGAAGCGTCCACACCTTTTCTTAGACATCAAGGCTTGATAAGTTGTGTTTATCTGTATTAAAGTAGTTCAGAAGATAGCAGAAACACTGTGCTTGCCAACTTTCATTCTGCAACTTCTTTTGCGACCATGACGCATCAATAATTTAGGAAGCACAAGGTATATGGATACCTTTCAATGTGGCTATACTGTATTCAAAATATGAGCTTTAAATATTACCTCTACCAAGAGATATTGCAATTTAAATATATTCCCAGTGAACAGCAAAAGGTCTTTAGGGTAATGTTCTGAAATTTTAGATGCATCCTCACTTTTTGTGCTTATAAATCTGTAAGTAGTTCAGAAGAAAGCAGAACCACTGTGCTTTCCACCTTTCATTCTGCAACACCTATGAGACCATGACGCATTAATAATTTAGGTAGCACAGGGTATATATTGGACACCTTTAAAAAATTCCTATCTGAATATAAATTGATTGAATGACTGAGCATCTATCTCGTGTTGAACAGGTATTCTATTGCGAGCAGAGGAAGAGAGTAGTCTCTCTAGCATATGAAGACTTTGAGATGCCTGGCTGGATGTCTATGCTCATCGGTACTAGCACATTTGAGGTAAGTCACTCTGCTGATAACTATGGGTCAGTTGTTTAAGTAAACGTAATTCTTTGAACAATTAACAGAAATTATAATTTCAAAATGATTGCACGTGCCTACTTTGACATAATATATATTTTTTAATAACTATATATTCAAAATCATTAAAAACTTTTAAAAATTGTAGAGGGTATATTAATAAGTTAGTTCTTTATGTAAATGAAAAATTTTTAAAGGATTGTTTATAATATACAAAAAAAAAACAGTTCAAATCAGGACATATCATAGGCAAAGAAAGGTTCTATTATAGGAAATGAAATATTTTTATGTGACACTCACACATGTACAAAAAATGTGACGACAATGAAATAGCCCTTGTAATAAACCATTGAGGGTGTTTCACAAAGACTAAGATCGACTTTAAGTTGGACTTAACTATGGCAGGCCGTTCATGCCACTGTTTTCTCTCACCATTTACTGGCATTGGTCTCTCAAGGGACGTACAAATCATGGTCACCAATCTGCAGAATTTACATTTTTTGATAATTCATTATTGAAGGAAAAAATATTATCTAAAGATCATAATGGTGAGAGAAAATAGAAAACAAGAGTGTACAACAGTTGTGGTAGCTCACAGATTTGATCTTTTCTTGGTATTTTTTTTGTTTTTCTAAATCTCCAGAATGTAAGACGAGCTGACTACAAGGACCACTTACTAGCCAGGATAGCAGAGGCATGCGACCCAGCCACTCTCATAGATGCAGAAGACATTGCCAAAGAGAAACAAGTCTCAGTTGCAGTAAGTTCCCAGTATTTCCTTCTTTTATCACTCAAAATGTTATCTACCATTTTGGGGTGAATATCAAAGTGGCTGAATTGTGCAAAAACATGTTATAGAGTGTTTGACAAAAAATACTGGAAATTTTTAAGCCCAATAATTATCATTCGCTGTGTCACAGTGTGAGAAAAATTTGTTACCTTGATTTTATTTTGTTTCAAATGTTTATCTGACAGTTACACAAAGACAAGAAAGATAATGAATGGATAAAATTGTATTATTACACGCAGGCTAAATTTCACTAAGTGTGTACCGGTATGTATCTAGTCTATTTAATTGTCTGGGACACATGTGATTGATTTGGTTTCTTAGCTCCGAAAATGTATGTCGGCACAGAATATTTGTTAATTTGTTAACTTTTGATATACAATATTTGTGAATACAAGTCCATACAATACAATTGGTCTTGTTACACCTTTGAATTGACTGAATCGTCAAGACAACACCACCAGTCTTTAAAGTACCAGAGCGAAGGTTTTAAAATGCTTTTATCCTTAATAATATTGGTATCATTGCAAAGGATATGTTACAATCTTTCTAATAATTCATATTTACTTTTCAAAAATTGTTACAGAATTGACTAATCTGCTATCAAAAATGATGAATTTGCTACCCGTTTTTTCCGCCCTCGATCAGCCCGCTGTTCGCTGGTACGATGTGTGACGTAATAGGTTGGGCACATGAGCGAGAGTACGTGCTCCCAAGCCCCCTCACACAGCTCTGTCCGCTGCATGCATTATACGTATACAAAAGCCAGTCGAGCGAAATATCCTATCACAATGTCTGAGCTTGAGGAAGAAGTTTTACTAAATTTAGATATCGAAGTTGATGAGCACAGCTCCACAACTAGTGACAGTGATTTATTTGATTTGTTTGTATGTTTTAGTATGCTATCTCCACGCCGGAGTTGCGGGTCAAAAATGGATACGAAAGTACACTAGCGCCATGAAATTCCCAAGTTCGAGCTGGCTGAGCCGAGCTGCCGCACCGCACCGGCCCCGCTGAACTGGCGATCGATCCGTCATGCACTGCTATGGGGTGACTGACTGGGCGAGACATTTTCTAATTTTAGAAAGTGTAGGGCTATTTTGCCAAATTTCACGGATAAAAAACAAAGAAGAATAGATGTGAGATTATATCTTGCGAATACCAATTACATATATGCACCATAAATGGAACTGCACGACATCATAAAAATGCAAAGCCAAAGGGACTCTCGCGATTTATCAACACTCAACAGCAATCACCAATCATCTTGCACATGCCAAGCCATGACCGAAAATTTCACAGCAAATTACACAAAACGGAAGAATATTTGGACAAATCGATCTGCACGATTCACCCCCTCGTATTACATTACATAATTTGCTTAATATGCAATAATAAAATGTAATTTCCTGATTTCGAGATTGTTATTCCACTTTCACCAAAGCTGGCGTAGGTATGAATCATTCGAAGTCTGGGTAATGTATACTGAATGCAAAATACCGCATGCGAGCTGAGCGAGAGCCGAGCGAGAGGCCTAGGAATTTCGATCGTGCCCAACCTCTGACGTCATAAGTCTGTACTCCGTAATTTTATTTTTCAAGCCAGGACAAGAAGTTCTGAGAAGGGTCTTGGAAAAAGCATCTTATCGCGTTTCATTTATATTTATAATACTTTAGAACAGATGATTTGTGTTCATATTGGTGTAAGCTTTCAGTATATGTATAATTTGTCCATTTTGTGATATTGTGTGACATTTCTTCGCTCAGCTACTTTAAAGTGTATTACTGATTTGCAGGTTCACTCAGACAAATGTTTTATATTTAAGTAATTGAAGTTGCATTTTTAGCACTCCCCATCATCTTTTTGTACCATTGTTTTTTTGTGTGTGTACCCAGGTTGAGTTTGTATGCAAGAACTTGCCTGATACCGGCTGTGTGTACATCGCCGGGGCACCAAGTACTACTATGACAAGAGTCAAGCAATATGCAAGTAAGTCTCCTCCTCCAAGGTTTCCATTACTGCTAAGAGGCACGTGACTTCTCTGTTTTTTTAATGAACATGTTAGGGCCACTTTAGAAAACTTTCAAAGCATTAGTGATACGACAGTCTTTGAAATTATTATTTTTTTTTTAAACATTTGGAAGAGCTGTAATTTATTGTAATTTATAATTGGCACTGCATCATTCCAATTAGGTGATGACTAATCATTCAAAGTATGTTGTTGATCATCATGGGGATTTTTTTTCTTCTTCTAGGTGGTAGTCATCCAGAGGATATTTGTCAAGGGGGTCCTATGGGACAGCTGTCTTGTGTCTCAGGGGTAGTGTATCCTTGATGATAGTAGTCTTGTGGGGGTAGTCATAGGGGATACTTGTCCTCATCATCACCATCATCAAGTGCCAGGTCTGTTACAGACATCGGCGGTCATGGCCTTCCATTTCTGTTTATTATCTGCTGTTCTTAAAAAGCTGGTATTGCTGATTTCATTATTGGTTGCCCATTTGTTCAGGCTTTGCAAATATGTTGTCCTAGAGGGTAGGAACCTAATGGGCAAGTGCCCTTGAGAGGTAGTTGTCTAGGGGGTGATAGTCTGGGGCTAATAGTCCTGATACAAAAAAGATGACCCCTGATAGTTCATTTATGCTGATTGTTCATAACCTTTGTGGTATAGAAAAGGATTACCCTTATTTATGTAATGTTTGTGACCTGTGTTTTCCTCAAGTTCTTTATCCATTACTATTATTGATTTCATTATAAACTGCTCAATTTGTAGACATACCTACCCTAATTACTTCTGATGTTAAATACAATCATTATGAAATATTGTACTCATGAGTTTTATACATTACTTTATTTGATAATGTGTAATAACTTGATTATATCACATTGTAATTCATATATCTTTGTATCAGATTCTACAATTTCTTTGACTCTGTGTACATTATTTCTACCATTCTTATGTATCTGTTTGTATTTTATTATTTGTATTTGAAATCCAACCTCAAGTTTTGGTTGCAATATAGAAATAATGATGATAATAATTCTTTGACACAGAGCCATCGGAGTAGCCCTTGCTAAGCTCCCTACCGTCACCCTCATCACAGGAGGATTCTTCGGCGTGGGTCATGATGTCTCCAAGAGCTTCTACGACGAGAGGAAGAAACTGAGGATGGAACACAGGGTTTGGCACATCCTCCCCAAGAAAGATGAAAGGGTATGACTGACAAAGTCTATTACATCTCACTGGTCAATCAGAAGAGCAGTCTGTTTTGTAACAGTAGTGACCAATACGTTGCTTGAATTGAACTGCAATTGAACTGCAATTGAACTGCAATTAAATTAGATTGAACTGAATTTAACTACAATTTACAGTTTCTAGTTTGAATAACACAATGTTAGAGACACATGCAGGGCTCTCTCCATCTGTCTCTCTCTCTCTCTCTTTGTCTCTCTCTGTCTCTCTCTCTGTCTCTCTGTCTCTGTCTCTTTGTCTCTCTGTGTCTCTCTCTGTCTCTCTCTCTGTCTCTGTCTGTCTGTCTGTCTCTCTCTCTCTCTCTCTCTCTGTCCGTCTCTCTGTCTCTCTCTCTCTTTCTCTCTCTTAAGAAATGACATACCAGTAGTAAGTGTTGCGGGCAGTAAAAAACATGAAATATTACATCAAGTGAAAAATATTGAGATAATTGATGCCACATTTTCTTTGTGCATTTGATTGATTTAAAAAAAAAATTGTGCATAATTTGTTATCATTTTCTATCTCGTAAGCATTGTTCAGAGATGCCAGGGTAATCTGCATACTGTATTACAGCACACAGATCACATGATGCATATAGGGGCCTTGTTATGCACATTTTTATTATTTTTAATTTTTAAAGAAACCCATTCATTTACAATGTATGTGATTTCCATTTTGTTTTCTTTTGATGTTGATCAGGACTGCACTGTCCAAGCCAACCAGAGACCCGACAAGTCTTTCCAGGGACCGCCGTTCGGTAAGACCCTTCACTGTGGGGAGAGTGTCAGGCAGAGAGAATCCATCGTATCCAAGGTCTTTGATATCTGTATCATCGTAGAAGGTAAGTCCATAGATGTGGTCATGGTGGAGGGGTTTTCCATTTTTCTTTCATCGACATGGTCATTTTTTTATTTAGTTTTACTGTCCTCTCATCATCTTCAACAACTGCCATTATTTTCAGAAGGGTCCCAATTTTGCAAATTGCTGTAGGGTCTTGAATTCAACGACATGTGAAATTGAGCTGGTAGAGGATTTACATACATGTATTATAAGTAGCCTCTCTTATTAAATTATCATGAAAATACCTACAGCTGCAGTATACTGTCATTAAAAATGTGATCTTTATAGGGCAATTTGGAAGTAAATTTGGCATTATATAAATGTTTAAATACTATTCAAACTTCTACTGTTTCTCACAATTCATGGAAACGCTTTCCAGCAATTTGATTTGTGAATGAGTATGTTTGCTTCATACTTTATCATTCTAACTGTGACTTACCAATTACAGGAGCAGACTTAAGATAATAAATCCCCTTTTATTCCATGAACAGTCACAGCACGCATTTGGGAATTGCATTTGATTCTATTGTTGTGTTTGCTGCATTTGTAAAGTATACTCTTCATTGTGACAACTTAAATTGGGAATCACCAAACCTGAGATGACCTTTAACCTTCCTACATGGTTTTTATACCAGGTGGACTCGGTGCTACCCATGAAGCTGAAGAGTTCACCTGGAGTGATCATACTTGTGTTTGATTTTGTTGTTGTTTTTGCTGCATTCGTGAACTATACTCTACAGTGAGTGATTTCAAGTTCGGTGTTGAAAGCTGGTGTTGGTGTTGTGAGAACACCAACACCAGCTACAACACCGAACTTGAAATCATGCTGGTGTTGAGGTTGACCTCGGAAAATATGACGCATTTCCGGTAGTCTGTGTTGAGGGCTGGTGTTGAATGTCGTCTGCTGAACCGAGTATCACGGTTGGTTTTGACGATTTACGTGTAATTTTCCCATTCACCAACACCAGCCCCTAGGGATTGGGAAATTCATGATTTCAAGTTTGGTGTTGGTGTTGGTGTTGCAGTATGCCGCAGGTAACTATGCATGCATCTGTCGCGAATCTCACGATCAAGCCAAAGTAAAATCCATTTTCCAGTCAAAACAACTGTAAATCATGAGAGCTGTATATGTTTTTCAAGAGAAATTATATTTTCCCTATTCATTTTTTAATATGACTTTACATTTGATATTCGATATGATGTAATTCATTGGAATTTCTGAATGGATTATGCTTTATCGCAAGACTTTTCGCCTGTAGAGTAGGACGTCACTCGTGTTGAGGCTGGTGTTGAGCTATCGATAACGTGATCGGTAGCGTCCTTCTAAACTGACCGTCAGTGTTGGAGCTCGGTTTAGCAGCCTTTCCACGCTCTCAACACCAACACCAACACCGAACACCGTACTTGAAATCACTCACTGTGACTGATTAATTTGGGATTCAATGAACCTGAGATGACCTTTAACCTTTGTACATGATTTCATATCAGGTGGACCCGGTGCTGCCCATGAAGCTGAAGAGTTCACCTGGAGTGATCATACAGTCATACCAATCAAGTGTACAGGAGGGGCAGCAGGTGGCAAATTCAAGGTGCCTCACAAGATATTTGAGGTAACATATCCTTCCCATCCACTCTAACTCTCAGACTTTTACCAATAGCTTGATAGTTAGAATATATTGGAGTAAATTCTCCAAATAAATAAATACTAATTTAATGGACTATTGAATATTTCTGGCCTAATGGTACATGTATTTTGACTATGGATCTCTCTTGGATTTTAGAATTCTATTGCAAATAAGAACTTCCTCTGAGGAACTAATACTTCAACAAGCTCTGCTTCTATTTAGTTCCTCTTTTCTCCTGCCATTACTATTATATTTGTCTTGTTTCATTGTATATTTTTTGTAATATAGTTATATTAAATTGCAAATACCATTGCAATTTCATTGTATTATGTTTTGCATGAGAAATAAAATCATATGAATTGAATTGAAAAAGAACAATAACATTCCAATTACTTGAGAGTAAATATTCATGTGATTGAAATGTATTTTGAATAGTAAACCTATGTCCTGTAAAACATTTGGATGATCACATTGTAAGTTTAACAGCACTCTTTTTTTCATAATGTTTGGACTATAGAGTGGCATTTCTTACCTCTCTGAATTCCAGTTTGAAAGGTTTCCCTCATTTTCTTTCCCGTTATCATAAATGATCTTGTGTTTTTGTTCGTATTAGCTTCCACCGGGTGTCGCGAGAGACGACTGGCAGTTGCTTAGCAACAAGTCTGTGTCAGCGGTAGAGATAGGCGCAGCCGTGGCTCGCATCGTGAGGGCGCTGCAGGAGGGCGTCATATCGCAGGTCACGTGCCAGAAGTCCTTTCGTCAGCGACCTACCCTCACGAGGGGCAAGAGTGTCCCCTTTCCAGAGAGAACCTGAAGTATTGGGAGCAAGGATTATTTTGCTTATGGTGCTTTTATTATACGTACTTCTAGTGTGAAACTGCTTTGGTGAGGAATGTAAATGCTGCTACTGAATAAAGGCTCATTCAAACATGACCCAGTAAACCGCAGCAGGATCTTATAGCGACATGAGAGTAATGTGCTTCATGTTTATGTATTTACAACGCAAGTATAAGAGTACGCCAAGGACCTTTGTAAAGCGCCTGCCATTTATTTCACACACAAAAAAAAAAACTGCAGTTTTCTGCGTCATGTGTAAATGGGCCTTGAGAACAATATTTCTAATCTTTAAAGTTGTTTCATAATACCCTGCAATGATGTAGGACCCAGTATTAATTCTTCACATGGATAAAGTAAATGATTATCATTATTAAATTGCATGGGTCAGACTTGCTGATATTGAAAGACATGTATTGGAAAATATCTTGAACCTCCGACAAGTTTTTCTTCTGCTACATATGAAGAATAATGCTAAAAAGATGAGTATTTTTTATAATTTTAATTTCAAGTTTTGATCATTACAAGTGGAAACAAAGAACTTTTGGTTAATATTTGTACTTTTTGTTTTTGTTCAGTATTTTAGTTGATTAGTATATTGTAGCTGCATTAATACAGTAATCCTCAAAATAGATTGTTAGCTAATAATTGGAAATGTCATGATTTGTAATTCCTATATGAAATATATGAATTAGGTATGCAATATCACCCTAAAGACATGGAAGGACAAAAAGTTGAAGGAAAAAACTAAAAAGCTGTCACATGACTAGTTATATGACCAGCGGCTGATACCAGAAGGAACGGCCAGTTCATACAAAACACAATAGGAATTTTTTTCTGTTTCCTTTTTTTTTATTGCTAATGTGCCATTTGACTTTTTTGACAAAGAGTAAATAGACCTTACTTTCATTTGGTAGAAGACTGTTTCAAAATGTATACTTAAATTTGAGATCTCTGGTTTGCAATTTAGAATGAATATTAATGTTAGACAACTCAGATCGAATCTTAGAGATTTTATTTCTTGTTGTTGTTCGTATTGGCAGTTGTACAAATTTTTTTGTTACAGCTCACTTTTTACAACTCAAGGTCACAGATCTTCAAAATTATCATGACAGAGTAGATAAGATAAGAAAAGATAAGTATTTGCTTGAACTGCCCTGTCTTTTTTTATTATCATGATTCGGGTTCTCTCCAATCATTCACTGGAGAAAAGGTAATACGTAATCATGAAACATTCAATCAAAGTGTATTTAATACTAAGAATATGCAAAAAAATATATAAGTATTTCTGATTTACTGCTCGAATTTGTATCTAAAAATCTCAGTGGGTTTCACTTTCAGTATTTACAGATAACTAGGTGTAGAAGATAGTCCCTTTGAGGTATTGGTTTTAGCAGATTCTATTCAGTCCCTGCAAAGTTGGCAACTTTTAGGGACTCTTCAAAAAGTATTAGAAAGCCATTTGAAAGATGATTTTTGAGGGAAATATACTCTCTTTCTTTAATAATCTCCAGTTAGTTTAAGAGATGAGATTATTATTTTTGCATCAATATTCAGCCATCTTTCCTATGTGATTTCTTTAGATGTGATTAAATCAAACTATATTTCTATTAGCTCTGTAAAATATTTTGCCATATGAAATCAACAGATTTTTTTGTTGTTTTTGTTATTTTGTTGCTTTAAATGATATATTTTGTCCTCGGAGCAGCTGGAGTACAAAGAAATAATAAATGCTGCATTTTATTTTATTTTGATTAAAGAAGGTACAATTTTGCTTTTTCACTAATTATGATCATGATGGTGGTCTATTATCTGCCGCATAGAATATAGAATGTTGCTAGGTAGGACAAACATTATGACTTTTCCTACCTAACAACACGTAATGTATGCAATTTACTTTCTGACTATTCTGACTATTGAAATGCTTATATTCGTAACAGGTGAATTAGTAATTTGTAACGAGGCACTTAACAAAGATTTGTGCATTAAATATGATTACATTACGAAAATGGCCTATTATTAGAGTAGACTAGGGTTTTTTTTAATCCAGTATAAACTGCCATTTTAAATTGCTCAAAATTGATGGCTTTTCAATTGTCAGTGAGTTCTACATTCAAGACTTTTCAATATCCCCAGCCGAAAGAAAGCCACTGTTAGTTACACACGAGGGCAATGAATGCACGTATGATCTGATCATAGTTTTTTAAAGATAATATTTTAATAATAATAATAATAATAGTCACATTTGTATAGCGTTTAATACTTCTAAGCGCTTTCCATTGTAATTATTATTACCCCGGTCATTAGATTTATTGCTAATCCACACATGACAGTGCAGGCGCTCCACTCCCTGGGGAGTATTTTTTTTAATTTCGTATTTATATTTAGTATGTTTTTCTTTGGGAAAGGTTACTATTCGGTTGAGTGCTGTGCATGAAGTTGTGTCCTTTGAATACTTTCCTTGAATGTCTTCCCGAGTCACTTCGAACATAATGAGCAAAATAGGATGAATATTGGGCATTGATTAAGGAATGTATAAAGCATACAGTGAAAACTCATGTGATAATGCACTGAATAGCACGCACTCAAAAAAAAATTAGCCCCTTCATAGGACAAGTACGTTCAGCACACACACACGCATGTAAATTGAAGTTTGCACTTGTCTTGGGCAGTTTGAAAGTGTGGCATGTCAGCATGATAACTATGATATTGCCTTGCAGTCCCAGTCTGAAGTTCTTTTGAAATATGCATGTAAATACTTGTTTTGTATAAGTGCGACTGTGTGAACATTAGTAATATGAAAAGTGGTAAGATGTGATATGAGCATGAAGTGTGTGATGATTATTATTATTTTTTTATTTATATACATTTTTTTTTTGGGGGGTTAGGGCGCGGGGGGGTCACTCAATGTGACTTCCGGATCGCATGACCGTTACTAAAATCGTGGAAAAAGGGTTAAATTTTATGTAATGTCCGCGGACAAAATATAGAAAATAGGGGTGCACAGGTGTCCTCGAAATTGATAAATAGGGGTCAGGAAAAGGGAAAAGAGAAAACCGGGAAGAAAAATTCTCGGAGCCGAGTCTTGTCCTTTAAATATGGTAAAATGGGGGTAAATTTGCGAAAGTGTCCTTACAATCTTATAAATAGGGATATTCCAAAGTACGATTTTGTCCTTGTTTTGACGTAAAAAAGGGGGTTAAATTTCATAAAATGTCCTTGAAATTGACCGCAAAAGGGGGTTATTTGCATTTGTGGTAACGGTCATACGTGTCACCCTCTGCGGGGGAGTGACCCCACCGGGGGTTAGGGGTCGTTTGTGTTTTTGTTATTTCACATCAAATCATTGTACAATAATTTATGAGAACAGATGGCAAGTGATGAACTTGTATGGAGTTGATGTGGCTGAAAATGATTTTTAAAAGTATTAGTTTACTTTAAGTTTGAGACATGGGAAATAATATTGAATTGTGGTTCTTATTTTACCTTTATTAAATTTCCAATATGTGATTTAAGACATTTTATTCTATGAGGTAACATTTTCTCTTTTTATATTTGGAAATATGTGCCTTTTGGTTGTTTGAGTTAGTTTTATTGAAGATTTATGTAATTAGCATAATTTAGCTGAATTTCTTAACGTTTCACTGTTTATATTGTTACTGGTAAGAATGTGATTTTTTTCCATTTTTATTTTTTGGGGGTGTTTTTTGTTTGATACAATAATGCCATCCATAATGACTACTTTATGAGTTCATAATGAGTATTAACTGTGCATTTGCTATTGCACATACAATTTATCACTAAAGTTATATTTGAAAGTGTGTTGTGGCCATCCTACTTCATATTGTACATAGATTTCTTCTTTTTTTTCTCATTAAATGACAAAGATGTACCTGCAGACTTTATATGTACTATAAAACTTGATCATAGTGTAACAATTTTGTGTGTACTCCTTCCAAGATAGGGGACATACATGTATATCTTGCTCAAATCTTTATAATAAAGATTTTTGATATTGTGCAATTGTACAGATATAGACAGAGCGGTGAAGTGTATTAGTGACATGTTGATACACATGTCGCATTAAAGGCAGTACTATAAAACAGAGGAAGAGAATGACCCTGGACTGAAGTTGCCAATAGAGGGTGCTTCAGCTTTTGGCACTGAGTTTTGTGGAGGCAATAACATGGGGTGGTCTTTTCAAGTAATAATGTAATATGTCCCTTACACATTTAGTAATTGATATCTTGGAGGGAAAAAACTTTGTAAATTGATAAGCAACTAATACTTGTGATGATCCCCAAGTTCTTGAAATAAAAATGAATATAATTTACATAATTAATTCTTCTTGAAACTAGTAAATTCTGTTATAAAGCCATTTTCATGGGACCATATGATGAAACACATTGTATCAACATTGCAAAAAAATTATTGGATGATAAATTCACTATCTGTGGATTTTATTGTGAGCAACAGCATTATTGAATTTACAGCATTATTGAATTTACCTGTCAGAAAAAAAGGAAAATAAATTTTTGTCCTTCAAAATTCTCCATGTATTTTGGAGGAATTGTCATCTTTTGTAGTACTTATCTTGATGTGAATCTTTATTTTGCCAAATAAACAATAATCCATTATCTCTGGAATAGCACATTAAAATGATGTCGTATTTTTCATGTTGTGAGCTAAGATTATATTTGTATGTTTTAAGCAGTTGAAAGACCCATTGCCAATCACAAACTGGAGTGAATGAATCTAGCCATCTTCCTCTAAGATTTTAAATGGGAATTATATTCTCAGTAATTATGAGATTCCGGTTTTAATTTTTGGACAATATATCCTCCTATTGTAAAAAAAAACTTCAGAGGTGGTTTTTGAAAGAGCAGGCAGGAATATCTAGACAATATTAATGGTAAGAAAGGTTTTACATGTATGGCTAAGCATTTATTTTGGCTAAAACAAATAATCTTGATGTACCAAATTTCTTTATTCAAGAAATTACATGTATACCTGAATTTAAATCATACATGGTTTCTTTTCTGTGATTTGGTTGTGTAATGATGATAACATGTATAAACTTTGCCATTCTTTATCACTTTATCACAAACTGGAATGTTTAATAGATTTGACTTGTTAATTGTACATCTACCAAAAAACAAACATACTGGTGGTAAAATGTAACATGAAATAAAATGCTTAAATGAAAGATTAGTACGTTGATGCATTTTTTTTTACCAGGTGGCATTAGATTTAGAACGGAATGAAGGTGGGAGAAAGATAGTGAAGAGAAGAAAAGAAGAAGAAGGAGGAGTAAAAAGGAAGAAGGAGAAGAAGAAAGGGGTAGTAGTGAGAGAAGAGGAGGAAAAGTAGAAAGGTGTAGTGGTAAGAGATGAAAAGAAGAAAGGGGTAGCAGTAAGAGAAGAGGAGGAGGAAAAGAAGGGCAGTAGTTGGAGAAGAGGAGGAGAAGAAAAGGGCAGTAGTAAGAAAAGAGAAGGAGAAGAAGAAAGGTGTAGTAGTGAGAGAAGAGGAGGAGAAGAAAGGTGTAGTAGTGAGAGAAGAGGAGGAGAAGAAAGGGGCAGTAGTGAGAGAAGAGGAGAAAAAGTAGAAAGGTGTAGTGGTAAGAGATGAAAAGAAGAAAGGGGTAGCATTAAAAGAAGAGGAGGAAAAGAAGGGCAGTAGTTGGAGAAGAGGAGGAGAAGAAAAGGGCAGTAGTAAGAAAAGAGAAGGAGAAGAAGAAAGGTGTAGTAGTGAGAGAAGAGGAGGAGAAGAAAGGGGCAGTAGTGAGAGAAGAGGAGAAGAAAGGGGCAGTACTAAGAAAAGAGGATGAGATGATCGAAGAAAGGATTAGTAGTGAGAGAAGAGGATAAGTAGAAGAAAGGGGTAGTAGTGAGAAAGGAGGAGGAGGAGAAGAAGAAAGGGGCAGTAGTGAGAGAAGAGAAGAAAGGGGCAGTAGTAAGAGATGAAAAGAAGAAAGGGGCAGCAGTAAGTGAAGAGGAGGAGGAAAAGAAAGGGGAAGTAATGAGAGAAGAGGAGGACAAGTAAAGGGCAGTAGTAAGAGATGTAAAGAAGAAAGGGGTAGCAGTAAGAAAAGAGAAGGAGAAGAATAAAGGTGTAGTAGTGAGAGAAAAGGAGAAGTAAGGGGCAGTAGTGAGGAAGAGGAGGAAAAGAAAGGGGTAGCAGTAAGAAAAGAGAAGGAGAAGAAGAAAGGTGTAGTAGTGAGAGAAGAGGAGAAGTAAGGGGCAGTAGTGAGGAAGAGGAGGAAAAGAAAGGGGTAGCAGTAAGAAAAGAGAAGGAGAAGAAGAAAGGTGTAGTAGTG
This sequence comes from Mesocentrotus franciscanus, assembly GCA_037976565.1. Classification (NCBI taxonomy): domain Eukaryota; kingdom Metazoa; phylum Echinodermata; class Echinoidea; order Camarodonta; family Strongylocentrotidae; genus Mesocentrotus; species Mesocentrotus franciscanus. Next base: position 15,482,982 of record CP137677.1, read on the forward strand.
AGAAAAGAGGAGAAGAAAAGGGCAGTAGTGAGAGAAGAGGAGAAGTAAGGGGCAGTAGTGAGGAAGAGGAGGAAAAGAAAGGGGCAGTAGTAAGAAAAGAGGATGAGATAAAGAAAGGAGTAGTAGTAAGAAAAGAGGATAAGAAGAAAAAAGGGGTAGTAATAAGAGATGAAAAGAAGAAACGGTAGCAGTGAGAGAAGAGGAGAAGAAGAAGAAACTGGCAGTAGTGAGAGAAGAGGAGGACAGGTAAAGGGCAGTAGTAAGAGATGTAAAGAAGAAAGGGTAGTATAGTAAGAGATGAAAAGAAGAAAGGGTAGCAATGAGAGAAGAGGAGAAGAAGAAGAAAGTGGCACGGTAGTGAGAGAAGAGGAGAAGTAAAGGGCAGTAGTAAGAGATGTAAAAAAGAAAGGGGTAGCAGTAAGAAAAGAGAAGGAGAAGATGAAAGGGGCAGTAGTGAGGAAGAGGAGGAATTTCTAAGGACAGACATGTATGTACCTATGTTCGCATACAGATTATTATTATTATTTTTTTTTTTGGTAAAATAACTAGTACTGGGCCCCATCTTACAAAGAGTTGCGATTGATCCAAATCAATTGTAAGTCCTCCAATCAATCGCAAGTTTGCAGTCTCCTATGTCTTATGTACATAGTTGCGATTGATATCAATCGCAAATAAGTTGCGATTGATATCAACTCTTTGTAAGAAGTGGCCCTTTTCCTTCTTTGAATTACATTCAATACCAAACAATAAATGACATGGTTTGAAATCAAAACTAGACAAAAAGAATTTCTTTATATTCTTTTCAACTTCTTTCCAAAACTTCATGACTTTGTTACAATCACCTCGTTGATTACAATAATGACATTACTCAGTGGCATTTACTTTCCATTTGAACAAATTATTCGGTATTGCCAAAATATTTTACATGAATTTGAAATTTAAGTTGATTAGTAAATTGTCTTTTATACCTTTTTAACTTAAATATCCAAACATCTGACCATGCAGGTATACATTTAATTCCTGAAGTATTACGCCAAAATTCCTCCGCTCTAGATTCTTCGATTTTTGTTTTAATCAACTCGTGATATATTCTTCTAACTGTCAACCATCTTACTGAACTCATATATCATCAACCAATTTTATATCATCATATACAAAAGCGGTGGATCTAAATTTCATATAATCTCCATGTTCTACATTCGCATATCTGCAAGTACTAACATATTCCCAAGTGATTGAATCGCTCTTCTAATACGTGCATATTGACTACAACCTTCCATCCTTAAATAATATTTTCGCACCTAACTCATCAACTGGTAGAAAACCTTTACCATCCATTAAATCTCCCACAAACAAAATGTCCGAATTTATCCAATTCCTATAATAAAGCATTTCCCCTTTTATACATTTCATTTTTATTCAGCCAAATCATTTCTCTACGATAGCTATCAAAAATACCTGATCGAACCATTCTTGAGATTATTTTGTTTGATTTTAATATCTCTGTCAATATAATTTTTATGAAGAAAACAAGTACTGTCCATAATTAAGTGGGCGTGGCAGAAATGGGTTGCGCAGGGTATATCTCTGATTCTGAAACATTTTCGCTGTAGCTAGGTGTCGCGGAAAGCTAATAATCGAGATCGGTCTCAAAACAACGGGATTTCCCCGACAACTCAACAATGTGACCACCACCTGCCCCAGCCCCACCCCCTCCACCAAAAGTTTATTGCGGATTCTCGCGCGCTCAAGCAAATACAATTACTTCCGGGTTCATTGCAAATATCTATCATGCATGGTACGTACGTACGTACGTACGATCATCTGAGCCGCTACACGCAAAATATACGCAGATCATGGCTGTTTCGTAACACGCGTAGAAAAACGTGGTTGATTGACTGAAATTCCTGATGGAGAAAACGTCGTCTTTAACTAGAGTGGCCGAATTTTCCTCACCTAAATTGGAATCTCTGAAAAAGTTTCCACGGATTTCGGACTATGATTTGCCGTCTCTTCGTCAGCGCATCTCAGAAATGGACAATAATGATGCCGCTGAAGAGACGAGCCGTGGATATGACTCTGCTGGACATTTGATTGACTACGATGATTACGAGGCCTTACCCGAGAGCTCCACGCTGTCGACGCATCTGATCGCCGGTGCTTTTGCGGGCATGGCCGAACACTGTGTCATGTACCCGTTTGATAGTGTGAAAGTAAGTTGGGAACAGAAGTGGAAAATCGGTAGAAGCTAGAGCTGACATGAGGCACGAGCGATGGGAATTATGCAAGAGAGGTTTACAGACATCCCATGCCATTGGCACTGTCATTGATCATTGATGAATGATGCCACAACTGTCTTTAAAATTTAAACTTTTGTTTAAAACCAGTTTTAATTGAAATGAAAATGCATGTTTCACAAGATGAGAAGACAGTTGCCTCTAATACTAAGTAATACTAATAGTTTTTGCAAATTGTTCAAAATATTTGAAGTTGTATAGATCTAGCCTAGTACTAGTATAGGGGAGATAGGATAGACATGTATTTATTTGTCTCTTTGAGTTTGATTGGAAGAAAGTAATCATTTGGCATGTTCGGCATACATTAATTATCGTGAAATAGGACACCACCAGTCACGCTTCATTTTGTCACACCATGGTCAATGATGGGCATGGTGATTACTGATTGCCTCTTTATACTATAGTCTTACTCTTGGACCTTGGTCATGCACTTTTTTTTTCTCCTCCATAGTCAAACGACTTTGCACTCAAAGTGTGTGTGCAAATGAACGAGTGGTTACCTAAACCATGACATAGGCTCATAGTCATAGCAGCTCTGTAGACTTTTAATGTATTTCATATTTTCAAAGATAAGCTTTGCTTTGACATTAAAAAAGAAAAGAAAGTAAAATAGGAAATAGAAATGCGATGTTGGAAAGTAGATGGCAACCTTTCTCCCACACTCCGCAGATCAGCACACGCGCAGATATACTGGCGCAGATACGATACTGGCGAAGACGATAAGACAAGGTTTCTTCCAGCTTCCATAGAGAATGTACATGTAGTATGTACATGTACAACAGTGTCAACAAATTCCTTATTTTACTAAACAGTAAACTAGTATTGTTCAGGTTTCATGAACTCGTCTGATGATTTAATGAGATCTGTGCAGGCACCATCATAATAATTATGTTACTTAAAATTTTTTTGGTTCCGAAACTAAGATTTCTATCAGACTTTCCGATTCTTGACCCAATGTAATCGTATGGGAACCGGAAGTGCTTTTGCCAAATATACCCATGGCCATAGTAGTAGCAGTAGCGAGAATTCACAGGCTTTTTTTTTGGGGGGTTCCATACATAATACAGTATACATGTACATGTAAGTTAAGGGTCCTTTGTTAGTTTGTTATTAAAATAGTTTGATAGATCTAATTCATATTTCTCTTTCTGGGATGGCTGCCACAACAGCAGTTCTAATTAGTTGAAGTGTACCGTGTCTACAACTCTTCATTGATATTAGTAATGATAATTTTTTTTAAACACACATTCCTGGCCTAATAATGCACTCAAGCAGTTGTATTATATCCCTGGATAAAGAGAGGCAAATTTAGTGAAATGCAACTACTGGATGACACTGAGAGTGATGCCTATGGCCATGATCCAGACTCTAAAAAAAGTTGGATTAAAATTCATTGACATACAGTGTACAGTGTTGTTATTCCATGTATATCCACAAAACCAAGTTTGGTATTCAATGCATTATTTTGTATGAAGGTAGCTGGTTAAAAACCTGCTAGACCGTGGTACATAGTACAGTACAACAAATAGTGACTTGCAATTTTTTCACACTTCTTCAGTCAATAGACATGCTACAATGCCTACAATACAAAGCTAAAACGTGCACATGTCCAGTAGAGTTCATATTTCATGCAGTTAAAACTGTAACCCAGCGGCAATGCTCATAAAAACAGATTCTCAGCTCACAACTTCATTGCGTACATGTACATGAAGGTAATGAGGGTACCAGTATTACTTTCCTGAAAAACTATACCATGTACTGATGTACAATGTGCGATAGAATCCAATCCAATAGATGTGTACAGGTATTATTGACACAGAAAAGAAGGAAGTATAGAGTGCTCGATTTGGTCTAAACAGGTACAGGTACCTGGTCTACACAATGTACTACATTTAAATTGACCTACATCATTTGGATTTTAATAAGTTTGTTCAATGGAAAAGACAAAAAGCTGAAGATACATGTACATGTTTGCTAGAAAAACTGAACCCTAAAAAGATGGGGTGGGGGAGGGGGGGGGGGAGGAGGAGGATCATGGTCACTGTGTTAAAGGTTAAAAAAACTGGCATGCACCTGATACATGATATCATTCTAGATATTCTCTTCTTACTCAATACTGGTGTATATTCATGTAATGTAAATAGTTCATATCATTTCTGCTGACTCATGTAATGTACAGGGTGTAGATTTAAGGTTGGAATAAAAATGAGATGTTTTTTTAAGTGTAAATTAAACATGAATTTAAGTTTTTGTCATGCGATTGCAATTTGATAGAAACAATTTAGAAAAGTAGATTATGTAGTAAAATAAGTAATTTTGTATTTTTGAGGTTTTAAAATCATCAAAATGATAAGACATTTATTCAATCATGCTCTAAATCATAGTGAACTGCGCTGCATACAAAAAAAGGTATGTGGTGCTACACTGTACACACATAACAGAGTTTGGACTGAACTTCTATTAAAGCTATTTCTTGTCATTTTTTTCAAATATCAAGGGCCAAGGCAATTTGCAGAGCAGTCCATTTGAGGAGACAGTTCTAATATGATATTCTGCCAAACTAACACAAGAAGCTCAAATTACTGTTCATCTGTACCAGAACTTAATCTTCTTTTTAAATCATAATGTAGCATGTTTATTATAGGAAGTCTTTATAAGGGGAAGGTCACAGATTAGCAAAAGGGGAAGAAAAGAAAAGAGATGGTACAAAGTACAATGAGGGGTAGTGCTGTGTGTAACAAATAGAAGATAGCAACAGATTATTTCGAAATTCTGATAATGGAGATCAAGCTGTATGTCTAATTACGCTATTTTACGTCATTTTCATCTCTTTTATTTGCAGATTACATGGAGTGTAGTAAGCGAGCAGGTTTTGTTTGTGTGGTAGATTGTAAAAGATACCTGCATTTTTAAATATGTTTCATTCACTAAATTCCTTAAAGAAATGTAAAATATTCTGCCCACCACTCACATACATGTAATTTCTAAGGATATTATCATAGTAATTCTTACACTTTACCACAGCTTGTATTTCTTAAAGGTACTATGTCCCATTTGCAGGCCAAAAAAATGAAAAGGTTAAATTCCAACGGCATTTGAAAGACAATACTAATTTAGAACTTCCCTAAAAAAAAGTGGGCTTGAAAATGTCTTTAAGTGGGAAAATAACGACTATTAGTTGTCGAATCGACTTAGGAGCTATAGAGCCAGTAAGTAATAGTCTGATTTTTCAGACCATTGTACCGAATGGTCGTACGTTTTATGCTGCGCAAAGATTCAATCAGTTTAATTTTGGCCATTACAAGAAGTGGGTTATTGATGTAGACAAATGCTCATGTACCCTTTACAGCTCATTTTATGTATGTTATTACCAAAGATGAAAAAGCCAGTCAGTCACTCAATAGTGTCTGACAGTGAAGTCTAGCAAGTAAACGGGTTTCCTTGCATAATTTGAATATTAGGACACTGCTAATGTTTAAATTTCACAGATAGGACATACATGACATATTCATAATTCCTGCAAAGTTCTACAGAATTTGATGTTGGCTGCAAAAGGGACATAGTATAGAAAGACTAATAGAAATGTTATAGTAGAACACGGCCACAATTTTGTCACTTTTTATAAAAGTTTGAAGCGATTTAGTGCTAACGCCCTTCTGCTTAGCGCTTCATTTTTTACCTAATATTCGAGCTAATGCCCTTCTGCCACCCAGGCGACGAAATCTTGTCCCTCGTGTATAGAAAACAGAGAGCACCTGTTAATGAAATAAGTACTCTTTAATACTCAGCATTCTTTCGATCACTTCCCTTCATGAAAGCTACTAGCCTTCAGTTCCTTCAGGTTTTGTGAAGGAAAGTGTCATTTCTGTAGAGAACATGTGTTTTTTTTCTTTCTTTGAGCGGGAATGGCTATTCAACAGCACTACACTTCACACTGAAAAAACACCCCAGGAAGGTGTGATTTCAAGCATAGTGTGAAAATCAATGGGTTTGAAAACTTAGCTGCTACTCAATCATTTCCAGTACAAGCACAGGAGTATGTAGTCACAGAGGAATAAGTGCTGAAAATATTAATGATAATAGTAATAATGGGTTATCATGTCTGTTAGACTTGACACTCCTAGGCATAGCTTATAAATTATATTATGTTCTCTTTAATCTTGAAAAAAAACCTTCTTAACCTGAACTTAAACGAATTCTACAATGTTATTGAAGAACATGAATGTTTCAAGTAAATGAAGTGTTCATATTCTCATTATTGTACAACTTCTAGTATCCTTCTTAAATATTCAAAGATACTTTAATTTTGTTTCTTTGGAAAATGTGTTCTTAGATTTAATTACGGATAAAAGTCTCTGCGAAATGTTCAAATGTTTGTAATATAGTTGCATTGACGTCCTCGTCAATGTCTTGTACTTGTTTTTGTTTTTACTGAACGGGATTGGATTGATTGGTGTACTACAGTAAATATTACTTTTAAAAGACATTTCTCTAGCAGTTGCATCATTCAGTCATTGGATAATATGAAAACGATGCAATGTGTGCAGAAATGATGCAATGTGTGCAGAAATGAAGCAATATGATTTATCAATGCTATCTAAATATGAAAACAATGGTTTCTTCTGTAATTACCCAGAGAAATAGGCAAAACATTAAGGAATGGGCATGGAAATTGCCTGTTAATGCATACATGGTGTACATGTACCTTGTAAGGAACAATAGACCTGTCAAATATGTCAATACAAAAAAACTTGTACTGTACATTCTGACTCAAAAATTCTGTGTACAGTGCAAATACGAACCCAGCAGAGTACTACTTTAAGAAGTCAGATTTCAAGATGGCCGACTGTCTAGGCAGACAGCTTTCTTTTTCTTGGATCTTTAAAATGTAAATTACATGTAGTTTGTATCCATGGATATATCCATGTACATTACATGTACTGCACAGTGCTTGTCACTCGCCATTTCCTGTGCAGAACTCCGATACTGGGAAAATAAACGGGATAACGATAGTGCAATGTTGGCAGGGACTTTCCAACTTAAAGGGAAATCCAACCCAAATAGACAACTACTCTAAACGAAAGCAGAAAAATCAAAGAAGCAAACTGATAAAAGTTTCTATTAAATCTGACTAAATATAAGAAAGTTATGAATTTTTGAAAGTTGTAATCATATACGTATGGGCACTTCAAATTGGCTGAAGCAGTAATGTCAATGTGATGTACATGTAGTGCCGGACTACTTTCTCATCTGTTCCAACATATAAAATGACTAAAATTTAATTTTTTTCAAAAATTCATGACTCAGGAGGGTCTATTCTTTTTAAAGGACCTGCAGTATAATAACATGCTATCTATAATATATTTTGAGTAGTGCCCCAAGGAGGAAGGAACTTACGAGAAAAACAGAAATTAGTGATATTTTTGTACACGGCAAATGGGAGAGTTATCCACGTTCTACATCACAATCCACTAACCAAACTACCAATTTGAGATTCGCATAGACTTAGTGATCTCATATTTCAATCAGGGTTATGTCATCAGTTCCAATCATGAAGAAGAAATTACAAGGCCATTGTTAACAAAAATTTAAACTTGTTTCCTAACCAAGGGCTTGGCACTAACATGTGTCCAGTATCTTTGGGCACCCAAAATCTTATTCTGCATCCCCAGACTTTAGAATTGTAGCGTGGAGCCCATATGCATGCATTACCTAAAATGTCAATATAGATCCCTTGCAACATTGCAAAAACATTTAGTGTATAGCCCTGTTTTAACTCCATTTGTACTACATGGGAGTGTTTCACAAAGACCAAGATCGACTTACAAGTAAGTTGGACTTGAACTATGGCAGGCCATTCATGCCACTGGTTTGCTTTCACCATTATGATCTTTAAATCATATTTTTTCCTTCAATAATGAATAAAATATGTTAATTGTGTAGATTTGTGACCATGATTTGTACGTCCCTTGAGAGACCAATGCCAGTAAATGATGAGAGCAAACAGTGGCATGAACAGCCTGCCATAGTTAAGTCCAACTTAAGGTTGATCTTAGTCTTTGTGAAACACTCCCCTGGTTTTTGAGCATTTGAAATGCTTTATTCTCATTTTCTTTTGCTATGACATTTTGAGTGATAATTGAAATGCAACACTCTACACAGATTTCACAAGTTAATTTCATATTTTCCCCTTCTCTCTCTCTCCCTCTCCCCCTCCCACTCTATCTCTTTCTCCCTCCCTTTCTCCCTACCTTCCCCTCTCTCCCCCTCTCTCCCCTACTGCCCCCCCCCCTCCCCACCTCTCTCTCCTTGTATACAGACACGAATGCAAAGTATGAAGCCTTCACCCAATGCAATATATAAAAACGTTTTCAGTGGCCTGACTACAATTATCCGGAACGAGGGCGCCAACGGCACCGTGAGGGGTATCAACGCAGTTGCGCTTGGGGCAGGACCGGCCCATGCACTCTACTTTGCTTGCTATGAAAAGATGAAGAAAGTCTTGAGTACCCATCCTGGCAGAAATCCTCTAGCAAATGGTAGGTTGCATCTGAAATTAGTTCAGGATAAATTTGGGTAGTAGTGTAAATTTAAATTAATCATGTTAGGGGCAGGGAGGGATATTTGCGAAACAATATCAATGGCCCTGAAAAAATCAATCACTTTACATGTATATGTTGCATATCATATGGATATAAACATATATTATTGCACATGCTGCATTTTTGTAATCAAAGCCATTCCATTTCATCCAAAATATAAATGATATAAGTATACATGGTGGATCAAACTCTGTTATTCCATTATTGGGTGGGGGTCAGACATCACATACATATTATTTTCTTTCTTTCTCTGCATCTGTAAGAATATATTACGAACCAAACATGAAATTCAGAAAAATATTTTGCATGCTCTTAAATATACAATGTACATAAGGTCATGTTGGAGGTTCCAGATTGTAGTTGGAGGTTCCAGATTGTAGTAATCTTGAAATGTTTTAAAACATTGATGCCTTGCATTTCTACAGGTCTCATTTATTTATTTTCTCATGCATTTTTGTACTTGAAAAAAATATCAACTCACCTCAGAAGTAGAATTATTATTACTTTAGAAATATCTTACAACTTTCACTTAAAGAGATCCTCTCTCCAGGAATGAAATATTAAGAGCTGTATATCTTTGACATCTACTGAAGATGTTAAAGTCTTTCTTTTTAACAAAACAGATCAGAATAGATCAAGTCATATGTATTTTGTTCCATCTTTCCAGGAAAGTCGATTCTTAGCCAAATTAAATCGATCGGGGACTATGAGAAATTGGGATTAAGTTTACATGTAGGTTGTAGAATATGAATATCCTTAACACCTGCAGTTTTTATACACAGCTCTGCACGTACATGTACATTGTACACAGGGGGAAAGGGTAAGTACATGTACAGTAGCACTCCATGCACAGACATGCTGTAATCCATACATGTATGAATAATTGAAGTATTGTGTTGTTTGGGCTACATACGACACGATCACAAAGACATCCCAAAAACAAAATAAAAAATCATTCCTGTAAAGGCAATAGGCCATTTTCGTAATATACCGTAAATCTCCGTGTATAAGGCACACTTTTTTGCCGCCAAAAAAATTTGAAAGTCGGGGGTGCGTCTTATACACAGACCTGTACAAAAAAAAAAAAAAAAAAAAGTTTCGTATTGGGCCCCTCCACCTGGCACTATGCCTGGCAATGTCTCCCAGCTCAGTATTCGGTGTGTTGACTCACCACTCGGAAACTAGAACAACACTCAAATTTGTCTGTCATCTTGGTTTGAAAGTAATCTTTCTAATAGATGTCAATATGTAGTTTATAATAATTCCTCCAATTTTTCTTCTATTACACATGGCATACCACAAGGTCCTATCCTAGGTCCTCTACTGTTTTTAATTTACATTAATGATCTAATACACATTCAAAAACGACATTGTTCCTATTATTTGTGACAAGTTCACAAGCACAAATCGGCGCCTTCAACTGCACCTCGCAGTTAAATGAAAGACCTTCCTTGCGTGGGTTTTTTTTATCACAGACCCGGAAATTTTTTTTTTTTTTTTTTAAATCTAAAAAAAGGGGGGTGCGCCTTATACACGGGTGCGCCTTATACACAGAGATTTACGGTAACCAAATTTATGCATATGCCTTTGGATAGCACCTCGATGCAAATTATTTCATTCACCTGTTACAAATAAATGTATCTCATTAGTCAGAATTTAAATTACATACACTGGTTGTTGCTAGGTAGGACAAACATTATGGCTTGCCCTACCTAACAACACGTAATATATGCAATTTGCATTCTAACTATTGAAACACAATTATTCGTAAGAGGTGAATGAAATTATTTGTATCGAGGCACTTTAGTTATATTACGAAAACAGCCTATTTCATTAGCCTTGTGCATCCCCTTTTGAAATGTGGTGTATTATGTAATCCAGACGTGATTTCTACGAGCAATATGAGCTGTTTTCTTGCAAGTCTTTGTGATTGTTTGATACAAACAAAGATAAAAATGCATTGGAGCAGATTGATTTTGATCTGGAAAGCTCAGAAATAGCTTAAGTTCAACAATAAAATATAAAATACCTGGTAAGATCTCTGCAAGGAAGAAAACGTAATTCCATTGAGGACTAAGGAAATCACATCTTTTCTATTAAAAAAAAACTATTAAAAATAAGCTTATGTGAACACAATACATGTACACAACATACATGTACATGTACGGTACCTGTATGTATCTATAATGTATTTCTGGAGATTGAACGCAATTTTACTTCTTTGCATTTAGATCAAACACTAATCCTTTAATTATTCCCATGGATTAGTTTGTTCAGGAACCAAATTAATGTCTGTAGCTTTGTCATGATGGCTTTTTCTCCTTGTTAGGAATTCAATGATTTTATGAGGGTACCTGCGTGCATTAAGTACATGTATGTATGTGCCCATGGTGCGTACCATTATAAATGCATACCGGTACGTTGATGTTAAATCTGCATGAAGCATTTTTTTAATAGGAAGGTACGCTGATGTAAATTAAATTATACCCATCACTGTACCTGTATTCAATTTAATCAATACCAATACCAGTTTTTAGACTTTGATTTATTCATTAACTTGCTATTGGAAGAATTCTACATTTTTAATGATATGGATGAATAGCCATTGGCCTTCCTGTATACAGTTGTACATGGTGCATACATGTATGGTGTGCAGTGTACTTGTATGTTGTACGGTTTTACTAAATGTAGCCTTCTAACTAAGGCTCTGTTGCTAGGAACCTTCTCGACTACCCCCTATCGCACACACCAGCACACCTGCTGTTGGGATGATAAGTACTACAGTTTACCGATCTTGTGTGAATATATTTCTGCGTTAATGGATCTAGAGGACATTTGGAGCATATGTAGTGCTTGTGGGCTTTAGGAAAGAGCAAAGTATTTACTGTACAACATGTATGAGAGTAGTGACATGACAAAATATTAACTCAGATTTGCTTTTGTTCAATACATGTGCATCATTTGATATCAAAACAAGTCGATTATACAGGTAAACATGTACAGTTTGTTTTAAATTTAGGTTTAAATTTGATATGAAATCGATTGAAAATATGTAATGCGGTACATATGTACATCATGTAAATACAATTGCACAATGATCACTGTATTACCATACCTAACTGGACATTCCATACATGTAGAGTAATTGTGTGCAGATTGTTAAAAGTTGCACAACACTTTGGAAATTGTGTTTTGATATCAAAGAAAGTAGTAAGGGTTTCACTGGTATGTAATGGCTCCGACTTACTGGGTCATCGATCATATTGGTATTAATTAGGTTGCTTGATATTTGAATGCATTTTTGTCCTGACGTCATGACCTACTCTGTGATAAAATCATATTTGGTGGTAAATTCTGCAAAAGAGAATCCAAATGTAAAGAAATAATGTGGTATATTTCCTGCATGTAGTTTTTATAGTCACAAGTCTTTATAGACCGTCAAACTATCATTTTGTATTCTGACTTAATGAATCTTTTTGATATTCCTCTGTGACCTTTAATGAGTCTGTAATATCTTTCAAAGTGCCTTGCATTTTTAATAGTACTTCTGAAAAATACATGTTGGGGAATCAGTGGCCTTCAGCGTAGTTCAGGAGTCTTTCTAACATCCTCCCAAATGTCTAGTCCATTAAAGGTGCTACTTAACATTTCAAGAAATGACGTTACAAAGAAATCAGTGACCATATTGAATTTTTTTATAACGTACCAAACGCTTTGCCCTTTCAAAGGTAATGTTTAACTTTCAAAATGCATGTTAAAGAATCAAACAATCAGTGACCATAATGGATGACCACCTAAATACTTTGTCCATTTTAATGTTACTTTATTTTTTCAAGGATAAATACATGTTGAAACTTGAAAGGTTTATCCAAAAAGTGGTGAGAACCAAGATTTTATGTGCAGTGAAAATGGCATTCATTGATTTTCTTTGAAGCTATTTACTGTATCTGGTTGTTATAATGTCTGTGATTTTAGGCTAATTAATTACTGCTGTACTAATGGTATTCCTAATTTTCTTATTGGGAATGGATGGTACATGTTGAGAAGCAAGATTTTATGTGCATTGACAATGGCATTCATTGATTTCCTATGAAAGCACTCATCTGGTTAAAATGTCTGTGATTGTAGGCTGATTAATTACTGCTGTACTACCGGTAATGGTATTCCTAATTTTCTTATAGGGAATGGATGGTAGATTTATTTTTCTAAATGATGATTTTGATTTTGATTAAAAAAAGAAAAACTCAGGAATGTGTTTTTCTCACATTCAAAGATAAACAGCTCAACCATTACTGTTTCCATGTACCAGTTGTATTACAATAGAAGTATATAGTACCTTTAATTCCAAGGTTGATAGAGCAGACACTAGATTGAAATTTTAAAATACACAATGTATATAGATTGTTTTTCTTTCTAGTACATGTTTGAAAACTTTGAAACTACATGTATTTCAATCCTGGAATCTGATTCTGCAGTGGAGTTCATTGTATTCCCTGCAGTCCAATTATGTTTATTGAAATAAAGCAGTGCAGTCACTCTTACACACAAAGGGTGTTATTTGTAAAACTAAGGTCATATTTGTATTTATATTTAAACAAATTTTTCACACAAAAAATTGCTTCTGTGACTAAATCAGATTGTTAGATAGGTCCTTCAGATTTCTATTTAGCACTTTACCAGTTACTTACCAGAGTGTGTACATTACAGTGTATCATTAAATTCAGTTCACTTTTTGCAACTTACAGTTGTGGTACACACTCTCCACTTCCTAGGAGAACATTTCAGCCAGTCAACATTTTTATGGGCGCTCACACTAATCCAATCACAGTGAGGTTTGCTTCCTACCTGGTACCCATTTAAAGAGAAAGACCAGTTCTCGTCATGCGATTGTATTGTGAAAGAAACGTTGTGGAATCGATCAGAAAAGGTTGATCATCTAGCATATAAGTATTGGTGTGTACTGCAAGGTTCTGGAATCATCAAAATGATAAGAAATTTTCTTGATAAAGTTACAAGCACTGTACACAGAAAGATATATATGGGACTACGCGACCACGTGCGCGATATCTATTTGGTCCCAATAGATATAATAATTTACCAAATATATCAATTAGTAGGTGGTTTCCCGACTTTCCCGGCAAAATTTGTAATATCACGTATTAGTAAAAACATATTCTTTCACATGATTGGTATTGAGAGCTTCCATTTCAATTTTTTGAGAGAGGGGTGTTTCCAAAACTGGTCTTTGCCTTTAACACCTGGGTGGAGACTGGAGAGCAAGCAATGAAGATGAAATGCCTTAATTATTAAAGGTCATGAGTGGAGTTCCATGGTTCAAAGCCATGACCTTTTCGTGCAAATATAATCCACTTAAAGACCATAGAGTAGTGGGCTCTCATGGGGAATTCAACACTATTGTGGTGTTTAGCCTTCAGTTTTTTTTCCTTTCGATCCTTTTGTATATATTTTCATCCTCTCCTTTTCAAATTTCAAGCTATCCCATTTGTAAATATTTCCCCCATATTTAATCATGTGTAGTTTTGATAACTTTGAAACATTTTAAAAGTGAAACATTGATGGATTACGTTATATGGGGACCTTGCTCTTACAAGCCCAGCTTTTCTAAGGTCTCCACTTTCTTTCATTTGGATTATATATCGACTTAAAATTGCACTTAAATTATTTTTTTTCTTATGCTGTTTTTTGTTATATTATTATATGTAAAAATGTTGTGAAAGAAATAAATAAAATGAACCTTGAACCTTGAACCTTATGACCAACAGGCCACTTACATTTCCCTCACCCAAAGACTCTCTGTGAGACTTGGGCGTATATCTAGATGGGACTACGGGTTTGCTGTGTGCGAGACTTGTACACCCATCAATGGTACAGTGGATTTCCACCAAGTCTGGTGTCAGTGAATTATGACCTTCTGCACATTAAAACTGACGACCACCTTCCTTTAACCAAAATTGACATTGACAACATGGAGGAGCTAGAGAGACGCACATGTTTGTTGTTGACTCTGTACAAGAAAAGGTATCTGAGCATGTAGTACATACATGTATACATGTACATGTACCATACATGTATAAATGGCATACCGGTACATTATGACTTATTACAACATGCATGTGCAATGATGATAATGATGATGATGATTGATACTTCTATAGTACCCGTAATTCTAGCTACCACACCAGATGCTCAAAGTGCTCCAAAAGCATTGATTTCAGAATATCTTATGGAATTTTGAATGCAGGATTGTATGAGAATTATAGGCCTGCTTAAAGGTACTATGTCCCATTTGCAGGTCAAAAAAATGAAAAGGTTAAATTCCAACAGCAATTGAAAGACAATACTTATTTAGAACTTCCCTCAAAACAAAAGGGTTTGAAAATGGCTTTTTGTGGAAAAATAAAGACCATTAGTTGTCGACATGAGTGATTGCAATTACCTAAGTAATAGTCTGATTTTCAGACCCTTGTACCGAATGGTCGTTCGTTTTGTGCTGCAACAAGATTCAATCAGTTTAATTTTGGCAGAATTTCATGTTGGCTGCAAAAGGGACATAGTATCTTTAAAGGGGAAGTCCAATTTGTGTCTGATTGAGTGCACTTTAAAAAAATCATAACTTTCATATCTTTAATTGGATATTGCTCAAACTTTCACTGATTTGTTGCTCTAATTTTTGTGCTTTTATTAAATAGAAACCAATTTAATATGAGGGTGGACTTCCCCTTCAATGTACATACTATGATGGGTACGATACACACTGCTTGTAAACATTTACCCAGGACCAATTGCAATGCGTATATACTATATAAGGACCTCCAGTGTTGTGTCAATATTACAATGCAGACTCATTGCTGACGATTACAACACAACTATATATGGGGCATTGCATTCTAAAGCTTGCACAGTTAAAAGAGTGACATTGCAGTTTGATATTAAAAATCACTCCAAGTGACAATATTTGTTGTGCTCTTAGAGCAAGAAGATTAATTGTATCATATTGCAGAATTTAATGCGATCGATGGCTACATTATTATGTAAATATGTGGATAAACTGAATTAAATTAGAAGTTCAACATTTTACTTCTAATGAATTTGCTGCAATGATTATTGTTTAATGAAATTGGTCGGGTTTTAGTACACACAGTCACCAGGCCTAACAGTCACATTTTGTACTTGTGATTTACTCACTCATCTCACGTACAGTAGGAAGGCCACTTGTATCTTATTTGGAAGTTAATGTTATATATAGATGGTGACATTATTTTAGTATGTAAATTTGTGAAATTTAAGTAGAAACTTAACATTTTTATACTTCTAGTGATTATGCTGCAATAGACCCATTTACACATATTCAGATTTTATGCATAGTTTTTAAAGAAAGGTTGTTCTTGACAACCTGTAAGCTTGAATGGGGCTTTACCCGACATAGCAACAAGTAATGTATGCAGACTGGATTACAGTATTGTAGTTTATTAATTATTATACAACTCACTCCCAGATCCTAATCCAATGATTGGTCATGCGCGATCACGTGTGATTCGTTTACTGAGCCTATTGCACAAAAAAAAGCAATATTTTCCAGTCCTATTGCACGCTTTTTCAGTGCGCAGTAGTGCGCGTAGAGGTTAGAGCGCTTAATACTGCGTCTGCGTGTGCATGGGCCTATTCTTGCGCAGCACTATGTGTAAATGGGTATAGAGGTAAGTGCACTCACTATATCTATGTGTGCGCACTAAATAAAGCCTTATCAAACTTGAGATTTATTTGTCAGCCTAGCTGTACTGTCACGAAACTTGAATGAATTCTTTTTACATCAAATAACAAGGATCTAGGAGTTTCGTTGTATAAAACAAATGATGCATGTTTTCATTCGTTCATTATACGATCTATCCGCCCTCGTTGATGCTGTGTGTATCTATCGCACTCGGCCTAACGGCTTCGTGCGGTAGAAACACACATCCTCAACTCGAGTGCGGATAGATTGTATAATGAACTCATGAGCATGCATCATTTGTATACTATACACATTAGACACTGTGCAGGACCATACACTTGAGATTTGTTTGTATACTTTAGAGGATGATGACGGTACATGTAAGTATTAGATAAACGAGTCAAAGTCCAGCAACGTGGTGGATCTACTATTTATGAATGTTTTATTTATGAATGGCGCAGAAGATGAAACCTGGCTACCATGTACTGATTGTTCCCTTTTATTTGTAGATGTCAAGATGAGATAGCATTTTGTGCATTCAACTGAGAGGCAATAGATGTGTGCACTGTATAGGGTTATTATGTGCTTTTTGTGGGTCAGGTATATTTTGAGTCGTTCGTTGAAAGCCAAAAGGGCTTTAACCTTGTAAAATGATGTGAGTTAACGCCCTTATGACTTTTAGCAGGAGTGAGGGGTAGGGCGCAAATACATAAGTACTGTCTGTACTTAGTACATGTAATATAAACATTCACCTTCCTTTTATTGTTAATGTGTTTGTACTAGATAGAAAAAATGTAATGTGCCTTTGACAAAATGGAATGTTTTCTTGCGCATTATCCCTGAAAGGTGGGATTTAGGTAAAGGTGCTGAGTGTTTTTAGTGTTAAAATTCATATTTGTAAAGGATACATTGTAAACTGAAAGTAATGTAAATGTACATGTATGTATCACTCAGGCTGAATCAGCTTAAAAACCTATGCCATCTCCCTCTCTTATTTCCCCCTCCCCCTCCAATTCCCTTTGTCCTTCCCCTTTCTCACCTTATCCCTTCCTTCCTCAGTCTCCTACCTTTTGAGTCATTGAAGAAGTATAACAGAAGAACAATATTGATTTGATACTAGTGTAAAGAAAGATCATTGACATGCACACAAAACCTAATAATTATAATAATCATGAACCCTACACCAGAGATGCCAACCAGTACGATTAAATCGTATTTAGTACGATAATAAGAGTGAAAAATGATAATACAATATCACCTCTTAAAATACGATTTTTTTTTTTTTCTCATTAAATTTTAATGAAAGAGGAAACATTTTATTTGACCGTTCTTACCATTAAAACATTTTTCTGAAATTATACTGGCCCTGGGCCAGTGGTAGTGTCGAGTTTTCGTGAAAATCTGATTTTCTCTCTCCAAAATCTGATTTTTAAGGATATTCAGTCTGTTTTTTTGTGTCAAGAGGTTGGCATCTCTGCTACACGGTGTTGAATATCGTCTGCTCAGCATCAGAAGGGCATTTATTTAATACACCTATGATTTCACATCAAGTTTAAATGCCCATCTGGCTCTCAGCAGACTATAGAGTCCATTTACATGTCCAGCAATATTTTACTGCCGTCCTGACATCTCACGATTGTCTTTACAGCGGTTGCAGGTTGCCTAGCAACGGTCATCCATGATGCTGCGATGAATCCAGTTGAAGGTACAGTATCGATTCATCCAATAGATTCTTGTTTAATTGTTCAGTTGGGGTTCTTTGATAATTTGACAGTTTGCTTTGAGAATCAGAAACGTTCGCGCATGATATGTTCACAGACTTTGTGAGTGAATTTTAGATTCGTGAAAGTTTCATGCTATTAAAGCAACGATTGAATCCCTATAGTAACACAACACAAGTTTGGCTGTTCTTAAAAATATACTTTGAAAAATTGTGAAAATTCCATGTCACCAGAGGTTCTGATATTACTGTATGGAGAGAGTCAATTATTGTGAAGAAAGATGACACAAGAAAATAATATCAAATAGTATTGGAAAATATTGATTTTGCCTTTCACAATGCTTTGTCAATTTGAATATTTTAATTTTTCGTTGTTATACACTACAGTTTTCTGGCTTTCAGTAATGGTACCACAAGTTTTATATAACAGCAATGATGTTTTGTTCTTTCCGATCATGTATTTTGTGTAATTCATAGCGATTCTGGATCAAAAGATAATGCATTAATGTTACTGAAATGTAACACCTTACACTGATGGCTTGAAACCCTTCAATGACATAGTTTATCATATTACAACACGACCGTGACTCAATGTTTTATAACCGCTCTTTGGCATACATGATGCACATGTAGGTCACAAGTACTTGCCCTAGACAAAAGGACTGAATTATTACAGACCCTTTTTTTTCATGTATCATTGATTACAATGCAGCTGTGTGCTCGGTACCTGATTGAGATATTGACCTTTTCTAAACACATGCTTGTTGGGTAAAATAAAGGGCAATATTTACATGTAGGTATGTTCGTCATGGTAGAATGCAAACCACAGACTACCAGTACGTGCAATGTCATGCATCTACTCAGTGACCTTGGGGTTTTTTCTTGCTGTGGTGGGGATAAAATATTCTTTTGCCTACAATTTCTTGAAACAACGAGCTGTCAAGTATGGAGATTAGAGTTTTGAAATAATTATAGTGATGATTGGAAAACTCTGTATAAATGGAAAAGAAAGTGATGTCAAATTGGCAAGACTGATGTTGCAATTTCTTAGCAGTGATATTGGGAAAATCCCAATTAACTGTACACTGAAGGAAATGATGTCGAATTGGCAAGACAGAACTTTGAATTTGTGAAATGTTCAGAGACCCTGTGTAACCACAGTTAAAGAAATTCTGTCAAATTGGCAATACGGAAGTTGGGATTTCTGAAATCTTAATACTGTTGATTCTGTTGTGAAGGAAATTGGTCAAATTGGCAAGACTAGAGTTTGGAATTTCTTGAATGTGTAGAAAACCCTGTTGAACCCAAACCCCAGGAAATGATGACAAGCTCATCCGAAAGAAAAACATCCTGGTTTGTGAGAAAAAGGGCTGCTGCAGAGGTTAATACTCATGGGCTTTCTTTCTTGATCACTGTGGTGTCGGGTTGTACTGGCTGAAGAATATTTGCCAATAGAATAGTATGACTAAGCCCTTCATTATTTACCACCAGGATATTCAGACTTGGTGATAGGAACGTGTAGGATAGATAGATTGTCGGTGCAGTGACTTTTAACCAGGATGTGGCAATATGGTGTCCCAAGTAAAAATGTTTTTGTTTTTGTTTTCATTTTTTGTTTGGTCATATATATATATTTTTTTATTTTAACTTTTGTTTTAGTTTCATTGTCTTTTTTCACAGCTGCCCGTTTGTGCATACCTGCAATGTTTAGAATCTGTAGATAATAATATTTTTATTTCTTTACTTTGAATACAATTAAATTAAACAAATATTATTCAAAATTTCAATGAAGCAATGAATGTGGGTCAAAAGCATTTATGTGTGTGTTATCTCATTCCAAAAAATAATTGCTCACTTATTATTTACATTAGGCAGTTGAAAAGAAAAGGTGTTAATATCAACTCGAACTCAAGGAAATGCTTATTACAAGCAACATTTATGATATTCTTTTTGTTATGATGATAACAATCTTGACTTCATTTGCACCCCATGTTTAAGGTTACTCTTCTTATTGAGTGATACAAAATAGATAAAGTTTATTTTGGATGTTAACTTTTTTATGAAAGTCGACTGTCGTTTTCTTTGAAACTTATAATTAATCATATGTGTTTTTCTTGCATTTGGGTTAACTGGTTAAGTAACCTTTGAGTTTTAATTCACTATTCGAGTTAAGCATGTTATGCTCCTTACGTGTGTGGAATGGCGCATTGGATAAGTGAGCAGAGAGAACTTTAAATAGATATCATGAGACAAGAATTTTTATTAGGCTGTTCAAAAGGATTAAAGGTTATCCTATGGATTGAAACAAGGTTCTGTGGAAACCTAGATACATTGCATCATTTTAAACAATGAAGCACTAAAGTGCGTGTCGTGATCTTACTTTTAAAAGGATTTAAGACCAAAGAAGCACATGCGTATGGCCTGACCCACATTCGTTCCATCAGCCTCAAACTTGGTACAAGGCGATTTTGACAACACTTTTTAAAGACCCTGGTGCTCAGTCACCCTTAGCAGATATATTATGAATAGGGTATCGTTGGACATAAAACAAGTTACTCTTCATGATGAAATAGATTTCAAAGTCATATTGGTTATGACTTTTAGAGTAGGAGCTACCAAAGTCAGGTACTTTTTTAATTATTTTAATCACTGTATTTCTTTTCCATTTCCAGTGTACCGTAATTTAAAGTGCACTCCTACAGAACTACAATCTTTTGTGTTGGTTTCCGAATAGATTTTTTTCATGTAACTGTCAACATCTAGATATTCCTTTCAAATAGTGTAATGTATGGAAGGACGTGGGGCAAGGTATAAAAGAAGCATACTCGTAACTGCATATCACAAATATGATATTCCTTTCAATTTTTCTTATTTTCTTTCTTGGTCTTCTCTTTGGATTTATTACTGGATCTGGATTGCCATCTCATCGCTTTGGTATGACCTTCACTACCCAACCCAACGTCTGTCTGCTTGCTCCCTTCGGAAATGGTTGTCATGGTAACGCATGTGTGTTGTTGCCAATTTGGATGCAACAGTGATCAAGCAACGGATGCAGATGTACAACAGCCCCTACAAGAACGTAACAGACTGTTTAAAGCGGGTGTGGAGAACTGAAGGCACGAATGCCTTTTACCGCAGCTACACCACGCAGCTTACAATGAACATCCCCTTCCAGACTGTCCACTTTGTCACATACGAACTGGGCCAAGAATACTTGAACTCAGAGCGAAAGTACAACCCCAAGACACACGTTGTGTCAGGGGCAGCCGCGGGAGCCATCGCTGCCGCCATCACAACCCCGTTGGACGTTTGTAAGACTCTGCTGAACACGCAGGAGCAGGGCGTGACGCACGGGAAGAGGTCGATAAATGGCATGCTTCATGCCTTTAGGACTATATACGACCTCGGCGGGATCCGCGGGTACTTCAAGGGCATCGGCGCCAGGGTGGTATTCCAGATGCCTGCCACAGCTCTATCATGGTCCGTCTACGAGTTCTTCAAGTACTTCCTAACAAACCAATGGCCGAATACATAGAGCAAGGGTTTTAAGTCTCCAATGTGCAAGAGCTTTTTAGATATGAACTCCCTTGATAAGCATCTGCAAGAGGTTGACGGCAAATTGAATTATTTGTTAAGAAAAAAAGTACATTTACTTATACTGTGTATTTATGAATCACTTTTTCAGTGGAATATTTCAAGGGTATATAGACTGGTAGAAATAAATCATGCACATTAATAGGATTTTACACTGGCCTAGATTCGTTCATTACTCCTGCCCAACCCTCACACCAATTTGGATTTAGGTTACATTGTCAATCGATTCAATTTTTGTTTTCAGTAAGTGTGTGTTCAACTAGAAAGAGATCGTATTAGCTTCGATAAGTTCTGTCATTGACACACAAAAAAGATGTGACAGGGTGTTGTTCTTTTCCGATAGTGCTCTAAACTAGACTAGTTGGATGTAGATTGGTGCATCAAATTCTCTCAAATTTCATTGACTGCCCTATGGTGTATTCTTTGCTGTATATGTACATCTTACCTAAACCATTGTACCATAGTGTCACTCGATTCCAAAGAGTAGTCTAAATGTTAACAACAAACATCTTTTTGTGTGTAAACATCCAAATTTGTTCTTTCTGGATGTATACCTTATAAATTGTTGTGCCAAATAATGTAAAATCCTAGTAATGCTTGTTGTATGTTACGGATAAAATTAATACTTCTCTCAATTCATTTATAAACAAATAAAACTGCTAAATTTTGTTTTTGCCTTAAAACAAATGGATACTGGTCTAATATCAGTCGCGTATGACTGGATTAAAGTCTGCCTTGCATGGCTTTTAAGAAGGCAGTGTGGTGTATTTGGAAACGGTAGATGTCTAGGCAGTCTAGCTCTAGTGTTGGATAAAGTCAAGTTCCCCAGATCTATATACTGAAAGATAGTGCCCTAAATAGACAATTTAGTGTTGCACTTTTACGAAGTCTACTTTTGCGCACAAGTCAAGTGTTCAAAATTCTGTAAGAATTTTTTTTGAAAGTCAAAATATTCTTACATGCACATAAACACACACACACACACACAGAGTGAAGATTGGGAGTTCTGCAGGGAAAAAAATATTTAAACAATTTTGAGGGCTACTTTTCAAGCTTGCTTGCATGAAAATAACACTCTTTAATTTGTTTTGCATTGAACTCTATGCAAATTTTGGGGGGCTCCTTTATGACTTTCGGGGGCTCTTTTTGGCATTTCGGGGCGAATTTGCCCTGAGCCCCCGTGTATTTTTTTTTCCTGGAGTTCTGTCATGAGGTCCATGTGTTTATCAATCTTATGTAAATTTTAATACGATGAAAACACTACAGTTAGCAGCTGGCATTATGTTATGATGAACCAATTTTTTTTTTCTTTTATAGTGTGTACATTGATTTTAATAGCCATGAGATAATAAAAGTGCCTTATCAATAACAAATATATATATTTGGTCTGCTCATAAATCAGCTGAGAATGAGGAGAATCTTATTCCTTATCACAGGTGATTGCCATTGTAATAATAAGGAAATAAGAAGATAAAATAAAATAAAAGGTACATTCATAGATTACTTTCCTTCACGAGGACAATCTGCACTAACTAAAATGCTACTAATGCTATAAACGAAGTACTAAGTTCTTGTTGCTGCACCTATAAAGTATAAGAGCATTTTAATGATGTCCTTATAAAAAAGGGGCTTTTGCAATCAAAAGGTAGTCTTACGGCTTGTTAGTTAACGAAATAGGAATATGCGCACCATCTTCAAATATTGGTACATGGCCTGGTGAATCTCAATCAAGAATGAGGCTGCAAAGCTATTCACATTCTCCCTTTTTTTGACAACATGAAGACTGGACAGAAAACAAAACAATTGAAAAATATTCTGAAAGTTGTGCTCTTTCATCTGAAAAATTGAATTAAAACCATGGCAGTCCAGATACACAGTACATACCGGTAGCAGTGATAGAGCTAGATGTATAATTGAACCAAAGGAACATGTTTAAACAGCTTTGTTGCTTTACAAGTTTACACCCATATCTTGGACACATAGATATGACAAATTTACAGATCATCCAGTTACATTATCCCGATGATGAGCGATATTTTATGGTTAGTACTGAGTGAGCTTTTTTAAATAGTAGACTTTAGGGGTGTTTTGTCAAATTGTATATTAAAGTGATCTGAGATTTAATCTTATCAAAACACATTTAACCTTTGAAATCAATAAGAATCAAAATCAATCCTTTAAAAATGTAAACAGCTTCTGCTATTTATCTCTTGATTTTAGGGCACAATAAATCTGATACATGTACATTGGATAAACCTCAGAAATATGTGTAGCTTTTGAAATGTAGATAATTATGACTTTTAAATCATCGACAACATCATGTAAAGGCATAATTCATTTTTTGTCACTTTCGCAGTAGTAGGAAAGCATAGATTCAAAAGATACTCATCATTTCCCCTTTTTTGTTTTTATTTGATATTTAAATAAAATGCTTGCATGAACAGGAATTAGCACCTTATATAGGGCTCTACACTAACTTCTTAGAAGAGGATTCCAAATTTGCTGTAGTCTGTACGCATAAGCCCTATGTAAAATATCTTGAAAATTTGGGGTCCAGGCTTAGATTTTGGTTGCCAATGTGTCCCAGATGCCTATTAATGTCCAGCCTGGCCTTATATGAATACTGCATTTATCATCATCATCCCATGAGTCCCCTCTATGTGGGGCGGCATTTATATAATTGCTGATATGACTCCCTGAGGAAGTAGCAAACACATTATGTTAACATTAGGTGGATTTCAACTTTTTCAAGGAAACAACTTTGCAAAATTAATTTTTAATTTATTGTTTGAATAAATTCACAGCTCGCAGTCCAAGTTCCTTTTTATTAGGACCTTTTTCATTGCTGAATAAGGCCTTTGAAATCCACAAGGTATTGCACGTAATCCCATTTTTGGCGAACTCTCTTTTCTTCTTTTTTTCCTCCTTTTTTGTGTGAATGCCGGTATTGCTCAAATTGTGTAATTCTCTTTCATTTTCTTGTACACTACATGGAAATCCTGTTACAATTAAATAACCACATATGTTCAAAACAAGTAAAACACAGAATATTGACAGTTGGACTATATCTTGATTTATAATCTATTTTATTTCATTGTATTAGCAACAAGACTTCCCTGTATATTTATTACGGGTTTGTCTAAGTTTCCCATAGTTCCTTTTCAAGTTGGTCTTCCATGTGATCTCTGTTATACTTTAATTGAATGTTGAATAAAAACAATGCCAAATTCTAAATATTTTGAGAATGGTCCTTTTTCTCACCAACAATTGCACAAACTACACTGCTTCTTAAGTACACTACATATTATGCAATTTTAATCGTGGGCATTTCCACATTTGGTTGAAAATTGTGTGACATTAGGATTGGTGACATACCATCATTGGCAGATCAGTATTTTGTTTGTAGTATTTGTTTTTCTTTTGTTTATAAACATTGTATTAGACCAGCTCACATATGTTTTTAAATAATGGACATAATAGTTTTTTAGCTGTATTACTCTTTGAAAAAGTATTATATTCACCTATTCCAAGGTATTCTATTTCACCTGTCAGAATGCCGGTAACATAACTGTGTTAGTTGATGAGCCCTTGGCATGGCTGGCAACTTGGCAAGCGTACATGTACGTCATTACAAGTATGTTGTCGTAGATATGTGCAGAAAATTGACTACATTTGTGGGCTTATTTATTAGAAGCTTTGGGCGTGTAATACACTATGTTCTTCAATAGTCATAATGCAGGTTGCATACATTAGTTGTTTTATTGGACAAGCCCCTTGCAAGCTTTAGGTTAGTCACTTGTTTTCATTGAAGTAAAAAAAACATGAATATAAATGGAGTACATTTGTGAACTGGTCTATTATGAGCTCTCTACATTCAAGTCACTTTATTGACATACTGCATCCATAATCGGCTTCATTACTTGCAATTTAGGTAGATAAACCAAATATCGACTCTTTATGGCTCATTGACCGTATTAGATAAGTAATGGGAGTATGGTACTTGTACCAAAAGGCACATTATCTGCCGAATGTTTAATGTACACATGATCACAAGCTTTCAAAAAGAGATATACATGTAAGAGTAGACCGATTCAATCCTGTCTTGTATTGATATGCATCATTTTCAGATTGTGTGAGGGGGTCAATGTTACTGTTAGCATGACTTTGCAGAATGCACCTTGCTATTTGAATTGTGACTTAGTTGATAGTTTTAAAGCCTATCTGCACTAGTTTGGCCAGAAGGGATTAGACCTCCCTGCATGGTCAATTGGTCACTGACAGGTGGTTATCTCATCAAATCAGCTCTCAATTAACATAAGAAAAAGGGGACCATGGGGGACCAACGGTCACCGCTTAGGCATTGTTTGCTATATAGAGGGCTCAAGTACCGGTAGCAATAAGTAGTGCAGTGGGGCTTTAAAGCATTTATCATCAGGTTTATGTGGAATGTACCAAGGAAGAGACGCCATACTTTGTTTTTAATGGCACATGTCATTGTTCTAGTTGTTGTTTTATTACTCCTTAATCTCCCTCTCTCTCTCTCATCTCACTTTCCTCTCTCTTTCATCTCTCTTTCCTCTCTCTTTCATCTCTCTTTCCAACTCTCTCTCTCTCACTCACTCACTCTCAGATTCTCTTCTTGCTTGACTCATGGCCAATCTTCCACATCTTCCATTCTCAATGCTGGACAAATAGTTCTACGAATTTCATTTAAAAGAGATGATTGGTACAGTGTACTAAAAAAAAAAAGAAGAATAGCAACAAAAACAGACATATTGACTGTTCAACTGTCGTCAAAACAGCTGGCTTTATATCTACTTTCCATCAGCCAATCACAGCCCGTTATTTTTTCTGCGCTTTGTTCCTTCAGCTTCCGTTTATATTGTCAATTATTTTCAGTAGTTATAGTACATGTATGTGACATTGTTGGAATGCAAACTGATTTTATCTATGTACTGATATTCTGAAACGCACAAAAATGTACTATTTCTAAAGTGTAAATTTCTGAGTGGATAATACGATAGCACTTTGAACAAATTTAAGTATGTAAATAACAAAGAGCAATATAACAAATATAATGAGATTTATGTTCATTTACTTCGGGAATATTGAATACATGTGTGAGTGACTGTTTAAGTGTGACTAGATTGTATTGGAATAGTGTAACTATCCCAATATTTTTTTTTAAACACCATGTACACCCTAGTATTCTTTAAACCTGTAAACGATCTACATGTAACCACACAGCAAAAATGCAGAGTGAAGCTAAATATTTTTATATCAATTCTATCAGACATGTTTGTATCGGTTAAAAGTCTGATCGGCTTGTTACGCTGGGATATCCTTAGATGAAACATTTATATATTTTGTAGTAGCCATCTTGCATTGTAAAAAACCATTTTATTAGCAAAGTCAAGGCAAGTTTTTAACCGCAAGTTATTGCTTTGCGTAACATTTCTTTTATGTGCTTAAACTATTAAAATGAAAGTGAATATATTACTATATTTTCTGTGTGTTTGGAATCTATTTCTCTTAATGTTATGGACCGATGCCCAATTTTCACTAGTTAGCAATTAATTGTATAGGATAAGATAAAGTTTAGATTATCAAATACCTTATTTTGACAAATTGTGCCATTGAGATCTTTCATGTATGGTTCATAAGACTTTAAGACGCACAAATATCACTTGTTCATGTATATATCAGTCGTGAAATTACAAATTGCATTGGAGAGATGAGAGAAATGAGAGAAACCTGTAAGTTAATGAACTTAACTAATTGTATTGCATATGCAATTATATTTAAAAATTAAGATGCGATACTTAAATCAGACAATATTCAATGGACTGACTCTATCAATCAGTCACATCAACAGATCTTCATATAGCTAATATATAGCTTCATAGGAAAGCTGAAACAAAAATTCAATAACTACTTTGGTGAGATATGGAGAGAAATTGCATGGACATGTTTGATTGATTAGTTGGTTGGTTTAGCAGGATGTGTGATGAAATCTCCATGGAGACCTCTTTGGATTCGTAAACTGTGTACCATCTTTTATCAATGTCATTGGTGATCTTTTAGAGCACTGTCGGTACTAAAGGAACATGAGATGTAATGTTTATTATTTTTTGTGACTTATCAAAGTGACATGGTTCATATGCTTCTGTCGGAAGTAAATTGAGGTGAAGAAATAAGAAAAGGATTTGTTTTTCTTGGAGCTTGACATTGGCTCTTCCAATTGAATAAATAAACCAAAGCTGTGCTTTCTCTGCTCAGTTTGCTATTAATTATCATAGACATAGAAATTAGAAAATGACCTATATTGAAGAAAAAAAATTGTATATCATGTGCCAATGTGAGAAGGGACATAGTAAACATGTTATCAGAGTTATATAATTATGTGTACTCTCTTACTGTGAATGATATATTGAACATAAAGAGACGATTCTAATAAAATGTAATGACATTATGGTCTTCATGAACAACAAACTGGAAAGCAAATGATGTACGGTGTGGATTTGTTTGATCGGGTTGTCATCTGTACTTTGAAGAATATGAGCATGTACATGTTAAGTAGAGAGTTTCATTTTTCCATGAGTGGTGGTGTAGTTGGCCTTTTGTATTAGGATCATTTGTGGGTCAGCAAAACTCGTCATGATCCACATCGATCCAGATGCTGTACCAAGATCAAAAGAATGATGCCTCCGCCATAGAGCGATTTTACAAACCAAAACGGAAGCCATTTTTAATATTCAAGTTTGATAGTAATCCATTAACGGGTTCTCAGAATAATATTGTGATTACAAGCTATTTTTCATATACATGGCTCTGCAAGATAAATTCCTGTCCTGAGTTTGATAGTTATCCATCTGTCGGTTCCAATTATAATGCGTTCACAAGCTATTTATATGCATACATAATGAGCCCCATGACCTTTGACCTTTGATCTCATGACCCTAAAATCTAATCAGTTCATTGGCTCTGCAAGATACATAAACATGTCTTGAGTTTGATGGTAATCCGTCCACGGGTTCTAATGATAGTGTGATCACGAGCTCTTTTTGCATACATAATGAGCCCTTTGACCTTTGACCTCGTGACCCCAAAATCTAATCAGTTCGTTGGCTTTGCAAGATACATACATGACCTAAGTTTGGCGGTAATCCATCAATCGGTTCTTGAGATAACGTGATCACGAGAACGGGACGTACGGACGGACAACCAGAAAACAGGCATAAAAATTGAGGGCTGAACTTGAAATTGAGTGTGTGATGTAGCTCAGCTTTACCCCCAATTTTAAATGACCAACTAAAGGGAGGAGAAAGAGTGAAAGGGCAAGAAATTTATCATAAAATAGAGAAGGTGTCACGAAAGTCACCCTGTTCAGCCTCGTACATCATCTGCCTAGTAAAGACCTGTGCCCCTGTAGTGACTGTCGACCCATCTCTGCAGTATGGAGATACAAATACCGGTAGGATAAACATGACAGGACGGTAATTGAACCGGTAAACGGATCGAGGATTTTGTAAAAGGAGTTGTGGGGGGGGGGGGCTTGAGGTGGCTTACTTCGAATCATCGCGATTTGTGAAAACATGCCCCTTTATTCACGAAATGTCGGTGGTAATGTCTATGAAATAAACCCCTCTCACCTTCAAATGGTCTGGTCCAATTTACCAGACACTGAAAACCCTACAGCATATCTATGAAAGGTCGTATCCTTAACATGCATCTTCCGCTTTCTTTTCACGAAAGTTCTTAACGCGACCACCCGAACGGATGCGATGACCCGATGATTCAAAGTAAGCTGCTTGGGGTTGTTCACTTATTAGTATGAAACGGTCCGTTGTGCCAACCCATCCCCTCCCCTTCCCTCCCTTCCCAATGTGTCCACCAATGAAGGTTCAGTACCTACTCCTCTTTCTTCTACCATAAAGAAACAGACATGGGATTACAAAGTTATATTGGTACATTTTTAAGGGCATTTCAGCTTAAGCATTTAGAAAGGGAACACATTTTTGCAACATCACAGAAAGAGAAGGGAATCATATTGAATTATTTCAGAAAAATACATTTTTATTCCATTTTAAGTCAAACTTTACAGTTCTATGCACAAAACATAAGCACTATTTACAATAAGACACATGAGATGTGTCACACTACATAAAGCAACTATTCAATGTCTGAAAGTCATAACTGTAACACAAGAACTTCTACAATGGTACACAATCTGCACAAGATTAAGACAGACTTAGCGGAGGCCCTATGGGACAGGTTTGTGGCAGGACTCCTCTCTAGCTCAACACAAAAGAAACTTTTGTCTAAAGACTAGGAGGCAGTAGAATTGGCCCAGGCGGAGGAAGCAGCTTCTACCAATGTCGGAGACATGGTTAAAGACAAGAAGAAACATGTACATCGACTACAGGATGGGCATAATTGGCAGCCAATAAGAGGAGAACATCCTTCCTCAAGTCCTCCAGAAAGCAAAAATGTGATTGCTGTGGGATGACAAATCACTTGAAGTCCCAATACATGTCTGCCGTGGTCGAGAAGTGCCAAGGAAAGCAGCCAAATTACTAGTCAGGCAAGGGGGTCACTCAACACCGTATCAAGCAGGTGGAGGAAGAGGAGCTACAAGATGAATTTGTCGACTCGCTGTTCAACTCGAGCCAGGCTGGTTCTGTTCCACCAATCATAGTGCTAATGGAGATTGAAGGAGAACTAATTAAAATGGAGTTAGATGCAGGGGCAGCATCATCAGTCATCAGTCTCCGCGAATATGAGGACAAGCTAAGTCTGTTAAGCTGCATCCAATGCAGAGATCACTGCACCCTTATGCCTGACCCAAGTTGGAGTTGGCAGGAGAAGTGGAGGTCCAAATGCGCCACAATGGACAGATGAAGAACTTGCCTTTGGTGGTATTTAAGGCAACCAGGCAGGCTCCATCATCATTAGGTCGATCATGGCTGTCTTAAGTGAGACTGGATTGGGGAACCTTGTTGTCGGAAACACAGTTTTCTGTCACTGAGAGCTCTGATAAAAGTATCTTCTTGGAGCAGAAGTTTCCAGATGTCTTCTTGCCAGAGTTGGGTACAACTCAGGAGCCCACCGCTAAGCTACACCTCAAAGAGACAATGCAGTACCGAGGTTCTGCAAGGCTAGAAATGTCCAGCTGTGGACAGGGAGCTAGTAAGGATGCAGAAGGAGAAAATCATCTACCCAGTTGAGTACAGTGAATGGGCAATGAGGCAGGTGTGCATTCCAAAGGCAGATAGAAAGGTCCGTCTCTGTAAAGACTATGAGGTCATGGTGAATCAGAATATCCACTGTGAACAGTACTAATATTAACATCAGAGCAGGTTTTCAGCAGTCTTGGTGAGGGAAGGAAGTTCTCAAAGGTCGACCTGAAGTGGGCATATTAGCAGATGTTCTTAGATGAAGATTCACAGATGATAGCTACAATCAACACTCATCAAGGATTATTCAGGTACACCCGTCTTCCTCTTTGTATCTCTTCCAGCCCAGCTATCTGGCAGAGATTCATGGAGCATGTGATTGCAAGATTATATGGCACATGCGCCATCATGGACGATGTCCTGGTCACAGGGTCGTCAGAGAAAGATCACTGGGAAAACTTGGAACAAGTGTTTCTACGCTTCCAAACCTTTGGGCTGCGAATAAAGAAGGAGAAATGCCTGTTTATGCAGAATATTGATGTCTACTTTGAATGGGGAATCACAGCTCAAAGCATCCAGCCTGCAGAGGGAAAAGTAGAAGCAGTCTGTTGTGCCCCGACCTCAACCAATGCCCCGAGCTCAGATCCTGGCTAGGGATGGTAAACTATCATGACCAGTTCATGCCTTGAATGAGCTCTTAGGATCCAAGCCTTGGAATTGGGATGATGATTGAGAGCAAGCATCCCAAGTAGTGAAGAATTCCACCAGCAAGAATAGACTGCTAGTTCATTACCATTCATCCCGAGAGGTGGAATTTAGCGCAGATGCATCACAATATGGGGCGGGAGCTGTTATCTGCCATGTTGATGGAAATTGACTATTATGGTCACTTTTAAACAGGGGTAAATTTCCAATTATCATCAGCAAAGGATATTTGATGGGCCTTTTCTATGTAAAAATGTGCCCTAATGCTAAAAAAAAGTGGTCAAATTGACCCCCATCAGCAACCTGCATCGTTTCAGTAAATTTTTGGCCAAAAATGACCATTTATGTTGATTTTTGTCCGAAATCCGGCCAAATTTTCAATCAGAATCAATTGATGGATGGGTTTTGACTTCCAAATTTAATATAATGTGCACTTATATGAGAACATTGAACGAATGAATTTACCCAGTTCGGACAACTTTGATAATTTCCATTGGTGGCTAGCGTTTTGCTGCGATGCACTGGTTGAAAGATGTCGAGCAGCGGGCTGAAAAATTGGCCTGTCGCAGCTTGCCGATGCGGGCCCTATTAATTGTGAATCCACCCTATCGGTCTGTGTGTCTGCGATTTATAGTCAAACTCTAAAATACCTGTAAAGATGGATCTTACCATAGGGCTCCATACACTCGTAATGTGGTAATCAATGGTCGAAAATCATGGCTGGAACAACAACACATCTCACACGGTAATCTTTTACATATTTATTGCATATTACAAAGACAAGAAATTTCTAGAAAAGTAGGTCTCATAGATGGCATCGGCCTGCCGAATCGCTACATCCGTTCCCTCACACCGTCCTCCAATCGGCAGATATTGGTTCGACGCCGTAAAACGCCCCAGCGATGGCGCCTGCCATGGAAGCGATTGTATCAGTGTCACCGTCCAACGAGATGGCATAGAGAATGGTGCGCTCCAGGGCGTTGGAAGTAGAGATGCCTTCCACTGGTGTCCGGCAGCGGAGGAAGGAATAGATGGCTGCAGGTACGCTTTTGTGAGCCGAGATTTCATTACCTACAGAAGGAAGCACGAACAGAGATCATCCTTAATACCATACATTCAATATATGCAACACTCATACCTTTAGTGGATAGTCGATATATTATTGGATATTTTATTTAAATGCACCAAGGCGACACATTAATAATACCCGTAATATTCCTGTTTACTTTGAATACAATATTTTTTTTAGACTTGAGATGTTATTGATAAACATGTAATATGTTGGTTGTACCATCTGAAATTTTATAATAGAGGACAGAAGGCAATGCACTGTTTTAGTAAAAGTACAGGAAGTATTAAAAAACATGATCCCCTTTTAACACTTTAGTTACTTTCTTCGCCTGTCTTCACTGTCGCTCATTTGTCTCACATGCAATTTGGCACAAAATTATAGGCACCAACTGATGGAAGGATTGCTTTGAGCAACACCATGGTTTTGTAAAATTACCCATTTCTGGTCTTGATTAGCTCCTTTTACCACAGGTACAGATTTATCTTGCATTAGAAACAGTTAATCTTAAAGCATTTGGTATATCCATTCCTTGCCACAGGGAGATTATTTGTGTGGCATATAAAGAGTTTATTCTTATTATTACTATTATCATCATCATCATCATCATTATAATCATCATTATTATTACTATTATTATTATTGCTGTCGTTATTATTTTTATTATTTTTATCATCATCATCGACATCATTATTATCATTATCATCATCATCATTGTTATTGTTGCTGTCGTTATTATTTTTATCATCTTCATCATCATCGTCATCATCACCATCACCACCATCATCATCATCATCATCATCATCATCATCATCATCATCATCATCATCATCATCATCATCATCATCATCATCATTATTATAAAGCGTCTCAAAGGGGAAGAGGGGAACCGAATCAAAGTAACCCTCAGGTCTCTCTACCTGGTTTTTCATGCCACTACATGTATGAATGTAGAACATAATTATAACAAACTTCAAAAGGTTTACTCTGGACCTTGAAATAAAACCTTCTGTCCTTGCTCATGGTTATCACGAGTGCTTAGTCTTTGCTTTCTTGAATTCACAAATAAGAAATATATTAAAGAATGAATCATTGTTCATCTAGAACTGTTGTTTACCTAGTTCAGCAGCTACTTTCTTGATATCAGCATCTTCCTCTAAGAGAGGTTTGAATAATCTCAATCTTCTGCAATACTCTCCGCTCTGGGTTCCTCCTGTAGTAGAATCATCGTTTGGCCTGAACAACATTGAAGCAAGAGTAAAGTACCGAGAAATATAAGTAACAAGACAAATGCGACAGCGTCTCCAATATGACTCTGCCTAAATTCAGTTGAGATCATGGCTCTAATTGTTCTTGGAATATCACAATGAAAACAAATAGCCTATACGTATGTCAATTGATCTTTACGACCTTTGACTTGACAATACTACTTACTAGTTTAAGTTATAGGTTTTAGGTTCACTGCTAAAGTAGCTTAAAATAGTAAATGATTTGGTCATAACAAGGTTAAGAAAGGTGTATTTTCAGAAGTTGACCTCTATTGACCTTTGACATACCTACCCCAAAATCTAATCAGATCGTCTTCCTGTGGTGATACACCCCATCACCAGGTTTGAAGCCCATACCTGTACTGGTTCTTGAGATATCACGATAACGAGGCTAATACCTGCAATTTTCATAAATGGACCTCTATGATCTTTGACCTACTTAGTCCAAAATCTAATCAGATCGTATTTCTATGGTGATACATATTATCATCAAGTTTGAAGTTCATATCTCAAGTGTTTCTAGGGAGTAGGGATATCGCGTTAACAAGAAAGCGGGACGGACGGATAGATGGACGGACAACCCCAAAACATAATGCCTCCGGCACCGCCTTCAGTGGGCAGAGGCATATAAAATCTTGTCTTGATAAGAGTTTATATTCTCTCTATCTCTGTATAACCTTTTTCAGAAAAAGGTTGATGGATGAAAAACATACAGGATTATTAAAGACAACTTAGATGAATGGTTAAATAAAGTTGATTATAACAAAAAACTGATTGTTGACAAAATCCCTTGAGATCCAACATAATTTTGCTCCAGCAACATTGCTCCAGGCTTCATTAGAGGAGAATCATTTTAAGTCTAGGTTTAGGGACAGGCTTAATGTTTGGTTTAGGGTTGAAGTTAGGAATTCAGCTACTTACAAACTGACCGCTAACCAATTGTCGGCAGAGTATATGTCATACATTCTGCAAATCCCCCGCAATAATTCGAAGAATGGTCAACAAAATATGACTTTTTCTGGTCCCACTATTTGGAATAGTCTCCCATTAAACAATCGATCTTGCTCCTCAGTGGAATCATTCAAGAGAAATCTCAAGACTTATTTGATTGTTTTTTGACAAGGGGTTGTGTAGAGTTGTGTGGGATCTGAACGAGATTGTGTATTGTATAAACCAGACTTGGTTCATGTGGTGCACAACTTTTGAATAACTTTACACAGCTTTACACATAAAATTTACAGTGTATGCGCTTGGAGAGCAAAATCATTATTCTGTTTTATTTACTAATGTAAAGCGCTTGAGCATGTTTATGTAAAGGCGCTATATAAGTATCAATATGTACGTATGTATGTAATCTATTCCAGGAAAAAACATACCGGTATGCATTTAAAAAAAATTGTTAACATTAATACTATTTTCAAACTTTTTTTTTTTTTTTTGGGGGGGGGTATGGCTCACCTGGACACCTTAGCTGCAGGAGAAGCTGGAGCTTCTTCTTTCTCCATCACCTCCAGAAGTCTGTCGATGAAAGCATCCATGTCAAAGGTCGAAGGGTCAGAGTGCAATGCCAGGTGAACTGCACAGCACTGAAGGATGGCACCACAATAACCCAGAAAGTTGCTATGAGTCAGAAGAGCACTCTGCCTTGCGGCCTGTAAGAAGATGAGGATGTGGGATGTGAATTAAGATCAGAAGGGTATTGGCAGCAATGGCATCGGGGGGGGTTACAAAAGTCTATGGTGGGTGCATTTCAGTCTTTAAAATACTTTTTTTTCAAGTAGAAGTAAAGGGTATTTCAAAATTCATTAAATTCATTACTACCCCAAACAGTTTAGGGAAGCTAATGCTAAAGTCTTTTTCCACTATTGACTTTTCAAGTGAAAAGATCGTATTTGTTAGCGCTTTGACTCATCTTCATTTGGAACAAGTGGAGAATACCCCAGTACACAAGTAACCCTAACCCTGCATGCATGACCCTAGGGCCTACATGTAACCCTGAACCTAATCCCAAACATAAACCTATTCTAACCCTAATCCTAACTCTAACCCTGATCCTAATCTTAATCCTAACTCTATCCCTAACCCTAATCTTAATCCTAACTCTAAGCCAAACCCTAATCCTAACTCTAACCATAACCCTAACAATAACTCTAACTCTAACCCTAATCTTAATACTAACTCTAACCCTATCCCTAACCCTAATCATAACTCTAACCCTAACCCTTATACACTGTAAGATGCAATTAAAGAGAAGGTTGAGTCCTGGGAAGAGGTGAAAATCATTTGTGAGCATTATCATTGTACTAGCAGGACCCGTGGAAAATCCACGGGATTCTAGGGAGGGTGGGGGGTTGAAAATAGATATGTGCTAACGATTATTATTATCAATATTATTATATTTTTTTTTTGATTTTTTT
Source organism: Mesocentrotus franciscanus (assembly GCA_037976565.1). Classification (NCBI taxonomy): domain Eukaryota; kingdom Metazoa; phylum Echinodermata; class Echinoidea; order Camarodonta; family Strongylocentrotidae; genus Mesocentrotus; species Mesocentrotus franciscanus. The sequence goes on from CP137677.1 coordinate 15,519,562, forward strand.
TTTTAATAATATTTTTAAAGATAATTTCTTTTTATCATTTTATAATTTTTCTTCTTCTTTTCATTAATATTGTACTCGTTAGAATATCAACCTTTTGTTTGCTCTCCCATGTATCATTTTGAATTTTTTTTTTATAAATATGTATCATGTAATAAAACTTGAAAATTGGAAGAAAACAGTTGTATTTAAAATTGATGCATATATTTTAGACTTATACTTTCTTTTTACTTTCGTTAATTACGATTATTGTCGTCACTTCAATTCGTTCCTACTTTTTTCACTATCCCTTTCCGGATCCTCACTCTTTATCTATACGAATATTGTTGTCATGCATGCACTGAAAATAATATACAAATAAACAAATATAAAATGACACTGAGGATCTAGCTAAAACTATTCGCATCGAAGGAACATCAAATCGTATTATATTCTCCCGAGGGCCATCGCGGCCCGAGGAGAACAGTACTATTGATGTTCCTGAGTGCCAATAGTTTTAGCTTGTTCGAGAATGAGTCATTGTATATTTGTTTTATATCCCTTCCACCCAGGCGCGGATCCAGGATTCCTTAGGGGCCCAAATTTGAAGTTATGCGAGCCAAATATTGGTACGTAATGGGCAAAAACGGTTTCTGTTTTTTTTTTTTGGGAGGCGGGCAGACAAAACATCCGCATCACCCCACTCTTACATGCAAGCCCCGCTCAACGTTTTCAAAGTGATTCGGGGTCAAGGCGGAGCCCCAGAAGCTCAGGGTTTTAGGCATTAAATTACCGTCAGATAAGCATTCAGGGGTCCGCCTTAGGGCCATTGAGTGGGTCCAGGGCAGAGCCACCGGAAGTTCAGGGTTTTTAGGCATTTAATTACGGTCAGATGAGTATAATTTGATACCTTATTTGTGGCACTGGCAGGTCACTCATTGGCGTGGGGTCCAGGGGGTTTTTGGCGGGACTAATCGCAACTGATCTCCCCTTCTGTTCACCCTTTTCTTTTCTTCTTACTCTTTTTTTGTTCCATTTTAGCTCTCTTTTGTTGGCGGGGCGGGGAGGCAAGGTTTTTGGCCCTCGATTCACAACTTGTTGGCGAGAAAATTGGAACTGATATCCCCCTTCTTTTCCTTTCTTCCTCTTTTTTTCTTTCTCTTTATCTCCTCTTTTCCTTTTTCTTTCCCTTTCCTTCCTTCTCTCTTATTTTGTTGATGAGGGTGGGGGAGGCAACATCCCGGGAGGCAAGGCCCTTTCGCCCCCCCATCTCCTTCTTATTTACACCTTTTCTTTTCTTCTTCCTCTTCTTTCTTTCCCTTTCTCTCCTCTTTCCCTTCTTTTCCTTCTCTCTCTCTCTCTTTTTTTTCTTTGCTGGGAGGGGGACCAAGGCCCCTGCCCCCTGGATCCGCGCCTGCTTCCACCTGTAGGCCTATCATTCCTTGCACACTTCTGTAATAGCATGTACGTACCGTACTCACATTACATCACATTCAAAAAGAAATAAAAGAAAACAACAATTGCACGGCTCAAACATGAAACATTGAATGATCTAAATACACGCTATATACAGGTACTACATGCAGTATAGCTAGAGTGCTGCAGTTACTGCATAGGTTAAATTGCATTGTGTGAGCGCCGTGACTGGCCTGACACCGCGGGAGTTGCCCGTGCGGAGGCATGTGATATTACCTAAGCTCGCTGAATTTTTCTTCTCTTCAGTTATATGGTCTCGACATTTACAATCTATTTGCGTTATTATTGTTGTGATTTCAATGTAGTTTTCATAAAAAGACCAATAAAGCAGAAGCTTGGACTATGATTATGTTGGCATGGTCCACAGAATTTGTACAAATATATTCAAAGTAAAGATTTTACGCGAAAAATCGGACTGTTTGTGCCAATATATTGTAACCGTCGCACGAATTGTCTCGACTGTGTGTGTACGTGTGTGAGCGTAGAACCACGTATTACGTTGACGTCAGTTTGGCTGATGCGTATATATAGCAAGATGCCTCACACGGGATAGGCCCAACCCATCGCATCATGCATGTGCTACGCTACATGACGTGAGTGGAGTGTCTCTTGATAAAGTATCTCTTTGATTAGACTGCATATAGCAAGATGCCTAACACGGGATAGGCCCTACCATTTGCTACAACACATCATGGACTGGACTGTCTCTTGATAGTGTGATCTCTTTGCATGGACGACGCCGGCCGTGCTCTCGTCCGCCCGTCCTCCCGGGGACCCCGAAACCACCTTTTAACGACATGGACGGCGACCACGGGGTCGACGTGGCACGCGACATGCCCGATCCCATCCGCTCGAATTGTGTCGCCGTTCCGCGCCACGGCAGAGGCGGGTAGGGTCGAGGAAAGACGGGTTTGATGTCAAAAAATTCACATTGGCAGACCGTTACGCACCCCCCGCGGCGATTTTGCGTATTAATATATAGATTATGCAAGTGTGGAAGAACATCAGAGAAAAAATGTTCCCTGAAAAGCATGGCTCTTCAAATGCCTTAATAAAATCATAAAAATCGGGACGGATTTTTATGCCACATGTTCGTGTAGTCCCATATACATCTTTCTGTGTACAGTGCTTGTAACTTTACCAAGACTGGGCCAAATTTCTTATCATTTTGATGATTCCAGAACCTTGCAGTACACACCAATACTTATATGCTAGATGATTAATCTTCAGAACTCGACTTTATCTGCCTTTCATTTCTTCAGACATATTCCCGTACCTCAATCATTTTGTCAAAATCAGCTTCGGGGCACAGCGCAGCAGGGGCCACCCTCATGGCTCCTCCGTTGCCATAGGAACCCGAGCCATTGAACTGCATCCTCGCCGGTTCAAAAACATCATCTAGGTCTTTTTTGAATGCCTTTAGCACAGAGATAACATTAGCTCCATAACCTCTGTTGGGTGCCTGGGTGTACTCTATCCCAAACCTAATAAAGAGAAAGGGAAAGGAACAGAGACATCCCCGTCACTTCATATTCAAATGTTTTACACATGGTCATTATCAGAATAAAAAATTACTCCCCCATAAGCATATTTTCAAGAACATTTACCACAAAAGATCCCTTTTTGCATAAAAACAGGTATAAAATAGGCTTTAAATAAGCCTATTTTTGGCTTATCAAGTATATTAACAAAAGTACCCTTCATTCATGAAAATTCTTGCTATTTCCAAAAAAGACAAGACCCCCTTTTTTCAAATGCAAAACCAAGTAACATTAGTAAAGCGGCATAGATAGAGAATATTGTGCACTTTTTTTCTAAAATCACAAAATTTGGCACATTTGTGAAGTTACTTATACTGATCAATATCAGATTTGGAAATGGTGATACTTTTCTTGTACAACTCGACAAGTTAAAATCTCTGTTCAAAATGAACACTATACCGCTACGTAGAGGAGTGCAACTGCTTCTTAAATTTTCACCCCCCTGGCCCCCCGCCCACTCCTCTCCCCATTGAGCCAAAAATTACTGCCCCAACTTTTTAACAAACAACATTTATCAAATATCTAAAATTTCTAAAAAGATTTTAAAAATGTGACAAAATCTAACATGAACATGTATATAGACTTTAAAAGCGAGGTAAAGATGTTATTTATAAACAGTAAGAACTTACTTTTTAGCTAGATCCTTGCTGTTTAAATTCCCCTTATTCTCAATGAGCGACTCAGCTATGCAGCGACACATCGCTGTATCATCAGTGTATCGAAAGTAATCTTAATTGGTCAATAAACAAAAAGAGAACAAAATCCGTACCATTACTTATTTGACTTATTTCCAAATTCAATAAATTACTTAATATCTAATGAAAGTGGAACATCACTTGCTTTGACATATCACCAAAATCCTATCTTAATGAATATTTTTTTTTTTTAATCAAACAGATTGTCCGAAAAATTCTTGTCAGAAATAATGGACAATTATGTACTAACTGTAGAAGAAGAAGAAGAAGAACTGTCCCTGCGGAATCAATTTAAAGATATAAAATAATATTAATAATAATAAATAATAGAGAAGTGTTCATTTCAAATATAGCATGGTAACTGATTCACTTTTCAAGACACATATTTTTATCCCTTTCATGACAGGGGTGGATTTTTTGTTTTTGTTCAAAGTGGCAGCAATCATACATTTTCTTAATGCTACATTGTTCTAATGTCTCTGAAAACAATGTACATGTGCAGAAAGTTTGTCAAAAAGTTGAAAAATGTTATCAAATGCATTAATTTTTTATTATGGTCATGCAACAAAAAAATGGGCGCAATATGTGCAGAAGTTTTTGCCCTTTCTTTTCATTGATTCTGTATATTTTGGGGGGCTTTGACTCAAAAGTAACTGAACCAAACCACAAAATAAGACCTTCAGACCAGAAGGGTTTTAAGTGTTCATGTGTCAACAAAAAACAGAAGTTTAAACAAAAATCAATGACGCTAATGACAAAATATCTGATATGTAGGTTATAAAAGAGTTTATTTTATAAAACAAAAGATGATGACTGAAATCAATCAATGACATATGCCAGTAAATGGTTTAACAAAGACTCATCTAAGGATGATAATTAGTTAAATGGTAATCTCAGTCTCTAACAAACTATTCATCGACACACATTCTTACTACCAAATCACTTATCATGAATAAGACATGGAGAGGATGAAGGGTAAGAAGAGCAGAGGAGAAGTAGAAAAGAGGGGGAAAAGTGAGAGGAAAGAAAAGTGGAGAGAGTCAGAGAGAGTCAGAAAGAGAGAGGGACAGAGGGTAAGGTAGAAAAACAGGGTGAGAGAGAGGCAGGAGAGAGAGAAAGTGACAGAGAAAGAATGAGAAATATACACTGTACAGTAAGTGATGAAGAGATAGACAGATGAAACAGAGACAGAGAGAGGAGAAAGAAGGAGGATTGTGGATAAAGGGAGAATGGGAATAAATGTGTATGCGTACCTCTTTCTTTGATCTCTGTTCCAATCTGCTCGAAGAATTTTGTCAGTGATCCGAAGGTATCTTTTGGGGGAACACCACATGTTTCATACGGAGCTCCAAGGCAGTCACCCGACACGGCACCTACAAGACACCCTTGTAAGCGAGATCTTAAGGTAGGGGTCAGAGCCATTGCCATTGATCCTCTTATCATCTGTTTGTATCTATGTGCTGTGATTTACGCGAGACTGAGGATTTTTCTGTCTAATATTGTAACTTTCTAAGTTAGTTAGAAAAGTGCCTGCAAGAAAAAGCAAATTAAAAAAAAAAAATGTGACAAGAGTCAGCATGAGAGTGTGGAGAGATCTAGATAGAAATATCCATCTGGAATGGGGAATTCTTTAACAAAACTGACATTTGTCAACCTTCCCAATGTGGAGCCAGACATAGTATGAGCGAAATAACCGTCAATATCAGAGACTAAAACTTTCGGTCTAGACTATAGTAGATCGAGTTACCACAAAAACACATTTCACACCGTGAACTACACAAAAATCATGCTGAAACATCATTAGAGGGTTATACTTTAGTATCGTAATAATGACTGCTATGAGAGGCATAGTTGTTTTTATTGCTCAAGGGGAGATTACATCGTGCCATCACCCCGAGGCGTGCCGAGGGGTGATAGCACGATGTAACCTCCCCGAGAGCCAAAAAAACAACTATGCCTCGAATATTAAAGCAGTCATTATAACTTTTATATACTGAAAACAGGGTCATAGAATACACTGGTCAACCATGGTAATCAAGTTTGTTTAAACTATCGAGGTTCTATGTTGATAAACTTCCACTGGGTATTGCTTAGTTGTCCATTGAGATTGCACGCATATCCCTATGCAGTCTGTACGTGCATTGCGCGATCATGCCAAATAAATAAATTTCCAAATCAATTAAATTTCAATTCAATCGAGATCCAAACCTTTATTGCTTGTGATCCTGAAGCCTGAAGGTGATACTAAACAAGTGAAACGCTCTCGGCGGTCTCGCCTGCATTACGCAATTCGGCATTACGCAATTCGATATGATGAAAAATTGAGGTTGGAACATTTTTTTATAGGCAGGGTGGCCCATTTGCAGACCCCCGAAAATGAAATCCTCTGAATATAATAAGCATTTTGAAGTGAATATTGATTATCAATCATCAGAATAATTATTTACTGTATCATAAGAATACAATATAATGAGATTTAGTGAATGGGTAAGACTATAAATGTTTCAATGCTTGTCAGTAATTTACAAATAAAGTTATCTAATAAACTTTTAAGAAAAGAGGATTTTTCAGCATTTTGTGTAAAAACAATTGGAAGGTAGAGCCCATCTACATCACATCACGTCTCATTAGCATAATGAGAACATTATTATGAGATATACTCCAATATATATTATCGAAACATCAATATTGTCACCTAGCTGTAACTGATCATGTACATACTAGGCCTGGGATCGAATACTAAAATTACTATTAGAATATTCATGGGAAAGTACTTGAATGATTCGAATATTTACTTTCATGAAATATGAACAAATAACAACAATTTATTTATTAATTCTCATATTAAATTTTGAGAACATAATCCAAGTCTACTGACCTAAAATGACCTTTGACCTTGACTTTGTGACCTGGAATTTGTGTCACATGATTTGTGATACTTGATAGCCCTTGGGTACAAGTTTCATGGAATTTGAACAAACACTTTTGAAATTATGCTAAAATTTCAAAATCTTGATGTTGATGCCACAACAAAGTCTAAGTTTCCAGACCTGAAATGACATTTGACCTTTACTTTGTCACCTAAAAGACTAATAACATGATTGGTGATACTTGATAACCCTTATGTTCAAGTTTCATGGAATAGGAATGTATACTTTCAAAATTATGATAACAATTTTAAAAATCTTAGCCTGATGCCACAACATAGTTAAGTTTGTTGACCTGAAATGACCTTTGACCTTGACCTAGTGGGCTGAAATTCTACTCACATGATTGGGGATACTTGATAACCCTTTAGTCTAAGTTTCATTGAATAAGAACTTATACTTTCAAAATTATATTACAAATTCAAAAACTTAACCTCAGGTTAAGTTTTTGATGATGATGCCACAACATAGTCTAAGTTTGTTGACCTGAAATGACCTTTGACCTTGACTTTGTGACCTGAAATTTTCCTCACATGATTGGGGATACTTGATAACCCTTTAGTCCAAGTTTCATTTAATAGGACCTTATACTTTCAAAATTATATTAACAATTCAAAAACTTAACCTTAGGTTAAGTTTTGATGTTGACGCCGCCGCCGTCGCCGCCGCCGCCGCCACCGGAAAAGCGGCGCCTATGTCTCGCTTTTTGCTACGCAGGCGAGACAAAAAATGAGGTGTCATATGGAAGAGCAGGTTTATCTCTATATTTCCAAAGGAGCGTCATCTCGTCGTTACATGTAGATATAGGCCTAGCTACAATCGAGATCGCCGGTCGTCTGCGCACGTAGGCTCTATGTTATAAGACATTAGTGCGAGGAGCTAGCTTGCGATTTTCCGTTTTTGCCGATACCAAAATTATGATATTCCAGTCAAATCTTCTATTTGTTACGATTTTTTCAGCGTCCTTGAAAAGTTAAGTATTTCTCTTAAGTTTAAGACTTACTTAAGTAAGTCTTAAGTTTGAAAAATTCTCATTTTCGTCATATTTAAGATACAAACTGGAAATTTATTCTGAAATGTTCGTTGGTTTTTCTATTTTATGTGTGTGCAATTTCGTGTGTGCGTCACCTATGTGTGAAGTGCGTCACCTGTTTAAAGCACGTCATGTCAAAATCTCTGTGGTGTGACGTAATATTTCGTATTGACTTTGCCATTGAACTTAAGTCGCACTTAAGTCGCGCTTAAGTTAAGTATGCCCTCTTTCACTTAAATTCGAAACAGCTGGAGCGTATCGGCCAATCAGAGCGCGTAACTCCACTGTACATGGCTCAACGGCAATAGTTCTACGTGCTGCGTACGCAATTAAACCAGAACGTCAATGACGTAGCGCTCATCCGCATCTCGCAACAACAAATATCGTAAATTTTATGTGGTACACTTTTGAACTCATATGAATTTACCGGTAATGAGGATCTGAGATTACAGTCGCTAACTTCAGTCGCGCCCCCCACCCCACCGTCGGTACGCTGTACAGTATGCAATTGTATTGTGCAGCAGTTTCATCATCATCATCATCATCTGGTATAGGAAGAAGGCGTTGGCCTGTAATTCCCGGTCACTGCTTCTAGGTTTAGCCCGTTAGATTTTTTACTGTTTGCCATGAATCCGTGAGAATTAAACTTTAAAGTGTAGATCTATATTATAAGTCTTTGTTTTTAGGAAAAATACTCCAAAAAAGATAAGAAAATTGACACGAAACAGGTAAGAAACATAACCACTTTTAGATCATGACCATTATTTGAACAACTGATGAAGATTTAGTCGATTTTGGTATGTTTTATCTCCACGCCGGAGTTACGGGTCAAAGTATGGATATGATTCTGAATTAGCGCCGATAACCCTTTGGCTTGCCTTTAGTCTAAGTTTCATTGAATAAGAACTTACAGTAATACTTTCAATTTTCAAAATTATATTAAAAATTCAAAAACTTAACCTCAGCCTCAGGTTAAGTTATTGATGATGATGCCACAACAAAGTCTAAGTTTGTTGACCTGAAATGACCTTTGACCTTGACTTTGTGACCAAAAATTCTACTCACATGATTGGGGATACTTGACTACCCTTTAGGCCAAGTTTCATTGAATAAGAACTTATACTTTCAAGTTTCAAAATTATATTAAAAATTCAAAAACTTATCCTTAGTCTTAGGTAAGTTTTTGATGTTGACGCCGCCGTCGCTGTCACCGGAAAAGCTGCGCCTATGTCGCCCTTTTGGCACTTGTTCAGAAGCCTATCCCTACTTTGACCCCGTAACTCCGGCGTAGAGATACGCTACTAAAACAGACCTAAAAGACAAGTAAATATTCATCTTTTCTTCAAATAATGGCCATGATTTAAAAGTCCTTGTGTTTCTTACCTGTTTTGTGTCAATTTTCTTATCTTTTGGGGAGTATTTTTCCTAAAAATGAAGACTTATAATATACACTTTCTCACGGGATTCACGGCAAACTGTGCTGCCCAATACGATTGCATACCGTACTGACGGTGGGTTGCGCGCTTACTACTTAGCCTTAGCCGGCTAAGCCTTAGCCTAGGCTTCTGAACAAGCGCCTTGCTTCTTGCCACTCCAGCAAAGCATAGAGAGTCAATACTGCGTATGGACCTCTAGCGCTGTACCATGTGCTAATAGGCAGCAATTTCACACGTGAATAGTCAATACACTTATAAACACACAAATGCACACAATCATGCCAATAAAACTGTTACTTGTATTCAGTTTGACAGTGGACTCACGTCGTCACGATTTTAATTTTTATTATTTTAAATTATTCTTTCTAACATCGGTGAGTTGAAAAAATATTACTGCTGTTTAGGTGTCATCAATTGTCACTAAAGTACCGATTTTTAGTGAAATCAGTTCAGTTTAGAATTGTACAGTGGTGTTTGAAATGTTGAGATCAATAAAACAGGATATCGATGCAGCTATGTAAGTAGACCTATGTGTGGCTTTTTGCTACGCAGGCGAGACAAAAACGAACACCCACAAAAGTCTACACATGGGACATCAAAGCATCAAAATCACATATGTTCGTAGTCGTACCTTTTGTAGTTTAAAAGTTCTAGGAGTTCTTTGCAGGCAAGTCAAAACATTATTTACATGGTATTACAAAACCAGAGTAATAAAAAGAAGTAAAAACGAAAGATCTTGGAGAGAATTGAGTCGTCGTTATCGTGCGTAAAACGCGTATACATGGACGGTAGAGGATTGTTCCCCGATTCAAAGTCACCTTTCAATTTGACGTCATAGAAATGAATATGTATAATGTTGTGTTGGGATCTAGGCGTTGTGGCGTGCGCCTGTAATCCAGCTAACAGTGGAAGTTACAAACTGATTCAGCCGAGGACGCAGGTTCGAAACTGAGTCACGTCTTTCGGATGGTGACGTTAAAGGTCGGTCCCCAGACGTAAATAATCATATCTGATTGATACACGTCTGTAAAAACCTAATACACACACATCGGATATGAAGCAACTCAATGCAAGTTTTATATACAGTTCAAAAAAGTATTTATTCAGACTCTCAATACAATATTACATCGAGGTTACAATTCGTATGTCTTGGCTGGTTGATGGTTGAAAATACAAGTCCTCTAGATTAGGAAACTTTACAATCAGGAAAGTTTTGGGGAGAGATACAATGTTGGGATGGGTGACTTAAGATGCTTATGATTGGTCAATGGTCAGGGTTGTTATGGTATTATGGGGAGTGGTAATGGTAATGGAGAGGTGCAAGTGACTGGGGTTTGGGCCTATGAGTCATAGTTCTTGGAATGTGGTTCGATCCTTGAAGCTATTACTCTGGGGTGGTAGTAACATAATACAAAATGGCCTTTTTTAAATACAAAAACCTTCTGCCCTTTTCAAAGATATGGCAATAAAACAGAAAGTAGAAATTCATCACACTTTTCCTGTTATATAATATATAACATTGCAGTGGCTGATTAGTGAGGTAATTTGTCCATTAGCAACAAGCAACCTATGATTTCCGGAATTACAGACAACTCGCCACAAAGACAGCTCGCCACAAGACATCTCGCCACAATAGCGGGGACAACTCGCCACAGGCGAGTTGTCCAGGGTGGGGTGCTTTTGGGACAGCTCGCCACACTTTTTCCCCTCATGATTTCTAGATCTAAAATCCCTCACCTTAGATGAAATTGTCATTGTATGTATTCATTATGCTTTTATAAACACAGTCACGACAGGAAACATGGAAATTGTGAGTATTTTGAGGGCTGTTCTAAAGAATAAAGCCGATTTACCTTGCAACAAGAATATATTTTTGACAAACCGAAGGCGTACGTTCGCCGGATAACTTTTCGGTATTTAACTTCATTTTCTGCCTCAGAAAACTTTTTAATGGTAGGAATATGCTGTTAGTTATCTTTACATTCCAATATTACCTTTCCTCTACCCCAGCGGAATTATCGCTTGCCTCAAGTTTATTAGTAGACATAAAAACTTTTAAGATTGTGCATTCGCTCCCCTTCGACTTTCGCTGTGGACTGCGAGTGTGTGTGCCTGGGCGGAAGGCCTGGCGGCGGCTGGCGCAAAGCCAAGGGTACCCGGCGGCACACATAGCTGCATCGCTATCCTGGCTGTGTAATAAAACCTGTTTTATTGATCTCAACATTTCAAACACCACTGTACAAAACTAAACTGATTTCACTCAAAATCGGTACTCTAGTGACGATTGATGACACCTAAATAGCAGTAAAATACAATTTTTTCAACTCACCTAAGTTAGAAAGAGTAATTTAAAAATTAAAATCGTGAGTCCACTGTCAAACTTGCTTACAGTTTTATCGGCATGATTGTGTGCATTTGTGTGTTATAAGTGTGATGACTATTCACGTGTGAAAATGCTGTCTATTGGCACATGGTACAGCGCTAGAGGTCCCCGGCACCCGAGACTATTATCTTGAAATGACACTAGTACAGCAGTGGCGGATCCAGGGGCTTAAGTATTTAAGATCAAGTAGAGCAAAGCCCCGGTGGCCTATGGGGTCACTCCCCCGCAGAGGGTGACACGTATGACCGTAATTACCACAAATGCAAATAACCCCCTTTTGCAGTCAATTCCAAGGACATTTTGTCCCGGCATTTTGTGAACTTTAACCCCCTATTTTACGTTAAAACAAGGACAAAATCGTACTTTGAAATACCCCTATTTATAAGATTGTAAGGACAATTTCTCAAATTTACCCCTATTTTACCATAATTCAAGGACAAGACATTGATACCTTTTTTCTTCTTCCCGGTTTTCTCTTTTCCCTTTTCCTGACCCCTATTTATCAATTTCGAGGACGTGCACCTGTGCACCCCTATTTTCTTTATTTCGAGGAATATTTTGTCCGCGTACATTGCTTGCAATTGACCCCTTTTCCGCGATTTTGGTAACGGTCATGCGGTCCCTAGCGAAGCAAGTGGAGCGTAAATTGGCATAGGGTCCAAGGGCAAAGCCCGGCGGGGCCGGACAAGGGCGAAGCCCCATGAAGCTCAGGGTTTTAGGCATTTAATGACGGTACGTCGGATGCGGCATCCAGGGGCCCGCCTTAGGGCACCTGGTGGGGTCAGGGCGGATCCCCGAAGCTCAGGGTTTTAAGCATAAAATTACGATCACATGAGCATCCAGGGACCGCCTAAGGGCCCTTGGTGGGGTCCAGGGGACAGAGCCCCCCAAAGCTCGGGGGTTTTAGGCATTTAATTGCAGTCAGATGAGCATCCAGGGACTGCCTTAGGGCCCTTGGTGGGATCCAGGGGGCAGAGTCTCTGGAAACTCAGGGTTTTGAAAAAGTACGTTAAAGAGAAAGAGAAAAAGAACGATTGGCCTGCTAGTGTCGCAAATGAGGTATCAAAATAGTGCTCATCTGAGCTTAATCAAATGCCTAAATCCCTGAGCTTACAGGTGCTCCGCCCCTGGACCCCACCAAGGGCCCTAACGCGGGCTCCTGGATGCTCATCTGACCGTAATTAAATACCTAAAACCCCTGAGCTTCTGGGGGCCCCACCCTGGACCCCACGCCAATTTACGCTCAACTCACTTTGCTCGTTTCGCTCTATATACCCTATTGTTGATACTCCACTTCAAAAAACGTTCCGCCAGGGGCCTGCATGTTACGTGTAAGAGTGGTGGCGATGCATATTTTCTTCTCCCCGAGAACGTTTTTGCTCACTACGTCACTGCCCCTGGAAGGTGAGTCCCTCTCCGGATTTGTTAAGGGGTGTTTAGCCTTATTTTTCAGTTCAACTTAAATCTTTAATGACATGCAGGAGCGGTGGAACGATATGGAAGTGGGGGTGGGGCCAATAAGCTCAAAGGAGCTTTACCAATGAGCCTAAAAAGATACCGGTAATCACAACACTACTACTAATTTACTACTACTACTACTACTACTACTCTACTTTACTATACTACTACTACTAATAATAATAATAATATATAATGATGATGATGATGATGACAATTTAACGACGACGGTGATGATGATGACGATGACGACGACGACAACAATAATAAAAAGTAATAATAATAACTGCAACAAGCCAGACATTGTCGTCAGGGACAACACAGTAAATATCATCGAGGTCACCGTTCGCCATGACATCAACACCTCAAGTATCAAGACCTCAGAATAGAGATCGAGAGGATGTGGAACGTTCAATTCAATTCAATTCATTCATTTTATTTAATTTCATTCTCCATGAAAAATATTAAAACATACAAACATGGTATACGGATAAATTAAAGATTGATAACAAGAAAAATGAAAGGGAAGGAGCAAACAAAATGTTATGGGAATGTGGGGTTAACGAAAAGGGCAATTAGCCTTATGAGCGTCAACCCCGCCTTAAAAAATATACGCTGTATTGTTGAGAAAAGGAAAACAGAGAAAACCTGAACACCAATACAAATGAAGACGGAAAAAAAGGGAAGGAGAATTAGGGAAGGGGAGGGGGGATACATTAAAAAGTGAATTAACTGAAACGTATATATAACGTCATTTAGTTTGAGATTGAATACAATGATAAAAGATGGCATTTATACAATCGTTTAAAAATATTCATTGAATTAGAGTTTTTCATATTAAACGGGATATTTTTCCATAAAACTGGCCCTTTGAAGAAAAAAAATTAAAAAAAACATTTGTACGGATTTTAGGAAAATAAACATTACAAGCATTACGAGTTTCATGAGAGTGTATTTCATAATTGAATGTAAATTTACATGACATGGACCTTGGCAATAAACCATTGGAACAATGATAAACATTAATATAGCAATATTACAATTATTTATATCATAAACATTTAGAAGCTTTAATTGTTGAAAAAGTGGCGAAGTGTGGGCATTGAACGGGGCGGATGTCACTCCAATCATCATCGAACACACACGAATGGTGAAGAAGGGAATGGAACTTGGAAGCCTGCATAACCAATCTCTCATCATCAAGGGCAAGGGCCTTTCGTTCCCCCCGATCCGGACGCTGTTGGCCGAATTAATCGCAACTGATCAGTCTCCCCACCTTTTCATCCTTTTCTTCTCTTCTTCCTCTTTTTTGTTTCCTTTAGCTCCCTCCCTTTTTGGCGGGTGGGGGGCAGGTGCCTTCTGCCCCCTCCCCCGATCCACAACTTCCTGGCGGGAAAATCGCAACTGATATCCCCCTTCTTTTCTTTTTTCCTTCCTTTATTTCCTTCCCTTTATCTCTTGTATGTATAAGATTGTATGTATAAGATAGGATGAATGGTGATAAAGGATGATAGCCCTTTCCACTTGCCTTTCAAACAGGTAACTTTTACTACTTTACATGCATTTGCTCTATTTTCACATTGACGTGTTAATCTGATTAATTTAATTAATGAGCATCATATCTAATTCCCTTTCTATTACAACTATTCGTTTTTGTTTTTGTTTTCACCGACTCAAATGCTCTCCCTTGCTCCTTCATGCATCGCTCTGTTTCATTTTTATTGTCAGTGAGATATATAAGATTGTATGTATAAGCTATGATGAATGGTGATGATTATGATGGTGGTGATGACGGTGATACTAATAAAGCCACTCTAAAAATACTGGTTTACGATAGGTAAGTTATCGTAGAGTGAGAGTTTGAATGTAATCATGACAGGTGATAATCTAGCTCCACTTGCTCAGAGAGTCTGATCGTCATTTAGACTTATTAGTAACCTATTGTCCCATTCCAATCTGATCCACTCGCTCGACAAACAACTAGTATACCTCTAGGATATCTACTAGTACTAGAGTCTAGTAGTAGGGTCCAGACTTATACTAGGGCCAGTAGGGGTACTAATTAGTTGATGGCGCTCGCTTGGCTTGGACTAGCTGTCAATTGGGGTAGCACAGCAAGGGACCTCTGCTTAACAGTCTTGTCTTACATTACAATGTGGCTTCTCAACATTGAAGATATGACCTCTCGTCCTACTCCTAGATCTACTTTCTTTTCATGTCTGTGAATTACCATTTGTGCTGAGAGTCTGGACAGCCGCGGCTGCCGGGCGGGGGAAGCTTCCGGCCAGGCACACACACGGTACCGGTACGGGACAGCTCACACTCGCAGTCCACAGCGAAAGTCGAAGGGGAGCGAATGCACAATCTTAAAAGTTTTTATGTCTACTAATAAACTTGAGGCAAGCGATAATTCCGCTGGGGTAGAGGAAAGGTAATATTGGAATGTAAAGATAACTAACAGCATATTCCTACCATTAAAAAGTTTTCTGAGGCAGAAAATGAAGTTAAATACCGAAAAGTTATCCGGCGAACGTACGCCTTCGGTTTGTCAAAAATATATTCTTGTTGCAAGGTAAATCGGCTTTATTCTTTAGAACAGCCCTCAAAATACTCACAATTTCCATGTTTCCTGTCGTGACTGTGTTTATAAAAGCATAATGAATACATACAATGACAATTTCATCTAAGGTGAGGGAATTTAGATCTAGAAATCATGAGGGGAAAAAAGTGTGGCGAGTTGTCCCAAAAAGCACCCCACACTGGACAACTCGCCCGTGGCGAGTTGTCCCCGCTATTGTGGCGAGATGTCTTGTGGCGAGCTGTCTTTGTGGCGAGTTGTCTGGACCCCTGATTTCCGCATTCGAAATTCACATAAAGTAATAATATTACTCCAAATAAATGTACCGATAGTCCAATTTCAACAAGTAATTCTCAAAAGCACTTTCATCCTTGAATATTCTACAACTTGTGCATAAGCGATTTCTATGAAACTTCAATTCTGTTTTGCCTTAAACAGAATTGTTTTTAGATTTTGTTTTGTTTTAAAGAATAGAAAAAAAAATGTTGAACAATTTTGTTGTTCCTTTTCTATTTGTGTGCTCAATGACACCATGAATTGTAGAGTTTTTTTTGTGCGGTTTGCTTCAATTGTTGCTCAGGTAAACAAAACGCAGAATTGTATCGGAAAGGTAAGAAAATTGCAATCTATCAGTACTTTTTGACAAATATTTTCGTCCCTATTTAGAATAAATTGAAGTACTTCAAGTGCATGTCTTCTATAAAAAACGTTTTTGAGCTAAAAGTATACTTGGGAGTGATTTTATTATATCAGTTCCCGTTGCTAAGAATGTGTGCAAGAGAAGCGACTGTGAAATCAGCACAGTCCCATTAACTAAAATCTATGTAAAGTTATGACTGCTACGCGCTTTGAGTGTTCAATGATTATTGATAGATCATCCTAGACTCTAGATCTAAATTAATTGTGATTTTGTTCTTGTGAAGTACTTTAATGAGAATGAGTAAGAATCACAGATTTAGTCTACATAGATCTACTCTGACTTTGATTTGTAAAGCAAAAAATTAAGGGACAAAAAGTCAAAAGTCAAAAGAAGTTAAAAATGTCAATTCATACACATTATTTTTGAATGGAATGTGGAAAATATGATCTAAAATATATGCGAATGCTTTGCTTGTTGTGTTTCATGTCAATTATATATAGTGCCAAAGCTGTCCTACGATTTGACAGTATGGTCTAGACTACTAAAAAGTTGCAAAATTCTCATTTTCTAATGGGTTTAAACTGTAGTGTAGGAACTGTAGACAGTAGAGTAGTAGAATCTATGTAGATAGACTTTAGCCTAGACTCAAACTCAAACTCAAAGTTAATTTTGTTGCTGATTGTTTTGAAATCTTTTTAGGACCGAAAATGAACAACCATGCATCACTACTCAACCACTGTGTGTCCATCTTGGATAGCTTTGATCCTGCAGCATTTGGTGTTGACCAGCATGTTAGCAGATACTTGAATGCTCATGAAGTAAGATTTCTTTCTCGATCTTAATCTGCCTCTTTCGTTTCTTTTTTAAACTTCTCTTCGACATCTTAATTATTTTGTATGAAAATTGAAATACTCCACCATTTAACTTTTTTTGAAAATCGTTTGAGTTTTTCTTTACTATCAGTATCAGACAAAAACCCAACATATTTTCTTTCTTTTTGGGTTTGTTTTTTGTTGTTGAAATTTTAGAACTTAATGTTAAGTTTTAAAAATATAGAGATACATGTACTGTAGCTACAAATAATTGTGTACTGTAGTCTGTAGAGGAGTAGATTTATGCATTATGCAACAATTATGTACATGTATGTTTGATTTTTTTAAAAGTGCTATGAATTTGATTCTATTATGTAAAACTTGGTCTATATGTAGGCCTATAATTTGGTGTCTGAGGAGTTAAAACAAAAATCTTGAATTAAACCACAAAATATGTTCTATTCATTTTTATTCATGTTTATAATGTATACCGTTTGAAAGAAGTGGATCCATGAAATGACAACATTGAAATTTTTGTAGAATTGTGTATCTTAAAGAGTACAACAAAATGATGATAGTTTTTTTTTGCATGGTACCCCTACAGGTGAAGTTGTGTATGACAGTCTTTTCTGAATTTCTCATTATCTTACTTGTTGTTAAATCAATAATTTTTACATTTCTATTATAAATGTTTCTAAAAGCCATCATAAGTTCATCATAAAGAAGTCACAGAATTAGACTAAGCCATCAAAACCTAAATTACACTCCATGTTGTGAAGCTACATGTATGACCTTAAAAAGTTCATGCATTTAACATTTTTGATTTTCAGGGTCATGAATTTGAATGACCATAATTTGCTTAGGCTTAAAGCAAATTTGCCAAAGTGCAAATTTTGTGTAGATCAACTCATAAGCTTTCCAGAAATATATAGTTTGTTGGGGTTCAGGTACCTACTATGAATTATGTGCTTGATTATATACCGTAGTCATTTCGGCCCGGTATTAGTAGGACACCTGCCACCTTAAGCAATGACTTGTCCTAATTTTCGAATTGTTATGACAATTAACATTGTTTTACTAACATGAAATACAACATAATTTTCAGAATACCACCCCACTGTGACCCCAGATTGTTATCTATCCACAAACCGACTAGAGATGGGGTGCTTCGGCGGACAGCTCGACCCACTTTTATCCCCTCAAACAAAATATGGGTACAGCTTAGAATGATCCAATAATAATATGATATAAAACATGATAAAATAGGGTTAGGGACTTAGGGTTAGGGATAGAGTTAGGGTTAGGTTTAGGTGGCTGTCGCCAAAGGAAGTCTTCCCAAAAGTGGGTCGAGCTGTCCGCCGAAGCCCCCCACCATGGACAACTCGACCTGGTTGAGTTGTCCAGGGTCGGGCTGTCCGGTGGTCGGGCTGTCCGGTGGTCGGGTTGTCTAGGATTCTCATGTTGATGTGTCATAAGCAACAAGTCCACATTTAAATGTGATAGATTTGCAGGCATCTGTATCCTTTTCATTACAATTTTGAAACTATATCTAATAAATCATGTAATACAATGTAATAATATTACTACCTTTTCATAAGATACAAATCGCATTAACCAGATATACTTACAAACAAACAAAGACAGAAAACATTATCATACAAAGCTTACATCAATTATAAACAAAGAGGAATACTAAAACAGAGTAATAAAGGTGAGAGAATATGGCTATTTTTTTAGTACAAGGGGTATAAAGGTGTTCTCAATTTTAGGGGCAATAACTGAAAAAGCCTTATTACCTATACCGGTATCTATTGATATATTCTGAGAAAACTCATGTGACACAAATTCTATGATATTTTCTACAGGTTTTAGATGAACGGGACAGATCCTTCATCACTGAGGTATTTGCTGGCTGCGTGCGACATGGGCGGGTCATGGAGATCATCGTTAAAGCTTTCTACGTCAGAGATGGCAGGACTTGTTTACGAGCTGACAAGAATCTCTACACAGGTAGGGAAATAGAAAGGAAATTTCTAAGTGGACTGCTGAGTATTCTTACTCAATTTTATCTGTATAGTCCATCACAAAATCAGTATTTTTTTCATAACTTTGATTAAATGTTAATGCCATTTAAATCTATGTATACATGCATTTAAAATTATTATATGTTGGCAGCTCAATAAATACACTGTAGAAACACATGCACATCAAGTCTGATAATATTTGAAGGAAGTATGAAAACGAAAAGTAAATTAAAGGAACAGCTGTAGAAAAGCTTAATTTAGCTTGCTTTTTTTTCAGGTGTCCAAAGGAACAAAATGCTTACACAGGTAGAGTAACATGATAATGAATGTTGGCCATGAATTTATGCCCTAGATTTGTGTACCCCTAGATTTGTGTATCCCAAACTTTGAGACTGAAGTTGATGACGTGTGCAAAAAGCAAGATTCTTTGAATGATTATCAAGCTTATTCTTGGAGATCTCACTGGTGCAACTTTTATCTTCCATGGAAAACTATTCCATGTATTGATAACTTAGTTTAACTCTTTACAGGCTTAACGTAACTAATGGAACAAACAGTGATCCGACATATTCAACCTACAATACATGTGTTGTACTATATATATCAATGTGGGGATCTGGGTGTTTCATCCATACAAGTATAAAAGATTAAGTATTACGTAAAAGAAGGGATTTCGCACTAGTGACCTCAGTGTTGCTTTAGGTTTGAATTTATATATCCGTTATCTTGAATTCAGGCCTAAGAGTTTTTTCACCTGTTTCTACTTATCGCTTTTCTGTTGCAGTACTGAGTTACCTTGCCCTATACAGACTGGATGAGCTTGATATGGCAAACTACGGGAAGTTTATCAGATCACAGGATGTCAATAAGATGCACAAAGTAAGACATGAATCCCATGATAGTCTGTGTTGATCTTTACGCTATTAGAGACCAAAGAAGAAGCATTTTTGAAAAGGTGCATATGTCAAATCCTGGAATAATGGATATATATATGTATCATGCATACTGCATGGGTACCGGTACCCAAATATAATTTGAAAAAAACAAGTGTTGTAATTACATGTATTTTGATTTTTTTTTCTTCTTCAACTTGACTATGCGATCATGTAGGAAATGCCAAAGTTTAGACTTATCTGCTGTACTTTGATAAGGTATAGACACACAAAAAAAAGATTGTAAAACTTAAGCAGTGCATGGCTCCACACCATCCTTTTAACCATAGGGCATCCGGACTGACATTTTTAGAGTCTGTATGCATGACCCTCATGTTAAATTTGTGACATTTTGAGTGTCTAGCTAGTCTTTGGTGTTGATGCCCATGCTTAATCTTTGTATATATAATGATAAGAGCATGTTATTAAATGTATCCGGAGATATACCAAAGTAATGTTGTCTGATAATTTGATATCCTGTGGACCACCCTACTTAATTTTTTTTTTGATACACTTGTAATAACAGTACCTGGCATTCAGCTTCAATGAGACACATTTGAAAACCTGGATGAAAGATGAATGGACCAAGATTTACGAGAGTTCATATGTCCAGGTGGAGCTCATTTCACCCATTCTCAGGTATGTAGTGGTGAGGTGATTTAATCTCTTTTTAAATTCACTTTCTTTCTTCCCTCTTCTCTCAGTCAGTCTGTCAGTCTGTCTCTCCCCCCCCCCTCCTCCTCCCTCTCTCTCTCTTTGTCTCTCTATCTATGTACCTATTTTAATCCCTTCTTTCCTCGCTTTGTTTCCATCTATGTACTGGTAGCTGTCTCACACCCCTCTCACTCCCCCTCTCTCTCTTTCTCTCTCTCTTTCTCTTTCTCCTCCCTCAATCTCACACTCCTCTTTCCCATCTCCACCTTTCTATCGATCTTACTCATCCCGCCCCCCTCTCTCTCCTTCTCTTCATCTATCTCACACCTCCCTCTTTCTCTCTCTTTCCTCTCTCTTCTCGTTCTCTCTCTTGCCTCATCCATCAATCTTACTCCTCTTTCTGTCTTGTTCTATTTGTTCTCTCTCCCCCTCTCTCCCTCTTTCTCTCTTATGTTTGATGCAATTTTTTCTCCCTCATAAACTGTAATAGCAAGAGTTGATTGGCCTGCTGCTGCAGCATTAACTTGAAATTGAAATTGATTGTGAAATCGTTACCTTTTAATTGCAGATGGTTACCCGAGCTTGGTGAGCTGATAAAGCAGCTAGCAAACAAGATAGCAAACAAATCAGCAACACAACGAAAAGTCAAAACACCAACAGGTTGGTTGTGCTTTATTTTATACCATATATAACTACATTTAAAAGAAAACAAATTGGAATGAACAAAAAATTGTAATGAAAGCAGAGTGATTTACAAATGCTTTTGTCCTTATTGTATTCATTGACAATACAGCCATTATTCTTATTTCAGACAATTTTGTTTCCTTCTTTTTCTTAATGGCTTTTTGATTAAAAATAAAAGTAATCTTGAAAAGTTTGGTGGGTCAGAGACTATTTCCAAGATATGCAATACTTTTGATTGATGATAACAGCAATGATAAAATTACCTTGTGCTTGTGTGCACATTTGAAACATAAAAAATTCAATATTACTGTTTATTAGTATGTTGAAAAACACATCTTTCAGCTAATTCTTCGACCGTTTATAAAAGTGCTTTCAACCATAATGGTGTCCAGTTTTCAGTGTTTATTGAAGTGCCATATTTGCTTTCTGTGATGGAAGAACGTTGGGTTGTTCTTCATCATCAGTTCTCACGGGGGCTATATTTTGATATCTTGTTATATAAATAGTAATAGTATATATTCATATGATATATGTTTGTGTTGTTTGCACATTCTGTTTAAAATCGTACTTTCAGATATCAAAGCATTCAACATAACTCAACCCAGACCAAGGAGTGTCCCAGTACCAGAGAAAATCCCTCAAGTCAAAAAGTCAAAACCAGTAAGTTACCCCATAATTCTCTCCTATTATCTTCAAATACATCTTTCTGTTACCACTTACCACAGGAGGAGAGACCTTAGGGTCATCGTGATGAAGTTAGTTGTCCCCCTTCCAGGCACAGGTGATACCAATTTATGATAGCAGTAATTAATAAATCACTGAACCTTATTTCTCCTGTGTGGTTTAAGACTCTAATTTTTTTGAATTTTTTGTTGGTGTTCTTTTGACAATATTTGATGATATATAATTATTTGGATGTATAAAAATGTAAATTGCTTGATTTTGAGTATGTATTTTGATGTGCTTTAAACATAGCCAGTTATAGATAACTGGAAATATGTATTAAAGGTCTGTGATACAGAGATTTCCTTTCTTTCCTATTCACAGGTTCCCAAATCAACTTACCATCTTCCACGAGAAGGGACACTTGTTGAAGAAGCAAAAGAAAGAAACAGAAAAAGAGCAGAGGTAGGTTGATTTCTTCTAATAAATGCTACTCTTTGGCAATACGTGCGTGCTATTGGGTTTGTACAGATGTACATCAATAGGATCTGATTATTCTTGTCTTATATATGATTGAATCGTAAACATCACCATGTAAAAGACATTCATGTGAAATTTTTGGATGCATCCGTGGTCTCGGAGGAGATTCAACCACTAGACTAATTCACAATCACAATTTTAGTAGAATTGGTACATGCAATGATGATGGTGGTAGTAGGAGCAGCAGCATAATTGATTTTTTGATTTTGAGATTTGAGATACCATCATTTTGTTTTCAGCTGCATGTTTAATATACAGTGAAACCTGTCCATAAAGACCACCCAAGGGACACCAGAAAAGTTGTTTTTAAAGGCAGGTGGTCTTTATGTACAGGTTCCTTTAGTAAATGGTTCAATGAGAAACCATTTTCAAGGGAAACAAATAATGTGGTCTTTCTATACAGGTGGTCACTAAAGCAGGTTTGAATGTATCAAGAAGTATATCTTTGGTCAATTAAGATTTATAGATGTGTTTATTTTCAGTCTTTTCAATTTCAGTTCCAGTAACATAAAGGTTCACATAGGAACTCATTTCCTCTTCTTTTTCTTTACTGCCATTTTTAGGAGAATTTACTAAGTGCAGCCAAGTCTCAGTTCTCCTGTGCAAGCGCCGAGAAGTCTGAGAAGACGATTGTCCGTAAGGCGGCCATCTTGAAGAAAGAAGAGAGCAAGCTTCAGTTCAACAAAGTAAAGGCCAGAAAGATTCCTGAGGCTGTCTCTAATAATGTTCCCATCAAGCTCAACATGGCAGCCATCTTGAGGGAAGGACAACTCTATCAGAAGAGGGAAGAGGATGAGATGAGAAAGTGAGTTTTTTTGGCTCTATATAGCAGCTCATCCCACGTGTTGGTTCATAACATTTTTGCAATAATGAATGCTCAACTCATCGCTATATGAAGTTATTCAGTTTTGTGATAATTTCCTAGAATATTAGAACAAGAGCTATGGCTTGATTACTCAACAAAGTTTAACAAATATTTCCCCAGTCATTTTGTCAAATCCTCTTTGCTTTGACTTATAGGCTTGAGCAGCTAGAGGCTGGAACAAAGGACGGCTCTGAGTTCTTGGAGTGGCAGACGTCCATGAGACAGAAGGATACAGAAGATCAGCTTGCTGAGATCGAGCGGAAACGTCTGGAGGGCAAACTGAGCCATGAAGAAGCCATCTTGGCCAGACAGTCGCTCATAAAAGAGAATAAAGAGAAGGTCCAGATGATGAAGAAAGAGGTAATTATTCCATCTCCAAATTCATCTCCAAATCCATCTCATATGGCTGAGGAAGTAAATTAATTACTTTTTAAGTGGTCATTTAATTAGTTTAAAGGGTACTACTCATTTTTTTTTAAATAAATGATATCATAATAAGATATTAAGTCACCTCAAAATCTATTTATGACATTAGAATGGTTAGGATTTAAAGAGCATGAGAGGAAAAATATTTCATTTTTATATCAAGGCTTGCCCAAAAGTATACTCTCTGTTAACTTTGGTGCAATTGCATGCATTTAGGAGTGTGCTTGGCCGGCTTGTCTACTCACATGTCACTATATATATAGTGTAATTTAGATATTGAAACTGGTGACGTTTCTTCTCGGAAATAAATTTTGAAGCCAATATATATCTCTTCCATAGAATCCTAAACGTATAGAGCAAAATAGTATTTGGTGTTACAATTTTATTTTTACCTACCTGAATACCTGATAATGAAAAATGGATAATGGTAAACTGAGATTGTACTACCAAATCCGCCAGCAAGGCTTTATATGTCGTATGTAAGAATTGTAGAAATTTTAGCATCTTTCATGTACATGCTTTCCTCTTTTCTTTTTTGTCTCTTAGGCTGAAGAGATGATGGCCAAGTATGTAGAGAAGAGAATGAAAGAGGAGGAGGTGTTGAAAAGAGTGGTAGAAGGTATCATCTCCGGACATCAGAACGCCAAGCAAGCCAAGGTCAAGATGCAGGAGTACAACAGAAAATTGGGTAAGATTTCAAAAACTAATCACTAATAGGACAAGAGCTTGTTGATTTAGATGTATGATGAGCTTGAATAAAGGATATATATTCTGTTGCCTATAAAGTGCTGACATAAATCTTGAATGGTTTTGTTTTCCTTTTCAAAATTAAAAATTGTGATGTTGATATTCTTTTGTGCTGTAAGTTATTAATGACGTTGAGATATACTGATATTATTATGATCATATATTATAAACTATGGAAGCATTGTTTTTGTGATGATTGGGGAATATGACGAATCGGCCAATTCTTATGTGGTGGATAGTATACCAATGCAAGTAGTAAGGAGAATGTGTGATCAATACGGTTGAGGTTCTTGAGGTCTTTTTGCAACCCCTTCTGTGCTTTTGATTCGCTAAGTTGTTGCTTATTTTTTTTAACAATTACACCTGTATCATAAGATAAGCTTTGAAGTATTCAGTTTTGACTTATGCTTGACTATACTAATTAAGGCATAAAAGAAATTGCATATGAATAATTTTGACATGGAGGGTAATTGTTTCTGTTATTGGAACAAAAGAACAGGTATTTTATAGTCCTTTGACACAGGTAAACACTCAAATTCTTAAGTGGGATTCTTAAGGGGGTTCAAATAAACCCTGTTTCACTCTAAAAGTCTCTAATGCTATTACCTCGTTTGTATTTTCTTCACACAGTTGAGGAAGTGAGTGAAGAAAGCAGGGAACTCTTGAGACAAGCTCTGGAAGAGGTAAGAATATAACACTCCATGCAGGGTGTCAGCCATCTTTAACATTGAAAAGAATTATTCATGTTTGTATCAAGGATAAGAGAAGGTTAATGAATAACATGAATTTTAATATATACCGGTATTTAATATTTAATAGTCTTATGATCTGTGGCATCTTTTTGCTGATTTTGTAAAGGAGTTCAAAGGCAAATATTTTACAAGGTTATATTATGGAAATAATTTTTGTTTTAATTGTTGCTAGAATTTCTCCATTTAAAAAGGGGGGTTGAAGATATTTTAATGGAAGTTTAAATAAATTCTAATTCTGAAATAATCTGGTTAACCATCTCTAATTTGGATATACTATACAATTATGTAAAATCAGTATTTTTTACTTTCACTTAAGATGATTAGCCTCACTCTTCACAATGTATTGCTCCATCATCACCAACCTACTTTACAATATTTATTATTTTTTTTTTTTAATCTAGGCGGAGGCCGAGATGAGGAGAAAGATAGACCTGATTCAGCAGATCCGAGCTCTAGAGGTAGCTCCCAAGGACAGGACCAAGCTGATTGATTGGACCGCTACAGCTGGCCATGCTCTCCTCTCTGAGATGTCCATAGCTGAGGTGAGGTTTTATCCTGTATTACGATGCTTACTACCAGCAGTTAGAATTGGGGAATTGAAGCTGGAATTTCTGAAAGAAAATGAAAAGGGTTATATCTTTACCAATGATTTTTCATACCTTGCCAAATCGCTATATTCATCTTTCATGCTCTCCAAATGAGATAAGCAGTTCGGATACTTGGATTATACCACTGGTTAGACCAAGGTTTGTCAAATTACCTGTTAACTTGGTAGTAACACTGCAATAGTATGCAAATAATGATTTTAGTATGAACTGGCAGGAGCTTATATATACTATTTGAAAGAAAAAAATTAAAGCTTTCATTGATGAGTAAGGAGTAAGCAATTTGACAGAACAATAAAGAAACATTTGAATTGAGTTTGATCTCCTTGGCCCGTATTCAATTCAATACTTAAGTACAAAATTTAAGCTTTTACTTAGTATTTGGCTTAGATAAAATACTAAGCCAATTTTGGTATTCAATTCAAACTTTTGGCTAAGTATTTTACCCTAAGTTTAAGACAGCTCCCTACCAGACTTAAGCCAATTATTTGGAGGCCTTGATTGGCAGGCATATGGTTTTCTTACGCAGTATTATAACCTGCGCACAATTATATTAGCGCATTTATTGCGACGCGTTAATTGCGCATTACTTTTGATTGACCGTGTGATGTCACAATGCTTATCAGAAAGTATTTTACTTAGATTTTGTCTAAGGTAAGTAAAAGTCTAAAATGCGATTTGAATACGAGATAAGTAAACTTCTTAGCTTAGCCATTTACTTAGTAAATTTCTTACTTATTCTGAGTATTGAATTGAATACCGGCCCTTCCCCTTATGGATTCCAAAATATTGACCAGGATGACATGAAAGATTAGCTGAATCACCGTGTGAAATTAAACTTTGAATTAAAAAAAAACATTAGGATTAGCAGTTGTACATTTCTCTATTTTTTTCTCAGCTGAAAAGTCATGTAGATTGAATACTTTTACAATGTTTCCACTCTATTTATTGCAATTTCAATTTCAGCTTAAAGAGAGAGTATCACTTTTGAGGATAGCCGAGGAGGAGGAGAGGGAGAACAAGAGAGATGAGATCCTGGAGGCAAAGGAGGCCAAGGACCGGTTCTTGATGGATAAACTACAGCAGATCTCCAAGCACCGAGCAGCAGAGGGACAGGCTGCTGCAATGAAGTGAGTGATAGGAAAATACTTCTTGGGGATTGACCTAGCATTTGAGCAGAAAAGAAAGTGTTAATTATCTCTAATGGCCTGTGGAACTGATGTTTTTCATGTACTTGATCAAAGTAAAAATTGAATTTGAACAAAAATAAGAGAACTGGTTTATTTCAGGATTACCTTAAGCTCTTCTGATTCAAGGCCACCCTTTGCATCATAATTGGTCAGAGTTTCTTTCCAACACCCTTTCATCGTAACTATCAAGTCACATATTTAACAAAATTTCATTTGTTTATGATTATGTGACTGTCAACTTGGCATACAGATATTTTCATGGTCTAAAATTTGATAGATCTATTGATTGATTCATGAAGGAAATGAAAATGATTTGATCTCATGGTATACTGTTTCATCTTGAATGCAATATATTTAGTGGTTTGTTCATTCTCGTACCTTTTAATATGAACATCTTGAGGTCAAATCTTGACTTGATGCTGTTTCCCTCAAAGAGGCATTTTGTGTAGAGTTGATTCTATTAACCCAGGGGTAGTAATTTAAAGGATTGTACTTTAAATATGAAAGCATACTTCTTAAAATACCTATATTGTGTCTCTAAACAGTGGTTGCCAGAACTGAAACCCTTGTTGTGTCCATCGAAACAGAAACACGGTATGTCCATATTATATTCAAATTAACACTATCATAATTTACTTTTTCTTTTTTAAATGTTAGATTGGAGAGCAAACGGAAGGCCAAAGTTGAGAAGTCGGAGATCAAGGACCCCAAGCTCCAGGATCTACAAGCCAGACTAGAACAGAGGAAACAAGAGAGACTCAAGACCACGCAGGAGATGAAGATCTCTCCCACCAAGCAGTCTGCTAATCGCACAAAGGCACTCATCAAACAAAAGGTGGGTTAATTGGCCTTTTTTCGTAATGTAATCAAATTTCATACCACTAATCTTTGTTTAGTGCCTTGTTACAAATTATTTCATTCACCTGTTACAAATAATTGTATTCCAATAGTCAGAATGCAAATTGCATACATTACGTGTTGCTAGATAGGACAAGCCATAATGTTTGTCCTACCTAACAACCATTAATGTATGCAATTCGCAATCTGACTATTGAAATAAAATTATTTGTAACGGGTGAATGAAATAATTTGTAACAAGGTACTTAACAAAGATTTGTGGTATTAAATTTGATTACATTACGAAAATGGTCTATAACTGTCAAATCAGAAACTTTCAAAGGCACAACATTTTGGGGGAATTTAGCATGTTATCCAGAATTTTGCAAATTTCACCTCAAAATGGCTCAAAACATTGAATTTTGCAATTAGTGGTGATTCATTACTACAAATATGGCAATGTACACAATCTGCAAATGATCATGTCGCAAAAATTTATTGTGTTATTTTCTATCCGTTTGGCTCCACAGACAGGTCTCTGTGTCATGAAAGACTCATCCATGTGTGATTCGTGGCTTATAAAACTCTGTGCATGGCTTAATTTTGGAGAGGAAAATATATGTGCTGCCATCGAATCCCTGTATTCTGTATAATTTAGAAAAAGAAAAGAGCATAGTTGATTAGTGAACTTCTATAATCTTTCAGGTTAACCAAACAATCTGGTATGTCACAAAATTTAAAGATGTTGTATCTTCTCCAGCACTAGTTGTGAGATCACACAAAATAGCTAATATTAACCCTATCCCATGAAAATACAACTTCATATCAGTATGGAAAGCTGAATGAATGTAGAATACAAATATAAAGGAATGAAAGATATTTTCCCTTTCAGTATTGCACAAAAGCAAATTAAAATCTCATTTTTTGCACGTACCCCTCCAAAATATGGGTCAACAGGGGTAAAATTTGCCGCAGTTACGGTGATGACATAACATGTAGACCTGATTGGCTCGCCTATATAGCCGAGGCGATGAGCCATGCTTGATTACCGCAAAGTCATTGTGAATATGCGTACTCCACATAAGATGATGTCATCATGCAAGTTGATAGCTAGTTTTTAGGTTGACAACTTCCGATTTTCAAAGCTTTAGATTTGGAGTTTTTAGAGAGCTAGCTGTTACTCCTCTGACAGACACTAAAATAGCATCTAATTGATATTATTGTAATCTATGGCTTATAAGCTTTCCATTGATATATTAATTCATCTATTTCATTTTCACTTCCGACAGGGTCTTTAACTCTTGTGCACCGTTCAGCACTGTGATTAACCACCTTTGTCTTCCTTTGTTGAATGTTTCAGAAAAAGAACGAGGACAGTCGATGGAAGGAGCTGGAGAGCCGCCGAGAGAAACAAGCCTCTCTACAGTCCCAGGGTATACCTACAGATGTTGCTGGTCAGAGATTGAATTCTTTTGGGCGGTCAAGACAGATGACTACAGAGGCAGTATCATCATGAAGATAGGGGAGATAGCTTTAAAGATTTATATTCCTAACTTCCATGTGCAAAATATTGTGATGTTGAATAGGTAGAGCAAGTGCTTCTTATCAGAAAGGATGAAATCAACCTTCCGTACGATTATAATGAAAATGGAGGTGTTATTTATCAGTTTAATACTAGGATTTAGAGGAGGCATTATCTTTTCTGACAATAATGGGAATTTAGATCCATATTTATTCTGTTGTTAGATATGATTTATTAAGACTATGATTTTATATATTTTTTGTGCACAATTTTTCTCAATACTTAAAGCTTGGCTAAAATGAAAGATGTCAATAAAGTACATAGCATATTGGATTCTATTTTGCATTACCTTAATTAATTTTCCACATTTCCCTGATTTTCCATCTTCTTCTTTAAATGCCTGAGGGTTGTTTCACAAAGATCCTAAGTTGAACTTATCTCTAAGTTGGACTTAACACTTATGGAAAGCCGTTAGCATCTTTGAAAATATTTTGTAAAAGTTATTTTAAAAGGCATAAAATGTTGATTCAAATCATTCATATTTTCTATTATCAACGAGATTTCATGTTTTTGTGGACTTTATGAAGTCTAAAATACTTGGAACTTTTGCTTTTGAATATATTTTAAGGCTACAAATGGCTTTCCATAATGTTCAAGTCCAACTTAGAGTTAAGTTCGACTTAGGATCTTTGTGAAACACCCCGGTCTTTCTTAGGTTTAAACCCCTTGTTTTTACTGATCTTTTACCCATTCATCACAGTGTAACATGTTAACAAATTTTTTGCAAACATTCCCATGGATTCCTGATAGAGGGGACATGATACGGTGAACATAACCAAATTCTAGAACAGGAATAGGGCATGATAGAAAGTGTTCAGTGCCTTTGAATTTGTTTCTAATGGGCATGCATGTAAGGTAATATGAAGTGGCCACCGTAGACGGTAGGTCTTTGTAGACTGGTTCTTCTACAACACAAAATTTAGAGGGGAATATTACAAATGGCTACTAAACACAGATTACCCTTATGGATATGTGACCTTTAAAACAGGTTACACCCCCATCAAGTGAATATTCTTTGTTATGACCAATATCCGAGGCGGTAGTAATGTTGTTTTATTCACCTTGAGCATTAAATCATGCAACAAACATTAATCATATCAAGTATGAACGCATCACTACATATCATTGTCTGACCAAAGAAGGCCTGGGCAATTCATCACTAAAAACAACTCCAGAATTTTAAGGACAAATTTGCAATTGAATTTTGGTTTGAAATAGGAGAAAGTAAAAGCCCTTGGACGATTCAAAGAAGCAAACCAATTCATGATATGATTATAGTACAGTGTATATGAATATTCCATATCTGTATGTATGATGCTTTGATATGTATAAATTATATTTCTTGCTTTGTAAATAAATTCAACCAACAAAAATTGTAAATATTGTGAATAAAGGTGAAATAAATATGAATGTATTACATCATTCAATATTTATTGTATGAATGTGCAGTAATTGGTGTTGTGCTTATTGTTGTAAATTGCATCGGTTAGTTTAAAAGTTTTGAAATAGTATAGACAGCACATACTGCATTTACATACCATATAATGTAGTGTTTGAAGAGACCAAGGTATTAAACCACAGTATCTAGTTGGCATATTTCTTCAAAACTTACAATTTTAAGATAATTATCCCCAATCATGCAAAAGGACATACAACAAATGAAATTAGATAACAAAGAAATGCACAAGCAGCAAATCATTATTTTTCAATCCAATTAGTAATTACTTCCTTGAAATTTCCCAATGTTTTATTTTTTAAGTATTCTATAAGATTGCTGTTGAATGATATATACCTTTACCTTTAATTGAACTAGGGTAAGTTACCAAACCAATTAGAAAACTCTTGTGACAAAGCATAATAACAAATAATTTGTAATATATATATATTTATTGACATATAATATTAACAGTACATGACATGGAATGATACAAATCAAATCATATATTATATGTAACTTCATGAAAGAGAGAGAGAGAAAAAAAAAATCAAGATATGCATCAGATTTTGGTACCTAGTCAGGCTAGTCTACATGTATGTTTTGATTTTTGACGCATTATGAAAGTGCAAAATGTAATTTCAATAGATCTTTTTATAACTTGCATGTACATGTATGTTTTGGTTTTGAAAAAAACAAACTGGCACCGAACATCCTTTCAGAGTGCACTCAAGTTTTAAAAGTTGTTCACAGTTACAATGCAGTACGATATGAAATCAAGATTTCCCATTCAGTGAAATACATCGTATGAATAATACCAAATCTGAAAACATAAATCCTTCCCAAAAATGATTTTACTCCCCGAGTCCCTAATCACATCTTATCTCTCCCATATATTAATCCCATAAGCATGTACATGTAGTCACATTGGTGTACATGTACATCTAAAATTCAAACCATATTTGAAATAAAACCATCAAATCACTGATAAACATACACATGTACATGTAGAAGACACTACATGCTTAAACACAAAACAAATAACTGACGCCCATCTAATTTACTGTCTGCTGAATGGGCATGTTTCCACATAGCTTGATGATTAGAAATAGTTGTGACAGTGGAAGTTGCTTCTGATTGGTCAGTCATTTCATGAAGCTCCAAATACAGAAGTTCCCTCCTATAGATGAGAGGGAACTATTTGGAGCTTCATGACTGCACCTGTGGACCCAATATATATGCGCATGTCGCAACGATACGCAATCATCTCTTTCAATATAAAGCTATGTGTTTCCACATTCCATATTGGCAATTACATGTAGGCTAACCAATAAATGTAAACAAATTGTTTCTTTTCATCTTTAACACATGACTTTCTAAAAAACGATGCTAATTCAAACTACAGGTCTTACATATTCATGAGTAAAATTATTGTATCATTAGATCTCGATACATGGAAATATTAATTTTTCCTTTCACAAAATTGAACAACCACAATCACATGTATTCAGTAGTACTAAAGATTCCTTGTTAAATAACATGCACCAATATTATAAAGATGAACAAAAGTTTAACCAGAGGTATTTGAACTTGTGATTTCCCTAATCCATGGTCGAAATGTTTCATTTTGCTCAATATAAATGAAAATTGACAAAATAATAAAGAGTTAATTTTCTAGCATGTCAAAGGTAAAAAAAAATTGCACAATAATTTGTATGACTGAATAAATGTTAAGTAAATTCTATTTGTTATGGCTTTAATTATCATCGACTATGTACACAATTATTACCTAAAATAATTACATTTAACATGAAACTACATGTATGTAGCAGACTAATGTAGCTAATGGAGGACTACCGGTAGGTAATTGTTGAATCAGGCTACATTTATTGATAAGCCATCTTTGCTGTCAAAAAATAAAAAAATAAAATAAAAAATAAGGACTATCATTCTAATATGCAATTAATAGATTACTTTCACATTAGCATATACCACACATGCATCAACCAAAGTTGAACAATCTTAGAAAATTTGACATTTTTAACATCTGGGCTACAAAAACGTCATGAATTCTCTACTATGTATTTATTGCATTTGAAGAAAAAAAACTTTTCTGAGATAAATTTCAAATGCATTTATCGTACAGTGAACATGTAATAACTGATGTAGGATCATCCAATTACAAGTTTATTCAAACGATTATCTTGAAAACTAACATCCATCTTCCTTTTCAAAAATGTGCATGTAGAATGTCATCATTGCTCCCACTATACATTCTAAACTAAAGAACATTACCCCATTTCCCCGGCAGTGCAATTTGTGTACATGTAGTCATGTACTATTTCCATGATTGCATGAAGTGTGCTTTGCTTCAGAGTTCGTATGATACAAGTTTAGTATCTCACAACAGTTTTGTGACTAGTATGTAACAACCCCTCCCCCCCCCCCCTTGCCAATGTAAAAGAGTCCTACATTAATTAGAATCTTCCAAATTTGAGATGGTGGGAATGGACCTAGTAATAAATGACATTAAAGGGTAACTAGATGTGTTCTTCTGCTAGAATACATGCAGATATATTCGTTTTTTTAATAAAACAACAAAGCAAATAAAACCAAGTATATTGATAAAAAGCTTCCAGAATGTTAGGGTGTCAACAGTCATGTTGTTGGCTTTCTCATAAATGATAATCTCAAACTTTAACATGTGTACAACCGTGATACTTGCTGAAAATTAAGAAGTTATAGTATTTCATCAATACTGGGCACTGTCCATGACTCCACGTATTCAGAGCATTATCTGACTGGATGACATGAATGCTTTGAATGTTCCATGGGCAAACATCACCCTAACGATCCTGATAGTCTATAAATCCCAAAGAAGTGATGATAATCTGATAATGGTGGGAGGGTCCAAATCCAGACCAAGATGGCAGACATATGGTGATGTAATATCAAAAGATGCTTCTATTGCCCCTGTAAAGAAAAGAATGAATACCAATACATATTTTATTGGAAATGCTACACAATCATACAAATATATAAACCCTCAATGGAAATGTAATAGCACTATAATCTCTTTCAATAAAGGTCCCCTACAGCTTTTAATTTTCATGGAATTAATCAAATCCATCTAGAAAGATTTTACAACATACACCTGTGAGATGTAAACCTTGTCATTTTGTGAACATATACTAGTATACTGTAATCTATGATCATCATATATGATTAAGGTGGTCATATTTCACTCGAGGAACAGGCATGAGGGCCGAGGCAGAGCATCAACAAGTGCTACACAATTACCTGGCTTAAATCAAAGATCGATTTATCCTTTCTTTACTAATAAAAGTTATCTCTGCATATTTTGAATATTCCCTCTCAATGCTTCCCTCTTTGCTTACACGACAAGGAGGTAAGAAAGTTGATTTTTCATGTAGTTTTACAACAAAATCAGTTACACATGTGTACATGTACAGGACTGACTGACATAATCTTACTGGACTATGAAATCCACTTCATTGCAATATTCAATCAATTACTTTAATCATAGGATAGACAAATATTAGCTACTGATTATTACATCCACATAATAGTTCTGCACATTATAACACATTTTACATGATACATGACCACATTTCTAGAAATGGGGAGATGAATTTAATACTCGATCATGACTTTGAAAAAAAAATTGTAAGTCTAATCATTTGGTGCACTAATGTACAATGTTAAATTCAGGAAGTGATCCTGAAGCCCAAGCAGGCAGGAAGTTACTGTACTCTGTAGTTTGGTTTACTGTCATCAGCCGACAGATTCCAGTCACGATCAAAGTACACTTCTTGATACTACACATTGGTTTACTGTGTTATCAACGAGGTTCATGGAATGGAATTGAAATAACGATGACCATGATGATGTTTTAAGTAAGGACTACGACAAGAATTTTTGTAAAAGAAAAAACATGGAGCTGGGACTCTGGTAGCATTACTTTGTTCAAAGAACTTGAAAATACTTCCTAAAAATACTCTACTTTACTTCCCATTTGTTCTTTACTAAACATATCAGAAATTTTCATTACCCCTCAAGAAAATTTTCAATCATACATGCACCCTAAATATAATTATTGCAAATATGTGTCAACTTACCTCCCATTCCATCTTGATAGCTCTTATAACCTTTGTTTCTAATTCTGGTCCAATCAGAGGATTTAACTGCATCAGGAATGTGCATAACCATCTGGAAAAGGAATAAAATTATTGGAAGACATTCTTAGAATTATAAGTCAGATAAAATATACATCACGGATTATCACTCATATCTAGATGTAGACATATCCCCCCCCCCCACCACTTTCTCCATTAACAATTCACCCCAAAAAAAAAAAAAAAACCCAGAAGCATCCATCTATTTGTGATATGCTTTAATTTTTGAATGATCCTATTGTTTCATTTGCCCAGTGGATAATAGACTTAGCATCCTAAATTTTGTTCACAAATGTACTCCTGACTATCCCAAGCAAAACAGTTTGATAATTTTTGTCTACTTAATACTCCCCAAAAAAAAAAAAAAAAAAAAACATTGATATATAAAAAAAGAAACTAAAAACTGGAGCAAGAAAAATTAAAAAGACAGAGCTGCAGGGAAATTTGCTTAAAAACTAATGAAAACAGAGGTGTCATCAAAGACTTTTCCATGCAACAGTTGTATAAAATCGGTGAAAAGGTCAAAAGGATAATGTAGTTTGAAACTTTGAATAGTTTCCCATGAAAAATTTAAAATTCACTAACTCAGGCTTAAACCAAGCAGAATATACTTACAACATATAACAGCAAACTGCAGTCATTACAAGCATGGTCTGGATAATTCTATAGTTGAAAAATACAAAGTATGGAAAAAACTTTAAAAATTATTATGTTCCGTACAAAAAAAAAAATTGTTTTACAAATTTTCTCCTTTATTGCATTGTCAAGTAATGATTTTATTTGACTTTGAAAAATATTATTGTTATGCAGAAAAAAATGTAGTCTTCATGCATGAAGATTAAAACTATTATTCAAATAAAAATTTGTGAATTGAGATTGAGAAGTTGAGTCTCAATTAGGATCATTGTTAAACAGATTTCAAGAAGAACCAAGTAGCCTGTGGCTGTCTACCTAGCTTTAGAATTTATTTAGAAGAGATTAGTGTAGTAATAGTATACTAAGGCGCACGCCGCAAGCACAGAGTTTGCTGAATTTAGCGAACTCCCTGCACGCAAGCCTTTTTGTACTAGTCGCTATTATTGTAAACTCAGTATCAAATTGGCGATTATCAAACATTGCAAACTCTCGTAAGAGGTCAGCGTTATTCATTATTGTTGTAATCAATCATCAATGTAATGCAAATCGAAGTTATCGAACGTTAGCTCATTATCATTAGAAACATGTGGAAGCTAAGAAAATCGCTCACTCTGGTTTCAAAATCTCACATTAAAATTCTTGAAAGTGCTTTGTATGAGAAGAAAGAAGAGTCCACTAGCGCACTCCTAGACTGAAAATTTCTGTCTCTTTCGTTCGTTAGCCTCTGATTTGGGTAGGGTCGGCTCCTCTCTTTAGAGACAGAAGCCGCGACCATAGGCGCTCCTGTGCAAACTCGGTGGTACGGATCAGGCCACCAAATTCCAGCCAAACTTTTGAA
Source organism: Mesocentrotus franciscanus (assembly GCA_037976565.1). Lineage (NCBI taxonomy): Eukaryota > Metazoa > Echinodermata > Echinoidea > Camarodonta > Strongylocentrotidae > Mesocentrotus > Mesocentrotus franciscanus. Next base: position 15,556,123 of record CP137677.1, read on the forward strand.
CTAAAATTTCACTTTAGCGGATTCATTTCCGATGCATTTATTTCTGAAAAATTAGGTCTAGGCTAATATACATCGGTTCCACTTACCAGATTTACTGTATGATGCATTTAAGGGTTTTTTTTTCCCCGGTTTTCTTCGTCGAAATTGAACTCCGCTCCGTGTTGAAATTTTTGGTGGCCAGATCCGTACCACCGAGTTTGCACAGGAGCGCTTATGGTCGGCTTCTGTCTCTAAAGAGAGGAGCCGACCCTACCCAAATCAGAGGCTAACGAACGAAAGAGACAGAAATTTTGGTCTAGCGCACTCCATACTCCGAAGCCAGTGTGCAATGTTCGTCGGGTGCGCGTGCGGGAAGGGGTGATTAGATTACTCATTAGGAACGCGTTAGGCCTAGGTTTTGTTTCCCTCTCTCTTCAAGCAGGGTATGGGTGCCAATTAGGCTGCCAATTACGGCTAGGTGATCGGTGATAACATATTTTATATTATCCACTAAAAAGGCCCTAGCCCTAGTAAGGGCCTAAGCTTTCTAAGTTAAGGCTACACAATGACACAAAGTCACAAGACAATTATTGAATTAAGTCACCCAACAATGCAATGCAATGTTGTTCGGATCAATTATTTTTTTTAAATTGTGTATTCAAGATTAGAGCACTTCTTTATGAATGTGGCATGACGAATGGCAATTTGAAATACAATAAATAGCAATGGGTTAAAGTTAAACTTAACAAATAAAATAATGCCAAAAACTGGCTGCATCAGCCTGCATGATAATACATAACTCCGGGAAGCTCCAACACCGGCGCCGGTGTTGGAGCTTCCCGGAGTTAGATAATACACTGCACTCTCATCTCATGCACTTCATCATGAAAATAACATTTTGATATTTCAATTCAAGATTGAAAGGCCGAAGTCTCACCCTCTATTTGGTCCTTTCGGAATAAACCATGGTACAATGATGCCTATGACACCCCAGAAACCGGTGAGAACAACTACAGTAATCCAAGCGGATGCCATCTTCAGTCTTTTGTGAAAAAATAACGACACTCTTAGCTGTCCACCTCTCTCTTCTGCACCAGCAACAATTAAAATCAGTCAAGTACGTGTGTGTACGTGTGTGCGTACCGTGCATGTACGTGTACTGTGTATATCGTACGCGTATACAATAATACAGCTTGTAGTAGCTGTCCGTACGTATATATTGTAGAGATTGCTACTGATCATGTGATAATTTTTTTAGGTCGAGAGGATTAGTCTTATTTTAGCTGGCTGTCTACCATCCCACTGTTTTATTATATCATTATCAACTGGTTCGTAGGCCTACTACCCAAACATTCATAGTTATATACATATTCCTGTAAGATATTATTAATAATCACATTTATACAACAAAATTAGTGAAATAATTATTTGAGCACAATTTTTTCTTCGTTTGAAATTACAAAAATATAAGTGTGCCAGATTATAGGCTAGCATTTATTGAACAATATTTTAGCAAAACAGTGAAAGTTAATTTATAAAGTGACAGGTCCTGAGCTGAGCTCAAGTTTCAGGCGATCCAATGCTCTTGTCTTTCCGGTAATACTAATGTAAGTTGGTTGATTTTGTTATCTTTCAAAATACATTCATTTTACAGGTAACTGCATTCAAATTAATTTTTCTATTCTATTTCTAATTCTAGAATCTATTCTAGCTAATTTATCTAGGATTCTAGGCTAGGCCTAGGGCCTCATTTTTGTTGTTGCATGTTGTTGGCATGTAGACAGAAATAACCGTCTGGTATGGGTCATTCTTTAATAAAACTGACATTTGTTGACATTCCCCATACACAGACGGTACCCCATACGGCTCGCACCGGGGGGAGAGATTGAGCCGATTTTGGCCTGCTTTTAGGTCAAAAACTTTCTCCCACGATTTTCTTTATTTAGATCTAATTTTCTGATTTATAAATCAGATACAAAAATACTATGTCTATTTTTCTCCTATGTACAGTTATCATTTTTTTATGACTTATTTCTAAATGTGAAATTTACAGACTTACGTATATGAGTTATCCAATTTTTATCTCAGAACCAAGGAAACGGTACGTTCATGCATTCGAACTGGTAATCTATGACATGACCCGCCCGATATATTTCTGGGTCAACCGACCAAAACAAGCCCAATGGCCAATCAGAGCACGTGTTTGATATTGGGCTTATGAATATTCAAACATCACCGGCTCAAGCCGGGCTGACTCATACGTAGCTATTGGACGTTCGAAAAGAAAAAATGAATATTCATCAACTTAAACCAAGATGGCTGACAACAAATCTTGTTGACTACAAGACTTTCTCGGATTAATCATTAATATAGGATCTAAATGAGCAAGCTATCGTAAGTCAAAGTAGATATTTCTGTGTTACTTTTCATCTTAAATAATATTCAGTGTAATATTGCAGCCAAATTGGATATATGAAGACGTAAAGAGTGAAAAATCTCGTGCATATCTCATTCATCGCGGTCCGGCCGAACGAACCATTCCTCCCGCACAGTCCCCATAGGACGTTCTTCAGTCTATGTATAGAGGCGGTCAGAGGAGCCAGATGCAATCTCAGCGGAACAACCGTCGATATCAGAGACTGAAGCTTTCGGTCTAGTTGGCATGTTGCTGTTGACTGTAAGTCTGTAGCTGTTGACCTAGACCGAAAGCTTCAGTCTCTGATATCGACGGTTGTTCCGCTGAGATTGCATCTGGCTCCTCTGACCGCCTCTATTCATGAATTTGAGAGTTACTTTCAAGTTTCATCATCATCATCACGAGCGTCAGCGTTGAGATTCTTCACGGCTCTTCAGCCACGACAACGAAGCTACATCTCCACCATCAAGCCTCCGCACCATCATCGCGTGAGCCCCTTCCTTCCTGCTATTTTTTTTTTTTACTGAACGTCCACCCCACCCCCTCTTGACTGCCAGGGGAGGGGGCTCATCGTTTTTTTTTAAACAAAAAAAGGGTGTTTTTACCTGTTATTTTTTGCTAGGGGAGGCGCGGGCCCCCCCCCCCCTGGATCCGCCACTGCTCCTAGCTAGTGCCACTCCAGCAAAGCATAGAGAGTCAGTGCTAATGCGTATTGACCTCTAGTGCTGCACTACGTGTTAATAGGCAGCATTTGCACACATGAATAGTCAATACCGTACACTTATAATGCACAATTAAAATGCACACAATCATGCCGATGTGGATGATCGGCAAGTTTGACAGTAGACTTACAATTTGAATTTTTAAATTATTCTTTTTAACATCGATAAGTTAAATTTTTAATTTTACTGCTATTTAGGTGTCAACAATTGTCACTAAAGTACCGATTTTTAGTGAAATCAGTTGAGTTTTGCACAGTGGTGTTTGAAATGTTGAGAATCAATAGCACAGCTTTTAATACACAGCCAGGATAGTAATGCAGCTATGCATGGCTAGTGCCTAGTCCTACAATTTAACAACAACAACAAATAGATCTTCAAAACTCCATGGCAACAGCGACAACAAAAATTCAAAACTTCTCCTACCAGACATACCAAACAGATCCCCCCTTACCTGTATGTATTGATTGCGATTGTTATCTTTCAGTTTTCTGTTTCTTATAGTTATGCTTGAATTACTTTGAATCTTGGGTCAATCACGTCGGGTTGGGGGGTCGCGTTACCAGACCTTTTGTGAAAACATGCTCCTTTTACCACAAAATGTCTGGGGGTAATGTTTGTGAAATAAATCCCTCTCATCCACAAATGATCTGGTCCAATTTACCCAACATTCTGGGAATACTTACGGCAAATCTACGAAAGGCTGCATGATATTCCACTTCCGCTTCCGACCGGACACAATGATTCGAATTTAGCCGTTATGCTTAGTTATTGAATGATTGTTGATCTTTCAAAATGATTCTTTTCTTTTTTTCCCCCCTTTTTTCCAGACAGTGATTAAACCATGTTGAGCAGCCCTGTTAGGCATCGGATCCTTAGAGGTCAAAAGGTCAAACCATGTCTGGGTCACCTCTTTAGACACCTGAGTTCCTCATCTGCAAGAAGGCAGAACGACAGCAGTGCATTAAACAAGGAATATGATGCCATCATCGTTGGGGCAGGGCATAATGGCCTTGTTGCTGTAAGTTTTTCAAATTCTTTATCAAAATAGGATGATCAAAAAGGGACAGAAAATGGAATGGAAGTTCATACATTTTTTGTTATTTGTTTTGCCTAGGAATGATATATAGGCCTACCCAATTTATTTTATTAATTCATGATAAATTAAACAAATGTAAAGCGTCTGAAATTCTTCATCTTTCTTGGAGGAAAAAGTTGTGTCAAAACACATTCTTTCAATTTCTATTACAATTTATCTGAGTGCGTCTACTAAACTTTTTATGCAACATTTTAGGATCATAAATGGGATTGAATGGCTGCTTGCTTTACGGTTAAATTGGCATAACAACATTTTTTTTTTAATGGTACATGTTTAGGATTTTCTTTTCATATTGGTTACACCAAAAGTGAGAAGATTTGTCACTAATTCTTCCTATGCAAAGTTATATTCAAAATTATGAATAGCCCTACATGTAGTTTTAATTTTTTTTTAACGTGTCAATATGAGAAATATGTCTTTGTATGTATTGCCAATTGCAGATAGTGGGTATTTCATTTAAATTGCTCTTATGAAGATGGCTGTTACTTATATTTTAAATTAAAACAAAAAAATGTTGTGCTGTTCCAAAAATATATAAAATGCTCCATGCTGTGATGTTTTTTTTTAATTGCTTGTAGGCTATTGCATTTTTTATATATATACATTTTCGTATTTGGACACAAAAGATGATCAGATATACATGAACCAATGAAAATGTAACTGGATGACTTCATAAATTCCAAGCATGATTGACCCATTAGCAACTAGAGATTTTGTAAAAATGGCCTATACTCACTGGAAGATGTTGCAATATTGCTCTCATTTTGACATTGCTCTGAACAATATGAAACATGTGCTATTTTTCTATGCAGAATCCTACTCTAGACATCGTAAGGATTACACACGTATAACATTATCATGGTAGACCCTAGAATGGATACTACATAGCGTTGAAAACGGATGAAAACGGATGGGCGGTTTCGGGCAGTTTAGTTGCTAAAGGGTTAATCTGAATCTGTTCTCAGAACATGATGGCAGCGGTGGGATCGGAACCTATATGCCATTGAAATGACTGGTGGCATCAAGTTACTAAGAGCTATCTGATTTGTATTATTTCACTTTAAACAGTCTGCCTATCTACAGAAAGCTGGGTTGGACACTCTAGTACTGGAAAGGAGGCATCTTATTGGTGGTGCTGCAGTCACAGAAGAAATTGTTCCAGGTAAGGTTTTTTACAATTTATCAGCTCGTCTTTGTGTCGTGAGTAAATAAGAACTGAAAAGAAATATAGTATTTAAAGTATTCTTGTGTACATGACAATTTTTTTTCTAAGTTGGTCCAATATTTGTATTGATAGGTGAGGTTGTCATTCAACTTTTGGCTTTGATATATAACACACTGCAACAACACCCTACACAGTACTGCCCTCTTGAGGCAGTGTCTGCAACTTATGGAAGAGTACTACTTAAACAAATTGAGGTTACCGGTAGATAGTTTTAAGGTTGTACTCTTTGAAATTTTTATTTATTCAATCTTTTGGTTTGAAGTTTCATCTGAATTTAGTGGTCTGATCCAATGTTCTCTCCTTTTTGTTTGAATTTATAGGTTACAAGTTTTCAAGATGCTCTTATGTGCTCAGTTTGTTGAGACCTATCATTGTCAAAGACCTGGAATTGAAGGTAAATCTCATCTTTGCCAAAGCAAATCATGGAATGCATTTCCGATGCCTCCGTCTTCTCTGTGGCAATTATCTACTCATAGCTCAAGTATCTTCTTAACAATGCAGATTTACCTCAATCTTGGTACGTATTAAACCATGGTAAGAGCTTGATATTAGCAGTTGTTGGAGGTTTAATTTGACCCCTTAAACTTCGATCTCCCTGTCCTGGTGTCATCTAAAGAATCTTTCAGATACCATGTGTTTCATGATCAGTATGGTTCACTGTAAATGACCACCAAATGACAACCAAAAACAGCTAAGAAAAGCCCTGAGTCTATGTATAACTAACAAAAGATGAATTGATATGATTATGAGGTCTTCATGCTCAGAATTAGAAAGATATATTTTGACATTTTGTATCCATCCTCTTCTTTTTTTCTTGAATATTTTCTTGATTCTTGTAGAAGCATGGTTTGAAGGTGCATTTGAGGAGTGATCACGCATTCACCCCTCTCTTAGAAGAACCTGGTCCCAATGGAAGACCTAGATCTCTTCTCATGAGCAAAGACGAGGAATTTACCAAGCAGCAGATTGCACAGTTCTCCAAGAAAGACGCAGAGGTATTATGAAGTTGTCCTTCAAAACTCAACTTGTTTTGCCTCTGTAAAGAGTTGTTTCATTTGAAGGTGAATTGATAATCACAACAACAACAACAACAAATGAAGAAACAGGAAAGAATGTAGCAGAGCATTTTACAGAAGCACACAAAACAAAGAATATGCAGTGATATCATAATCACTTTCCTCTAATTATTATTTGACAAGCTAGCTAAGTATTGTACTTACAACTTTATTAATTTAATTGCCTATTGCAAGATAAATTAAGTTAGTTTTAGCTAACTCTTGCTTATTTTAATATTCCTTGATCTTTACATTACATGTATTTCATACATATCTAGGGACAAACCTTAAACGTCATCGTCCTCGAGACATTGTTCTGTTCCAAACAGGGACTCTTGACAGTCAAGTAATAGTGATGAAGACAGAGAGCCGACCACGGGCACAATGCCAGCTCACACCTCCCCGTCTCCATTTTCTCCTCCATGTTTCATACTTCTCCAGGCTTACCATGAATTTGACGAGTATCTGATCAGAATAGCTGGAGCCATAGGTCCCCTACTGGACAACCCTCCTCTTGATCTGAAACGGGGCAGCCGTTCATCTTTCAAACAGAAGATGCAGATGGTGGATATCGTCAAGTCCATCGCCCAGTCAGGTAGTTCTCCATGATTTTTTTTTTCATACATTAATTAGTTTATTGACTTTGTTGTAATTCCAGAGTAACTTACCTTTTGGGATATTACACTTGAGACAATAACTGCTAAGAGGACATTTTAAGTGAAATGTTGATTGAGGACCATAACCACTTTTTATTATAGGTGTTAATTGTCATTGGGAATAGATGTGTATATGATCGTGGTCCAGATCCTGGAAGTGGAAGTCAAGGGAGTAGGGATATGAGGGTTCAAGACATTATATATTTCTTCTCGATATACATCTCCTAATGGGTATAAGAGCGTAATAGACACATGGTTCAGTACCTTAAGTTGTTTATTAATCCTTTCATTTAATTAGAAACTGTTACTCAAAGACAAATCAGAATTTGGTCGAAAATCTGTTTTTCATAAGTACAAACTCATATCTTTATGGTTTTTAGAATTATAAATGTATAAGACATTCATTACCATACTTTATTGATTTTATCATGATGTAACATGTACCTGTGTTTGTTCACTTTCCTTTCCATTATATGATATCCTCTATATAGGGAAAACACTTGGTCAAGATATTCCTGAGTTCTACAAACTGCTCACGGCTCCAATGAATAAGGTACAGTATATGTTGTATCACATTTGGAATATCTCTATGCTGTGTATTTCTCTGTCTTTAGTCGAGAGATGATACTTTAAAGGCATCGTTTAACAATGTTAAATCTGAGATGCATGGCCCTACATGTTATCAGTGCCTGTGATATGGTGTACTATTGAAGCCCTAAAAAATTGCGCTTCAAAATGATCATGAAGTGCCTCAAAAAAGTAGAAATCTTTGAGTGACCGGTTTTACCATACTCATTTTCCCCAATAGACTGTAGTGTTATAAAAACCGTTAGGAAAACGAAAAATGAAATTTGATTTCCAATCATAAATATCTTCATAACCAGACATGCAATCGGCTTGTAAAAGTCATGGAGTCCTGACTGATCTAAAGGTTTATGATTACGATTGCAGCATGAGCTAAATCCAGGATTTTGTTTCAGAATCTGAGGCAATGTTTAATACCGAGTCACTTTATGTAGTATTAAAATATGTGATATTTTCAAATTTCCTAACATTGCCAAGTGATGGTCGAGGAACAATAATTTACTGTTTCTCATCAGCCATGGAAATAAGTTCATGTTTTTGAATAGTGTGAAAGGACTTGCCACTTAAAACATTCTCTTCACTTCATTGAGGAACCACAAACAATACACATGTCAAACAAATGTAATGAAAAATGTACATCCGTATCAAACTGAAAGCATAAAGAATATTTTGAAAGAGCTACAGTTACTCATAAAAATACAAAATTATTCATTTGTAGTAAAATTACAAAATAATCTCTTTTTGGCAAGAACCAAAGTTCTGATGTTCTAACAGTGTTGTAGGAGACAATACAAAGATGGCAATTAAATGATGCAGTAGGTTAAGTTGGAGTACATGGTACAAATGGTTTTTGTTCTGTTGATATAGATCCTTGATAGCTGGTTTGAATCTGAGCCATTGAAGGCCACACTAGCTACTGACTCTGTGATTGGTGCTTTCTTGACCCCTGACACACCAGGAAGTGGGTAAGAAAGCTTTATCTTGTCTGCTGAGAGCTAAGAGGGTGTGGACTAATAGAACTAGCTTATAATAATAATAATAATCTGGACTTATATAACGCTTTAATACGAAATTCCGTCTCCAAGCGCTTTACAGAAATTATTACCCCGGTCATCGGATTCATTCACGCACAATGTGCACCATCTCCACTCCCTGGGGAGTATTCCTACCATATGGTCACTGTAAGGGCATATGGCAATTACGAACACAAATGCTTTCATCATCCAACCAGGTTCCCATTTCACTCCTGGGTATGGAGTGGAAAATGTAGATTAATGCCTTGCCAAAGGACATTAGTACCATGTCGGGATTGAACCCATGACCTTTGCATTTCAAGTCAAGTGCTTAAACCACTCGACTATGACACCTTATATACAGTTGACGTCCTTCTGGCTCTCAGGAATCGGAATGTGGTCAGCTGTTTTGTCAAGTTTGTCCTAAGGATGTATTAGCTGCTGTAATTCATAGCTAATGAAGACGAGAGGGGAAGGAAATATTTCTTGAGATTCCTCCGTACTAGGCAATATTTTCGCCTTATTCAAACCCAATTCTGCAGGTTTGTAAATGGTTTTCTTCTCTTGAGATTTCCTTGGGGGAATTTCAAAAGATTTCTTACTTTTTTATGTTCATGTATTTTTTTAAGGAGGTCTGTGGGAGGGGTGATATGATATTTACTCTGGTTGTGCTTGTTTTGGGCTTTATTTGGTCAGATATAAGTGGTTATATCTCAGGTTGTGAACATCGATTTTGGGTTTTTGTTGCTGTTGTTGTTATGGTAAACGGTAGGTACATGGGTATAGTACTAGTGTTGTGTTCAGGTTTGAAGTTAGGAATTCATCAAGTGTGAAACATTGACCACAGAGCATTTATCGCTGGATCTTGTGTAGTACTGTAATAGTTGAGGAGATCTCTTAGAGTTGCATTTCTTTCCACCCCTTTATGTATTCATCATTTCTCATTTTTTTTTTCTCATCATTTTTCACTATTTTTCATCATTTTGACTAATGTAATTTTTGTTCTTTTCCCAGGTATGTGTTATTACACCATGTTATGGGAGAGATTGAAGGAGTAAAAGGAGCATGGGGGTATGCCGAAGGGGGCATGGGGGCAGTGTCTGAATGTATTGCCAGTTCAGCTAGATCACATGGGGCTACCATCTTAACTGAAAAGGTAATTATTCAATTCTCAGGATATGATCATCATATGGCATGAAAGAAATTTATCTGCTGTAATTTGTAATACTGTGAAGCCATGTATTACTTTAAAGATTGTGTTATATATTTCCCTTTACTAACTGACAAGTATGAGTTAAAAGTTTGTTTGAATTAAGCTTAACACTTTTCCACATATTACTTTGTGTTGTGTAATAGTTGATGATTGAGAGGTTATGCCATGCCCATCCCTATGTTTTTTTTTTCTTCTTTTCTCCATACTTTGAATATGTGTTTGTTTGTTTGTTTCTTATCGCATGAGACTTAGTGGTCCAGTTGATTTGTATGAATAATATTAATTGATTGGAAGCAAACAATAGCAATAGCGAGCCCAGGACATTTTAAGCCATGGTTACGAGTAGGGCCATTTTATGGCTCTACTCGTAATAACCCATGTACATAACTTGCTACCATAGAATACCTCAAAGTCTATGTATATTCCTTGTAAAATTCTTTAATTCATTCATATTTTCAGCCTGTTAGTTCAGTGCTAATCTCCAGTGACAACCAAGCCTGCGGGGTGGTCTTAGAAGACGGGACGGAGATCAAGAGCAAGATGGTCCTATCTAACGCCACACCCAAAATCACGTTTCTTGACTTGATACCTTCTGGCATGCTACCCAAGGAGTTTGTTCAAGAGGTGTCATCCTTGGACTTTAAGTCACCTGTTACTAAGATTAATGGTGAGTAAGTGCTAAAACTCTCCCAAAGATGGACTTTTAATGGGAAAGTCAAGCCTAATGACATGTTGCTTTAATAAGAAACAGAATCTGAGAAATACAGTGTACTTCAGAGATAGTTTAAGGAAAACATGAAGTATAGTAAAAAGTTATTATTTTCAACTACTTAAATGGAAAATTTGGTGGAAGATTATATTAGATTAATTTAAGTAGAAAACAAGATTGATACCATATGCCTGTATGATTTCTATAGGTAGCTTGTTATTACAACTATTATTATGATCTACAATTGTACAACAATACAGATTCAACAGTACATGTTCGATTTTCAGTTGCGACTCTTTCATATCCTTTGGCCAAACATTCATCTCTTTTCTCACTCCATACCCAGGAGAGAAAAGAAGATACGATAGGATGCAAACATTCTCTGAGATCAAATTTTTACCATATGCCATCGCTTTTGTACTAGAAATACACCCTGGTATTAGAGATTGCACGATGTGCTAACATTGTGTCCTTGTATGAATCTGATGGCAATTCCCCTGCTCAGAGGCTGTGTTACCCAGTGCTATGATAGATCCAGATTGTAATTATTCCATTATTATACCTTTGCTACTTCTACAGTTGCAGTGAACAGACTTCCTAATTTTACTGCCATGCCAAACAAGAGCAACAACACACCAGGTCCGAACCACTTTGGAACTATCCATCTTAACTGTGAAAGGACTGATCTCTTGAACAAGGCTTACGACAGTGCAATGCTTGGGGAAATCCCTGAATTGTAAGTCATTGACCTCTTTCACACTTATGATTTTCATTGTGCAGAGAAATAAAGGAAAGTCAGTTGTGTGGTGAAAATGAACTATCCAATGGAACATGAAATGCCATTTTGATTAATGAGACATTCAGCCTAGCCAGAAAAAAAGTGAAACAAATGAGTGAACCTAAGTTAATGAGGAGATGAAGAAATACACCACCTGGGGGGTGTTTCACAAAGACTAAGATCGACTTTAAGTTGGACTTAAAGCCCAAGTCCACTCCAAAAATAACTTACTTTCAATAGAACCAGAAAAATCAGAAAAACCAATCAAAGAAAGTTTGAGCAAAATCGGATAACTAATAAGAAAGTTATACATTTTTAATGACATGAAAAACTTTGAAAATCACTAAACAAATTGGCAACTCACTCATGAGTCTGTGACGTATGGTCCTCACTATCCACTAATTATTTTCTTTATATTGATAATATAAATTTCCTATTTTCACCCTAAGAATCTTATTTCTTCACACCAGCATCCAAGTTAGATTGATAGTAATATGTTTTTGTGTGGATGCACTAATATAGAGTAATTTTTTCCAGTTAAATCATGAAAAACTTGAATTTTGATAAACTATTTATATAAAAATCAATAATTATGAAATACAATATTCAGAAAATAGTATCAATTCTTCAAAATTCATAAAAGATTTTGGGAAATGTCATGCACGCAATATGATACAAATCATATAACCTGGGCAAAGGCATGGGAAATCAAGTTTTGGGGGATAAAAAGGGAAATTAATGGGATAAAACTATTTAAAGCAATTGATAAGTAGTGAGGACATGACGTCACAAACTGATAACCAAATTGGCAATTTGTGTAGTGATTTCCATTGTTTTAGTTTTACATACTTTTTCAAAAAATCATAACTTTCTTATTAGTTATCCGATTTTGCTCAAACTTTTTTTGATTGGTTTGTCTGATTTTTCTGGTTCTATTAAAGGCAAGTTATTTTTGGAGTGGACTTGGGCTTTAAGTATAACAGGCCGTTCGTGCCATTGTTTGCTATCATTATTTACTGACATTGGTCTCTCAAGGGAGGTACAAATCATGGTTTAAAAAATCTACAAAACTTACATTTTTTGATAATTCATTATTGAAGGAAAAAATATTATCTAAAGATCATAATGGTGAGAGCAAACAATGGCACGAACTGCCTGTTATACTTAGTCCAACTTAAAGTCGATCTTAGTCTTTGTGAAACACCCCCCAGATGTTTTAAAATGTTCATAAGTTTGTTTTCTGCTTTTATCCCACCATGTTCATGAAGGCTTAATTTTCCTTTTGAGGAATGGTGATCAATTCCAATTTGCTACTTCTTTACAATGTGAAATATATAATTTGACTATATAATCAACATACTTTGCAAAATTTGCTGATGTCGGTTTGAATGTGCCATTCACCAAGTCATCACTACGTTTACTTCCCCCCTGTCCTTGACACCCATAGACCCATGATAGAGATGTGCATTCCGTCTTCCCTGGACCCCACCCTAGCACCTGAGGGTTGTCATGTGATCTCTCTCTTCACCCAATACACCCCCTATGAGCTCAGCGGTGGAAGACAGTGGGACGAACAAACCAAAGATATGTACTGCGATAGAGGTAGGTTGTGTCCTCTGTAATATGTTGTATCCAATCAACAAGACATTGTTGAAGGTTGATCGGTTTGTTTGTTTTACCTGACTGCTAAGAAACGTGTGTGTGCTTGTAATTAAGCAACCAGGGGACCAACATTTTAAGTCCTCTCTGAGGGACTTGGTAATGAGAATGTCTTACCAAAGGGCACTACGGTGCATCGAATTGGTTTCGAACCCGGGACCCCCCGGTTATAAGATCACTGCTCTACCACCGAGCCATTGTACCTCACTCAAATTTTTGTAAAGCTAACCCCTGTTCATAGATGTAGATCACCTGTCAATAAAGACTACTTTTATTGTTTCCCCAGGGTGATCTGTACCATTCACACCAAAAGATTGTGTGAACTCACCTAAAACATTTGCTAGCAGATTAGTAGCCAAGACTTTTGTGTACAAGTATGAAGGTCCGTAAGACATTGGGACCAACAAACTGAAGACAGGTATGTGGATAATTAATAAGGCATTTAACAAGTTTTCAAGGAAACACAACTTGCATGTTCCTTCTCTATGGGACCAGATTTTCTGTCTACCGCAGTCAAGGGTTAAACTGTCTGAAAATTATATCAAATATCCTTGACTCTCAATTGCATTATCCTCCCTGGAAAAGTTGCATAATTTTTCTTGTTCTTCATGTCTGTGCAAGACTTTCAGTTGTTTTTATTTTCTTTTGAATGGGACGTTATGCTGTATTGTAAATGAAATTACCTTTCCTTCTTTTGCAGTATTTGATTGCATAGAAGCCTATGCACCTGGTTTCAAGGACAGTGTTGTAGGAAGGGACATCCTGCCACCTCCTGACCTGGAGAGAATCTTTGGGCTGACTGGAGGGGTAAGTACTTTCTTCATAGTTTGCAACGCTGAGGTTCTGTTTCATCGGTTAGGTCCTTGACATGTAAGGTGGTTTGGAATGTGAGCTTGTTAATGAAAAGAAAGGTTCATTTAAATAATTTAATCTAAGTATCACACAGATTTGAAGTAAAATCAATGTCTTTATCTTTCCACAGAATATCTTTCACGGTGCCATGTCTCTGGACCAGCTGTACTTCAGTCGGCCGTTCCCATCCTGCGGTAGCTATCGGACCCCCATCAAGGGCCTCTACCTCTGTGGGAGTGGCTCCCATCCAGGGGGAGGGGTAATGGGCGCGCCCGGGAGGAATGCTGCAATGGTGGTCAAGGCAGACATGCTATGATGTCTCCATGGAAACCACTCCTTTATATTACCCGAGCCCCCGGAACGCAAAGGTTTGCGATCAATTGCAAATTTGAAACAACAATTCTGATCGGTTAATGGTCAGCCTTTTGAACAATATGAGCATGCAATGATGATCTTGACTGGCCTTTGCCATTTTGTGATTGGTTGCAACTTTTGTGGCATGGGGCACAGGGCCCTGTGACAGAAACAGTTACATTTATTTGTATCTTCCTAAAAACTAATCGTATCTCCTTCAATCAATCATAATAAGTAGTAGCTTATGATTAATTATGTCACAGATAAATATACAATGCCTGGTAAGATACAATATTAATTGCAACAAGATCGTTGATACAACTGGAGAGTGATTGTAAGTTGATGTTTATGTTACAGAGCCTTGATTGCTACCGGAATATATCTAGAAACTCATGAATTGTTAAGGATGGCCACTCTCATAGCAATTTTTATTTTGCAAATTGAAAATATATAGTGGTGTGTTAATTGTGATACAATTATTTTGCACCTATTTACTACATTCCAACTTTTTTGTATGTTTTTGTAAACTAGTGCTACGATTGGTTTTAGATTTTTGTTTGAAATTTTAGTGGATAAAATTGTTGTTAAACCTGGTAAATGTAAATTTTCATGAGCAATGACTGCTCGTTTATTTTTAGTTAAAAATAATATAAGATTACATATTTTTATACATTGTGTATATATTTTTGTAGACAAGAGTGATATTCGATGGTAAATTTTCACATGACAGTGTTTGTTAACCATGGTAAATATAAATTTATATGATCAGTGAGACATTGAGTGATCTTATTCCAGTAGGATTCGACATTCCATATTTTTCTGTATTTTTCTACAAATGTGAGAATGTTTTTTTACTTTTAAATTTTGGATAATCATGTTCTCCACAGATCATGAGGTGTGATGTATAAGCGCAATAACTGGAATGCAGTATTCTGTATACGAGCAATCACTGCCAAAGTATCCAAGAGATATGTTTAACATGTGCTGCATTGATGTATTATCACTTTTCTGAAGTGTAGTTTTTAAAGTAATTTACCAAATCTATCGATTTGTACAAGGAAGACCAAAAGTTGGGTGACAGTGTGCTTCAATATCCATGTACAAGGTCTTATTATAATACGGGTTACAATTTTACGAGTGCTGCAAGGCTGTGTGTTATAATCACATGCGAATTCCCACATGAATAATTGTGTGCTGCAAGGCCCTTTTCCTTTCATATAATCACTTTGCTAATTACCAATTAATGTGTGTGACAAGGCCATATGTTTACCTCTATACATTCTCCTGCTAATTTACACAATGTAGGGGTACGATATACACAAGACTGAATGCTCTGAGTTCCCATAGGTTTGAATTTAAACCATGATCTAAACAATGGTCTAAACCTCCATTATAGACTTGAAGGGGAAGTCCACCTTGATATTTAATTGGGGTTTTTTTTACACAGGTAAATGAGAGAAACAGATCGGTGAAAGTTTTAAAATCTGATTAAAGAGAAGAAAGTTATGAATTTTTAAAGTTGTAATCAATGAATTGGCAACTCTGTGATATATCTTTCAAGCTCCTCTCCCATTTGCTCTGTACTGCAAATTTCATGAATTTTCATTATCTTAGTAATGAAGGAAAGAGTGTAAAGGGGTTGTCTAAGAATATATGCATAGTGATTGTATCTAAGGTGAAAATATATAGAAATTTGTAATTTTTTTAGTGGAGCAAATGGGAGAGGACCTTGAATGATACAGTTTTGATTGCAACCTCAAATTTTATAACTATTTTTTTTCTAAGATTGAAAATCATTAATCATGTCTTGCGATTTTTTCATGACTTTGATTATTAAAAAAAATAATATATATTGGGTAGAGGGCGACAATTTGTTCTCTATTAGTCAGTGTAATACAAGTGTTAGGTTAAATTGGTTTAGACTTGCCGCACTTTCGAACATAAAACATATACATGTATTATCTCAATTTGACAATCATAAGAGAAACGGATCAGTGAAAGTTTGAGCAATATTAGATTATTAGTTTTAATAGTTTGACTTTCTTACATTTTGAAATACAGGTCAATATGTGACTCGTATTATCATTCAATTTTGTCAATTAAGTTTGCCTACCCAAATGCTTTCATACACCGAATCAAAATCGATTCTGGCAATACATCTGGAACTGTGTGAATTTGTGTGGTTTAGACTTCCATGTAATCTTGATTTTGGTTATGACTCTGAAATTGGCTCTGGATTGTCGATCATGTTTTTAAGTGTATTTTTAATCTGCACATTTCATGTTTTTTTGAAATAGTCTTCAAATAAAAATTAAAAAAATAAGTTTTAAAAAGCTGCCTGACCAAACAAGTCTTTCAAACCAGATGCCAGCATGTTTCTTTGCATATTATTCACTTAAATTGCCTTTTCTATCAATTTCGTTTTTTTTACAATAAGATTCTTTGCTGGTTGCTACTTTTGCAAATGTACATGTATGTGGGAAAGCTATTATTGGGCTTTGCAATCAGAAGATGTGCATTACATCAACAATGCTATTTGGACAGGACATACAATTTAATTTGTAATAATTTGTCTTATTATTTAAACTAATGCACTAGTTTGTAACCGCCGTGTGTAAAGATTTGATGTTTTAACAACTTAGTTCATTTAAAGGTAATACAAAGTTTTGGTATGGGGTCATGAATTTGATTCAAATGAACATATTGAAAGCATATGCGATCCTACTCATCCTACATTATTCAATGATCGTTGTCACCATTGAAATCGAGTCTGAAGTGATTATTATTTAAACTAATGCACTAGTTTGTAACCGACGTGTGTAAAGATTTGATGTTTTAACAACTTAGTTCATTTAAAGGTAATACAAAGTTTTGGTATGGGGTCATGAATTTGATTCAAATGAACATATTGAAAGCATATGCGATCCTACTCATCCTACATTATTCAATGATGGTTGTCGCCATTGAAATCGAGTCTAAAGTGATGAAATTGTCATTTGTGAATAATAAACCCTTTACTTTGTATAGCTCCCTCTCAAGATTGATATTACTTTAGCTTCAAAACAATGTTTCTTGACTAAAATCAACCAATTTTCTATTCCAGTTTGGAAATTATATATCTGAACTGCATATTCTGAGATTTTCATGGTCGCAGCTTCCATTGTATGGCTGTAGGCGCTATTTGAAATTTAACAGGAGCACCAATAAATTCGATATTTTAATTTCTCGAAATCCTTAGCATTTTAGAGCCCAATTTTTTCAAAATTGCTTATTCTAACACTAGGTTTCACAATGGTAATGTAAATTTTTAATTTCATAATCCAATTTCGTTGAAATGTTACCAAAACTTTGTATTACCTTTAATTTCCTTACATTCCAACTTGAAATGCATACCCGTTACTAAATCTTTGATTTTTATGCTGAGATTCCATTTTTATTTTAATGAGTTTGTATCTGATCCAGCTCAGGGTAATAATGATTTATGATTGTAAAATTGAAATAATTCAATCTCGTCAGTATAGTAATAAATCATGTGAAAGAATAGTCTATAATAAAAATATCACGCATTTGACTTTTTTCTTGAAAGACGTCCTTTCATTTTGGGATGCACTCAATTTTTTAGGATGAGGAGAATGAAGCGAGTGACCATTATGTTCATGTATATGTGTAATGGGGTTTTAAAGATACTATGTCCCTTTTGCAGCCAACATCAAATTCTGTAGAACTTTGCAGGAATTATGAATATGTCATGTATGTCCTATCTGTAAAATTTAAACGTTCGCAGTGTCCTAATATTCAAATTATGCAAGGAAACCCGTTTACTTGCTAGACTTCACTGTCAGACACTATTGAGTGACTGACTGGCTTTTTCTTTGGTAATAACATACATAAAATGAGCTGTAAAGGGTACATGAGCATTTGTCTACATCAATAACCCACTTCTTGTAATGGCCAAAATTAAACTGATTGAATCTTTGCGCAGCATAAAACGTACGACCATTCGGTACAATGGTCTGAAAATCAGACTATTACTTACTGGCTCTATAGCTCCTAAGTCGATTCGACAACTAATAGTCGTTATTTTCCCACTTACCGTAAAGACATTTTCAAGCCCACATTTTTTTAGGGAGGTCCTAAATTAGTATTGTCTTTCAAATGCCGTTGGAATTTAACCTTTCATTTTTTTGGCCTGCAAATGGGACATAGTACCTTTAACAGATGGGATCAATCAATCACATCTGCACCGTGTAACATTTCAAGCCCATATCGGGGATTTGCAAGCCCTCAAACTTTATCTGTAGCAGCAAGATCAGTTAATGAAAAGTATGTGTAAAATAAAATTTCAGATCAAAAGACACGGATATTCTCTCTCCGAGTGAAAATTTCGTACACAACAAATAGGGTGAAGAAATCACTGCCAGTTGCAAAATTCAAATTTTAAAAGAAAAATGACTGTAATTTTGCAACTGATAAATATTTTGCCAGCATACTTTTAGGAAAGTTTTCAATTACAATTTTTGCATTTTGGCCCAAGTTTTGAGATTTTCACCGTGCAAATCCCTGCAACCCACTTTAAATATTAAGGCCCAGAGCAAACGTCTCCAAATGATGATGGATAACCTGCAATACATGCAACATACTTCTCCTCTTTCATTCCATAGGATAGACAAGGTCTCTCAGATCTCCACTTTCACTTGGTGTCTAACCCACTTTAAGGCAACTAAATCGTTTTCTTAGACCCATTCCAACTGCTCAATATTTCGTTTGGATTGCCTCTGGCATCAGCTAATTTCAAGCGTTCCTTCCCCAGAAAGTGATCTCACCTTTAAATTGTTTAATCTTACGAACAGGCTAATAGCCATAAATTCTGTTAGTTTTTTTTAAACGATGGATTTTGAGATTTAGCTAAAGGGCTCTTGAACTACTACTTTCGAGTGTGGAAAAAAAAACTGTTTGCATGCATGGGGTGGAAATTCACTGGTTCATAAGACTATTTTCCTGCACATCAAGAAATAAACTCCTTAAAAATAACACAGGGAAGCACTTTTGTTGTTGTGATGATGACCGTACTTTATTGTCTAGTATACAAAGACAACAACCGAAGAGTTTGTGTGTATCGAGATCTAAATAGAACCATGATCCAATCCAGAAAGAAGCTGTTTGCGTGAGGGCTAAGTTTGTAAATGTCTCCAGGGGGTAACAAAAGAGTCTGTGTTCTTGAGGTGGATCTATTCTGTAGCCATGGCAACAGATTCCTCTGTGTGCTTGCCCTTGGCCTTGTCGGAAGAGAGTTGGCGGGACTTGGCTTTGCGGTCCAGGATGAGCTTACGGTCCTTGTCCATCTTCAGCTTGGTGATCACGACCTGAAACCAAGAAATATTACAGGATTGAAATACAGCATTGAAATACAGTCTGCACATACTCCATCCAGTGTTGGGCTAACTCCTGGCCAATTTTCCATTGTACATGGACTAGATTTCAAGACTTTAAGTGCTGGTGATCTCACTTGGCAACATTTAAAATATTTTTTTTACAAGAAACTTTCCAACCCTATGGTTTCCTGTCCCAGAGGCTGTTGTGTAAAGAGAACGCATTGTGTCCAATCATTTGTGTTGCTAAAATGATGGGTTTAGGATTTCATGCTGAGGTCATAAGTTTTCCTTTTGTTAAATTGTGGTTTTATATCCAGGGTTGGGTTGAACTGAATAAAAGTAAAATATGGACCAAAGGGTCATGGTATTCCCTGTCCGGAAAAAAAATCAGTCCAGGAACTTAACTCTCAAAACTGTGTCTCACCTTGCTGGGATGGATTCCAACGTATACCTGGGCACCGTTGGCCTTCTCTCTCTGGATCCTCTCAATGTAGATCACAAACTTCTTCCTGTAAACCTGCACAACCTTTCCGACTTGCTGGCCCTTGTAGTGTCCACGAGTTACCTAGATAAGCAGGAAGAGAAATAGTTACGACAGTCATTCACTGGAAAAGAAATGCTTCCTTCATTCTATAGCTTTTATATCAGTGTCCATGGCTCTGCTCCACGGTACAACATCACTTTGATAAATCATTACATTCCTTCCAGAGCTTTACTCTCTAAAACTCAGAATTTCTTGTTCTTTCCATCAAGCTCAACACTAAGTGGGGGGAAAGAACCTTCGCTCATGAAGGGCCTTCACAGTGGAATGCTCTCCTTCAAGAGATTAATAATAGAGTGGTGAAGTGTGACGTCATCAAAAATCTATTTTTGGAATTTCTCAATTTTTTCTTCATTTTCCGAAAGAGCATCAAAAATAATGTCCAAATGTCGAACACCAATTGAATAGGTTAAGTATTGGCTGAGATATGACCATCTGAATAAAAAGATTGCCTATGGGAACTCAGTGTTATATTGCTCTGGCTCCTAATGTTATGAGCCAGAGCAATATAACACTGAGTTCCCATAGGCAATCTTTTTATTCAGATGGTCATATCTCACCCAATACTTAACCTATTCAATTGGTTTCGACATTTGGACTTTATTTTTGATGCTCTTTTGGAAAATGAAGAAAAAATTGAGAAATTCCAAAAATAGATTTTTATGACGTCACAGCTTCGGTACTCTATAGCACATCAGTTGAAGTGTTTAAAAATAATCTTAATACGTATCTGTTTAATTCGGCATACAATTGTTCTTTCCTTTTAGTATGTTCTATCTTACTCCTGTTCCTTTGTTTATAATGCAGATGCTTTTGTGTGATCTCTTCGTTGTGTTTGTTTTTGTTTCAAAAGTGTGCCTTGAGCAATTGCTTTCAAGTGGATTCAGCACCTTACAAATCTCATATCATTGGAACCTTATTTCAAAGAAGTGAAAGAAGACTGTTGAACAGAGTCCCACATCTTTTTGTTTACAATTCTATTGTTTTTTTAACACTGATATAAAAAGTTTTCAATATTTAGGTAATTTCCGTCCAGATGAGTTTGTCATAATGAAGTTCGACTGTACTAATTCAATTATCTTTCAGATTATTTGTATATCCCATTCAAGTCAATGATCAAACATGCAACGGGAAATTCCTATTTCCATCAAGTTGATGATCAAACCCACCTGAACTTCGTCATCTTTGCGGATAGGGATGCTGCGCACATTGTACTTCTGCCTCAGATCCTTGGAGAGGGGCGAGCTCATCAGCTTTCTGCGCACGTGGGACGGGGCGTTGAAGTGGCGCTTTCGGTTCTTCCTCCTTGAGGATGAGACTAATGGATTGCGCTTCATGGTGCTGTGGTGAAAGAATAAGAGTTGCAAACATTTACAATGATTATTGACTCAATTCACAGTTGATGTTTTGTCTTCTTTGTTAATGGTAACAATCACTCGCTTCACTCATGCTGTAAAATCAAAACAGGACCTACTTTTCACATGGAAAAAAGGTTCTTTGATTAGTACTTTAATAAATCTATTTGAGTTGAACTGTTTGAACTTTGAAAAGTTCTTAACATTATTGCATGGTAAAACCATTTAATTTATACAAATGTATTTCCTGTTCACTTTATTTGCAGTAGGATTTTAAGAAATAAAACAATTTTGAGCAAGGTCAGATGACGGTGACCAGTAGGGGCGCAGGTCCGAGAATAAGGATTGTCCGCATAAACGAGGATCGTCTTTTTTCCGCAGACGTTTCTTATTTCCGATCTGCGCGTTGGCGATGCGAAAAACGGATTCCACGATAATTTTCTTAATGCGTTTCACATGGACTTTGTACAGAGACTTTCACCTTAGTCCTTATGAGCGATAAATCCTCAGGAAGATGGACAACCCATAAATGTAGACGGTGAACTGAGGGTACTTTATTATGCGGAATTCGTTTTTTGCATCGCCAACGCGCGGTTCGGAAACGCGGACGATCCTTATTTCTTAGGACGCATTTTGTCCGCGTTTAGATACAAGAATATCCTCATTTATGCGGACGATCCTCATTCTCGGACCAGTGACCGTGTTCATGTTGAGTCAGTGTAACCTATGTCTATATGACAGCTGTGTACAGAGAAATCATGATGCATAACATAAGATTTATAGAAAACTAACTCCAGGAAACTCCGACGCCAACGCCGAAGGCATCGGAGCTTCAGCCGGTGAACGGGAACGCGAAATAAACAGCGGGTGGGGTGATAGTATGTCAAGATATGCAAAGCGATACATTACAATTTTGACTTACTAGGTTTCAACTCCTGTATCTGGCCGACCACTTGAAATTATAATTTGAAGAAGTCGATGGGAAAAGGGGAGATTCTTCGTCATATTCCTATCCATAGTGTCGATTCAACTTGGCGAAGAGCATGCGCCGTAGCAATATTCGCCGAAATTGCTACCGCGCATGCATCTTCGCCATGTTGAATCGACACTACAACATGGATGAATCATTGGGTTAAAAAAATATAGGACGAAGAATCTCCCCCTTTTTCCCATCTAAGACTTCTTCAAATTATAATTTCAAGTGGTCGGCCAGATGCCCACAGGAGTCGAGAAACCTAATAAGTCAAAATTGTAATGAATCGCTTTGAATATTTTGACATAATATCGCCCCACCCGCTGTTTATTTCGCGTTCCCGTTCACCGGCTGAAGCTCCGATGCCGGCGTCGGAGCTTCCTGGAGTTCATAGAAGACGTGCACACGCGCAAAAAAGTGAAATCTAGATCACAAATATTCACAAAATTGCCCCACCCTTTAATTTCCAGGAAGAGCATGCTCATGAAAGGAGCACGACATATAATATGTGTAACTTCACTTCTTTCTAATTACTTCTTTCTCACTATCCCCGAATCTCTCTCTCAAAAAAAGGCATTGTCCAGGGCCCCACAATCTAAATCTGCGGCTGTGGACGTGGGTAATGGGTGGCATGTGCAACAGATTATGGAATGCAGATTGGGTCAATGCAGATTATCAACAACTATCCAAACTTAATATAATTATACGACAGTTTTTGAATACAACAGTTTTGGCCATGATTATGAAATTATCAATCGGGTTGTGTGGCACTACATGAACGAATTCGCTGATAAAATGATAAAGGGAAACCAAACCCAACACAATTATTCGTATATGGGACAGTATCATATTTGATTGTTGCGGCTCTACATTTGACATATATTGGGGTCAATTTTCAGTGTTTCAATACGAAATATAATAAGAAACACCATTACAGTCCTAGCAATAAGTGTAAAAATATCAATATTACTTTTTGACCGATGGATGATCATTGCATAGACAAGTTTTAGATAGATTTCATAGGGGATTCAATCGCACCTTACAATAGAGTTTCAGGCCACCGTAAAAGAGGAAGATTGAGACCATTCATCACAGTCATACACGTCACGGTACTAGTCTACTTTCGAGCCCTTTACTTTATTTTCACTAGTCCTTCATTTCACCTCCCTTTGAAAGATTATAGGCTATATATCGGGCTATCTTTATAAAAAGGTTTCAATACAAAGATCAAAGTTGACATCTAAATGCGGACTATAATTACCTAGCTAGAAGTAAGCTACTAAAAATATTCTCCTGCACGATGACTGCATGCTTGTGATTGACATCATATTTTCATATGGTCAGGCTAGCTTTAGATCTATGTTAATTGTTTCATAATAAATTGAGAAAAGGGGATAAATTAAGTTGCAACATAATCCTACACGAAATAGAGAAAGGGCTCGTATATCCATGGTAAAAAATGGACATCAATTTGTCAATTGCAGAACCGAGAATGCAAATGGGATGGTCTAGCTTAATTAATTTGTCCGATTTTAACTTTCATTATAATCTTCTCTTATTTTTCTGCTTCCAACCAGATTGAATTTTTCGGGAGGGGGAGGGTCATGATAGGCACACGCTCACAGGCGGATAATAACACAATTTTCCTATGGCGATCCCCGAGAAGTGGTTATATATCATGAGGAGGCTGATGGGTGCCGGCCGGGGTGGGGTGCTGGGTGTTGGGGGTTCTTCCAATTGTCTGTGATATGCCTCATTTAAATGCAAGGGGGATCGCCCCTCCCTCTTATCGCTACTGCCATGGTGATCCTATCACAATAAATGTATTTCATTGTCATTATAAGAAGGAAAATCAATGTCTTCTGAGTCTGAATCTGAAAAGAAATAGAAAGAAAGAAAGAAAGGAAAACAAGGAAAAACAGACTGAAAGAAAGAAAGAGAGTACTATAGGAAGAAAGAAAGAAAAGTAAATACATGCATACAAAGCTTCTTATCGATCAGTCATCAAAGGTGTGAAAATCTACCAGCATGACTGAAAAACAGGATCGACTGCATGGCGTCTAGTTTTCGTAAATGATTTATATATAGAGAGCTAGATGTGAGTTTCAACTTACTCGACCACTGTTCCCTAGCTTCTGAGGGATTTAAGTGTTTAATTGGCATGAGTTTTGGCACCTAATCCATTGGCGTAGCAATTAGATTACACCCATGAGGGGCATCATGGAATGGTGGTGGTGGTGGTACGTGGTGGTGGTGGCCAGGCGCGGATCCAGGGGCCGAGCGGGCCTTGCCCCCCACTCCGCAAAGAGAGAGAGAGAGAGAGAGAGGGGGGAAGAAGGGAAAGGGAAAGAGGAGAGAAAGGGAAAGAAAGGAGAGGAAGAAAAAAGAAAAGGAGGGGAAAATAAGGAGATCGGGGGCCTCCCAGGCTGTTGCCTCGATCCCCCATCAAAAAAATAAGAGAGAAGGAAGGAAAGGGAAAGAAAAAAGGAAAAGAGGAGATAAAGGGAAGGAAAAAAAGAGGAAGAAGAAGAGAAAAGAAGGGGATATGAGTTGCAATTTTCCCGCCAACAAGGTGTATAGATCGGGCCAAAAGGCCCTTTCCTCTCCCCCAAAAAAAAAAAAAAAAGAGAGAAGGAAGGGAAAGCTAGGGAAAGAGGAGAGAAAGGGAAAGAAAAAAAAGAGAAAGAAGAAAGGTAGGGGAGATCAGTTGCGATTTTCCCGCCAACAAGGTGTAGATCGGGGGGAAGGGGCCACTGGCGTACTGATGGGGACAGTTGCCCCCGCCCCCGCCCCAATAAAATTCAAACGTGGTTTATTTCTAATTCGATACCGGTGATTTACAAATGTTGCTGAAATTACATAATTTTCAGAGATTTTTCCACTTTTTAGTAAATTATACTTTTATATGCGTTTGTTAGAAAATGACGAATTCCTAAATTTACAGTCAGGCAAGAAATATGCTTATTTAGAGGCCTACATATCAAGGCCCGCGGAACGGTGGGGCTCAGGGCCTCGAGCCCCCAAACTTTTTTTTGAAAAAAAGTATATTGAAGAGAAATAGAAAGAAAGAGAGAAAGAAAGAGAGAAAGAAAGAGAGAAAGAAAGAGAAAAAAAAGAAAGAATAGTGACCTGCCAGTGTCACAAAATATGCTCATCTGACCGTGATTAAATGCCTAAACCCCTGAGCTTCCGGGGGCTCTGCCCCCTGGATTCCACCTAGGGCCCAAATGCGGACCCCTGGATGCTCATCTGACGGTAATTAAATGCCTAAAACCCCTGAGCTTCTGGGCCCCCCACACATCCCCTGGACCCCAAGCCAATTAGTGTCCTGCCAGTGTCACAAGTAAGGTATCCCCAAAATGCTCATCTGACCGTTATAAAATGCCTCAAACCCCTGAGCTTCCAGGGGCTCTGCCCCGTGGACCCCACGCCAATTAGTGACCTGCCAGTGTCATGAATAAGGTATCAAAATATGCTTATCTGATCGTAATTAAATGCACATACCCCCTGAGCTTCCGGGGACTCCGCCCCTTGACCCCCGCCGGGGCTTTGCCCCTAGACCCCACGCCAATTTACGCTACGCTCTACCTGATCGTAAATACATGTACTTTAGCCTCCCCCCACCCACTTTGAAAAACGTTCAGCGGGGCCTGCATGTAAGAGTGGGGTGATGCAGATTTTTTTGTCCCCCCCCCCAATTTGTTTTGCTCATTACGCCACTGCTGGTCACCATTACGTACCAATATTTGGCTCATATAATTTCAAATTTGGGCCCCCCCTAAGAAATCCTGGATCCGCGCCTGGTGGTGGCAGCTTAGTCAGGGGTATACTTGTCTTTTCGGAAAACTAAATTTGAATTCACACAGCTAATGATTTTCGGGAGGCTGCATGCATCCTTTTACCTGTCTTCCTTCAACTATTTTTTTGCCTTTTCTTACTTTTTCACCACTCGATTTGTGGGGGAGGGGGCAAATAGGCCCCGTGTTCGATCCTGTAGCTATCTGCTACTACTGGTCCTCATATATATGTATGTTTGCGAATTTATTTGCCCCCAAGGCCAAAGGTGTTTTCTCAGTTGAAATTAAAAGTCCTTTTTTTTCTTTTTCTTTTTCTTCCTTTTTTTTTTAACTTCAAGTTGTTATTTGGAGTCAAATCGATCTTTCTATTGGTATATTACGAAAAGTAATAACGAATTGAAATGAGACTATTTTGGAGGCTCATCTGTTGCACTATATGGCCAATTCATGATTACGTGATCCTAAAATCTGCAAGGGTACCGGTCGATGAATTACGCCATGGCTCTCCGAGTTTGTCGTCAAAGTTATGTAAGTTTAAGCCTACTCAAAGGATATTACCATTTTCGATTTGAGATGAAAATGAATATCGCTATGTTTCGTATGATGTTTTGTCTGATGGTTTGAATGCACGAATGAATGACGCGCCATGTCTTCCGATCGAATCGGTAGACGTTCGTTCCCCCCGACCGGTCGGCAGGGCAAACCGTGCGTGTTCGGTGTGGAGAGAGCGCAGGACATGGCCTGGCGATCAAGTGTCCCAACTTTATTATGGAGAACTTCAACGTAGGCTCTAATCCACTCAGATCATTCATATTAGAGATTTTAATAAAATGTAGTGTGAAGATTTCAGCAAGACTGCTGTCATTGTGACTTTATTTTTGTTGTTCGATTTCGTCTTTCATTGACATTGAGTCTTTGAGTTTGAACTTACCTAAGTTTGACATTGTGTTGTTTCATTTTCATTTTTCTTATCAAATTTCTATGAACGATTTCAGAATGCTTTTAATTAGGTTGTAATGTAAAATCTCCCTTCAATTTTCTGTTTCTCTCTTCCAGGCTCTAAGGAACGTCACCAAGTCTCTGCTGTCATCTCCGGCAGCGAGATGCCAGTCCACCCTGTCGGCTCCAGACCTCTCTCTTCCCGTCACTCATCTGAACGAGGAGGAAAGCATGATGAAGGAGGCTGCGGCAAAGTTTGCTAAGGAGAGGATAGCTCCTTACGTCCAAGAGATGGATGCCAAGGGAGAAACTCATCCAGACGTGCTCCAAGGAATGTTTGAAAATGGGGTGAGTTTGTTAAATCTTGCAAAGAGACGTGAAATATGAGTCCCTGTCTATGCTATAATTGAAGGGAAGTGGGAATGTAGTTTTTCAATTTTGATCAAGTTATTATCTATATCTGACAGTCTACAAGTTTTTCTGTATCTCAACCCTCCTCTCTTTTTCTCTCTTCTCTCCCTCCCCCTCTCTTTCTCTCTCTCTCTCTCTCTCTCTCTCTCTCTTTCTCTCTGGTTCCTTAATTGTGATCATTTACCCATCACATATCATTTATATTTTCATGACTTTACGAATGTAGGGACCACCGGACCAGCAAATTGTGCTTTGCTGCAAACAAATCCAATGGTCTTCAAATCTTCCTTAAATGAAT
Organism: Mesocentrotus franciscanus; assembly: GCA_037976565.1. Classification (NCBI taxonomy): domain Eukaryota; kingdom Metazoa; phylum Echinodermata; class Echinoidea; order Camarodonta; family Strongylocentrotidae; genus Mesocentrotus; species Mesocentrotus franciscanus. The sequence continues at coordinate 15,584,121 of CP137677.1, forward strand.
CAAATCTTAAATTCTCTGTCCTCAAGGCCTATAACTATAAGTAAACTGCTCAAATTTCATGACCATGTGAAAGTTGGAAAGCTTGTTACACAATAAAAAATAACAAAAAACTTGAACTATTAATTTTCTTTTTTCAAATACAAAGTTGACAGACTTCTGTGGAGTTATCTTTTTAAGTTGATAATGCACTATTTATTTGTACTTGGTTTTGATAGAGAAATTTTTGCCTAAGATTACACTTTGAGTTGTAAACTGAAGTGATACAATTTTTTTAGAACTAGAAATTCTTATATGTAACAGCTTTCATCTAAAGGATACCATATCCTTTTGAAAACTGGTATTGAGTCATACATGCTCCCTGTATCTCCTGTGCAGTTCATGGGTATCGAAGTCGAGCCAGAATATGGCGGTCCAGGGTCTACGTTCGCCGTTGCTAACATGGTGATAGAGGAACTGTCCAAGGTCGATCCAGCCATCAGCGTTTGTTGTGACATCCACAATACTCTCATCATCACAGCTCTTCGGAACTACGGCACGAAGGAACAGAAAGACAAGTACCTCCCCATGGCTGTCACAGACAGTGTGAGTAAAGACACTGGCTTGTAGTTTCTAAAGGTGGACTAAATTATACCTTGTTAGTCTACTGCTTTATAGAGCACAGTCTCAAACTTGTTGATGTTCACAAATTACTGTTATTCTATGACCAGGGCTTGACACATGGGTGCCCAAAATACAAGTCTGGACCCCCAAGATTTTGAAGTTTTTACATAGGGCTCATGCATACAGGTTATACAAATTCTATTTGGACCCCTTCCCAAAAAGTAAATGTGGAGCCCTATGAAAAAATATACAAAAAAAATAGACCGAGCCGAGTCATGTAAATAAAATAAGACATTGATTTTACGTTGACATGAATTTTGTTTTTCCACTGAATTTCAGACTTACTCAATCTAAAGTTTTTCATCCTCAGGTCGGTAGCTTTTGTCTATCAGAGCCGTCATCAGGGAGTGATGCCTTCGCCATGAAAACCAAAGCCACGCGTGACGGAGATGATTATGTCATTAGCGGACAGAAATGCTGGATATCTAGCGCCACCTTTGCCAAGATCTTCCTCGTATTTGCAAATGCTGATTTTACACAGGTACTAACGGATTTTATATCTTTATCAACAATTTTGAAACATGTTATTTAGAATCAGGTGAAGAATATATGGTCTTGAGTGACAATTTCTTGTGCATAGTTATCCGGGTTGCCGATTTGAAGTGGGTTGAATATCTGTATCAACATAGGATTTACTATAAGATTTACATTAAATTCAGTTGAAATTGAATTGAACTTAAATTAAATACATTTATTCATAGTAAAATGTATATGTTTATTCAGCCAAGTAGTTTGCTTCAACAATAACATACAGCAAATCATATTTAATTCATTTAGAATATAAACAAACAAAATATTGCATGCATAACAACATGAAATAATGTAAACAGAATAGCATAATAGATTAATTTCAATCTTTAGCTAACAGTAACAGATTCTTCTAGCAGGGGAAAGCGACTCTTTAAAATAACTCTGTTTCTTCAGATTTACTTAAAACGTGTCTTAACACTTGCTGGTGATGATGTAAATATTCCTTGTTTTTTTTTCTTCCTTCCTTCTTTCACCTAGGGGTACAGAGGTATTACAGCATTCCTGGTAGATCGCGATACTAAAGGTCTAGTTATTGGTAAACCTGAAAACAAACTTGGGATCAGAGCATCGCCAACCTGTCCTGTGTTCTTTGAAGATGTCAGGGTAAGGTTTTTGACCTCTCATTGCAGCGTAAAACATTCCTTCAATTGCTACATGGTTGAACTGCAATGTGGATTATCAGTTGAACAAAGGAAATTGTTTAAAAGCTTTTAACTGGATGAATGTGTACAGTCCGTATTTAGAAAATCAACCCCAAAGCTACACCTGACTTTCTATGGGTCATTGGTTAAAGAGAATGAAGAAAATAGTAAAACACTGTGTACATAACCCAAATCACCTTGCACTATGATAATTATAACCCTCGCTCTAATTCCATCTCTGCGCATTCATCATAAGGAATTGATACTACAAAGTAGGGTTTTCTGCTCCTAGATCGAGTGATGATTATGCGTGATTGTCATTGTTGCTTTTGAAACAATTTATGAAGGGTTTGCAAAGTAGGTATCTACTGACTTGAATTGATCTTCAATGACCAACAGGTACCAGCAAGTAATGTCCTTGGTGAAGTAGGAAAAGGATACAAGATCTCTATGGAACTACTCAATGAAGGAAGGATAGGCATAGGAGCACAGGTGAGAATTCCTTCTTGTGTTCTACATGTATGGTATACAAATAATGAATGCTTATTATAATGAGTGCGAATATTTTCATGAGTTGAAAGATTAATGTTCAACGAGGCGTCAGCCGAGTTGAATAGAATTAGCGTTATCTTTCAACGAATGAAAATATTTGCACTATTGAACGAATGAAAAACATTCATTATTTGTTTTATACAACATCTTTCAACAAATTATGCTTTGCTCCTTATATTAAAGATAAATTAAAGTTGAGTCAGGCCTTCTCGACATTCAGATTGCCTTCGTCAGATGCGCGCAGAGCACAATGGGATACATGCAGGGCAGAGAGTGTGTGTGTGCATTGTATGCAGTTTGCATATAACCAAAAATGCACGCTCGTTGAATAGCACTACGGCGAATATAACCAAAAATGCATGCCCGTGCAATAGTATTATTTATTGAATATCACGTGACCAACAATCCTCCAATCAAATGACAAGGATTTACTTAGGCGTTGTATAATATCATACATTGTCTTTTTAGAGCCAGGAGGGCATTAAAAGGCTCTGAGTTAATGCCCTTCTGGCTCCAAACGGACAGTATGATCACTGTATGAATTGAACCAGCCCCCACCCTCTCACTAGGTAGAGGTGTAACACATGATGGGGGGAGGAGGAGGATAATGAAGAACATGATGATGATGATGATGATGATGATTATGATGATGATGGTAATGGTCATGATGATGATGGTAATGGTCATGATGATGATGCTGATGATGATGATGGTGATGATGATGGCGATTGCGAAAATCATGATGGTGTTGATGATGATTATGGTGGTGATGATGATAGTAATGTTCATGATGATGGTAATGATGATGATCATAGTGATGATGATGGTAATGAATAACAGTGATGATGATGGTGGTGATGACAATAGTGAAAACGGTGATGATGGTGGTTATGATAGTGATGATGATGTTGATTTAGATTAGAAGATTAAGGATGAGTGTTATGATGATGAAGACTGATGGAATAATTTTATTTAAATGAATGAATTTCCATATATTATAACAAGTGAATTACTATTGTTTCTATTTTGTATAGATGATTGGTCTATCCCAAGGTTGCATGGACGCTACAGTGCCTTATATCATGGAGAGAGAACAGTTTGGACAAAAACTTTGGGACTTTCAGGTAATGCATCACATATTTAATTTTGTTCATTTATATAGTAATTTTGCAACTTTGATCAGGGTGGTCTATTGGGAAACCTTCCACAGAGCCCTGCATATAATTGATAAGTGTACAGTTGTATTAGTAAAGGTACTATTTAACTTTTAAACATAGAAGGGAAATAGTTTTTTTTTAAAGTTATGCAATTCAAGGTTGAGTGTGGATATCTCTCCTTTTACTGTATTATCATACTTGATGTTGGTATCATTGAAAAGCCTGTTTATTCCCCCTTTACGATAATGCCCCATTTGCAATGATTATGCAATCATGGAATGTGCGGTACACATGAATATGGGGCCTAGCCAAAAGTAAAATATTGCAAAATGCATTGTTGTTATCAATAGGGAGTTCTTCATTTGTTTGGAGGATGGAGTGTGCTTTGAAGAAAAAAGAATGATTTTGCAACATTTCAATTTTCATATTCAGGTACGCTGCACATTCCATAATTGAATAATCATTACAAATGAGACATTGTAAATAGGGATAAGTAGACTTTTCAATGATACCAACGTCAAACATGATAATATAGTAACATGATAGATATCAACGCTCAAACTTGAATTGCAGAACTTTTTTTTGGAGGAGTTTACATGTTACAAAGTCAAATCAGTTCATACTGTGATTAAAATGGAGATTATGTCTGTGATGGCAAGTATGTGGCATTCCTTTGGAACTATAATCCTCTAAACTATGATGAAATCTATGATTTTTAGGTTATTTGCATCATGGTAGGACTAGAATCACTATTATTCATATTGAAAAAAAATTATCACTAATTTTACTTGTTCTAAACATAGATCAATTTCATTAAAACTATCAGGTGGTTTCTCTGAAATTTGAAGTGATATACGTGGACTATTGATTTACTTGATTGACATATCAAAATGTTCAAATGTTGAATACTGTAGTACCCTTAAACAAGACAAACAGACAATTATCATGCCAATTGCAATTTGAAATTTCCCTGTACATCATTGAATCTCCGTCATACTTTATGTTCCCACAAATCACTGCATTCTTCTTCTTTCATCATCGTCATTCTCACAGAGCATGCAGCACCAGGTAGCCCACGTGGCCACGCAGATAGAAGCTGCCCGGACCATGGTCTACAACGCCATCCGTCTCCGGGAGGCTGGCCAACCCTTCATCAAGGAGGCCGCCATGTGCAAGCTCCTGTCGGCCGAAGTCGCGGCACTCACCACCTCCAAGTGTTTGGAGTGGATGGGCGGGGTCGGGTTCACCAAGGATTATCCTGTGGAGAAGTTCTACAGGGATTGTAAGATAGGTGGGTGTAATCAATCATCTTGTTCTTAACCTTTAAGAGACCAGGTTAATTTGGTTATTTGCCCTACAGGCGCGATGGCTCAATGGTAGAGCAATGGTCTCTTACCGGGAGGTCCAGGGGTTCGAAACCAAGTCAATGCACTTTAGTGAGGCATTAATCCTCATTACCAATTCCCTCGGAGAGAACTTAAAGCCATTGGTCCTCTGGTTGTTTAAATTGAAGCATATACCTGCTTTCTTAGCAGTCAGGTAAAACAATCATCGTTCATCATCATCAAACAGTCACCCCAGAAAAAAAAAATTGTTTATATAGTGGGGTAAAATTCTTAAACTTGGATGGCTAGAGCATCTTACACTGAAGAACATCCAGTTGAATCATCTTGTCCTTAATCTTAAAAAGGCCAGGTTCTTTAGTGGATCTCTCAGCCGGTGAGGGGCTGATTCTGCCGAACCCTCCCACACCTCCCCCATCCCCCTCCCTCAGATCTGGACTTTGTAGGAACAAAAATTCTGAAACTTGATCGGTCCGTTTGGTGCCAGAAGGGAAATAACTCAAACCATTTTACAGTGATGTTTCTTTAAATTTATCAATCGGTACATGTAAATGTTTTTCATACTTTTCCACTTTTCCAAACAACCTGAAAATACACTTACATGTATATGAAGATTCGTATTGATACTATACGTAATCATTGATTCAGAATAACTCTCAGACAGTTCATTTTGAAGTACAGATTTATTACCAGAACTCAAGATTACCTACAGAAATGGGCAAGTCTCTGACTTTCATTCTTCATGTAAAGGAGGACAATGCAGCCAGCTAAACTAAATTCCTGTGTTTCCCTTCCTCTCTTTCCTCTAGGTGCAATTTACGAAGGCACCAACAATATCCAGCTGAGTACCATCGCCAAGCAGATCAAAGAGGAATACTTACGACAGTGAGAAACGACGCAAGCAGCTGAGGAGAATCATGAAGAACAGTTTAGATGTGCTATGACTGTGAAATGACAACGATGACTTCCTGCTAAGAGTAAGAAATATTGCAATAGCTGGCTCACCTTCATGACTGACGTTCAAACTGTGACAGAATTGAACTCATTAAAGGAAAGGCATTTGATATCCACACCACTTTTTTGTTTGAATTCCCAAAACTTAGAGATTAAATGTGTAAAGGTTCCTCCATCATGTGCTCTGGTGACAGTTGCTCTGGAGCTTAGGCTTAGGGTTGCAATTTGGTTTTAGGTTAGGTCCGGTGTGAGTTAGGGTTAAGTATTATATTTGGTTGGTCCAGGGTTTAATGCTTATATTTGGTTAGTGGAAAACAGTGACTGTGGAGCAATTGTCACCGGAGCATTTGTTGTACAACTATTGGAAGAGTATGAATTCAGTAGCTGTCCTAGTGCATGAGTCTGGTATTAATATCTACAAAATAAGTAAACCTTGGGGAAAGTATCTTATTGTTGTCATCTTGTGCCAACGTAGATAGGCACTTTTAATAGTAACCTGTAAAGAAAATGTTTTATTGATCTTTTTTTCTCTCTCTACCTCATATGCAAACGATGTGCATCCAATGAGTAATCATCAATTTCCTTTAATAGTGCATCTAATCCTGATTAATCATAAATATCATTGGATGTTGCTATGACGAGACACTCATGAAATATTGAACTTTTCTATTAAAGGCATTTTATTCAGTTATACTTTGCTATTTATACAGCTTTATATCTTGATAGTTTGGGATTAAATCTCTAACTATTGAGTGATCCAAAATGACAATATTTTGGCTGCCTTTTGCACAAAATTAAATGTATTTTGGTGAGCTATCTCCAAGTTACTCACAAACAGATGCAAGGATGGGTTTTGTCGTTTTGGTGTTTTTTGGGGTCTCATATGCTGGATACACAGGAAGGAAACTTTATGCATGCTGTATACTATACTGCACTGTTCACATACCCATGTACATGTACTGAAGGTCTTTTTGACTCCAAATAATGAGAATTGCTGATGTTGTCACTATCAATTATCACAGCGTTATAATGTCCCATTGAAAAACCTGAAGTATTGTTTCCCTGACTGTGTACTTGAAAGCTTATTTGAAGATGCTTATTTTGGTTCAACATACATGTACATGAAAGTAACCAAAGACAATATTATCCAAGCAAAAGGCCCTTTGCAGTTGATATTTTATGAAATTGTCAGTATTCGTGTTGATGGCTGATAGTATGTGGTCGTACATATTTATTTTTTAGTTAACGTGTGTTGTGAACACCATAAATTTGTTTTGACTTGCTCAAATTTTTTCTCTCTTTGTAAATCCTTGGCTTGGTAGCTTTGTTTTTGCCATCCTTCTGTTTTATATCCTGAAATTCAAATTTATGTATTGATACTTTAAAAACCTTTGCTCATGTTTGCTTGGAATCAAAAGTACCAAAGTGGAGTTGATTTTTATCTAAATCTTCTCAGTATTCTCTTTAGGTATAGGCGTACGCTTGCAAATCATGGCTATAAGTATTCATGCTAGTCAATGTTCTTTACCGTTATCCAGTAATATATATATATATATTTATTTATTTTATTTCATTTATTTTTGTGAGGGGGAGAATTATCTGCAGTATACATTTAATGTATACCAACATTACATGGCAAATGTTTTACTTTTCTAAATCATAAGGCTTAATGTAAAGGTGCTCAGACATATGCTCCGGTACCAATTGCTTCAGGCTTTATATTGTTGGATATAGGTTTAGGGTTGCAATTCAGTTGGTATAGGATATTAAACACTGAGCAAGTGTTGCTGGAGCATGTATCGCACAACCACTGTTGGAGAGAGGTTTTTATAATACAGTGTATCATGATTCGGCAGTGGAATACATAAATTCTTTTTAGATTCGCACTGGTAAATGAATTGTTCCTATTCACTGAGCAAAATTAGGAAGTCAATTCTCAATTTCTGTAGTAAGCACGACTATAAATTATGTATGAAAAGAGTATATTTATGGAATATTGTGGTGTATGTAAAGGAATCATTAAATGACATAATGATGTGTTATTTGAACGTACGATCCCTTTATATTTCATTATTCAATCACGTGTGAAAGAGTGTGAAGTAGTTGCAGTTGTGAACCCATGATGATGTTTTAAGAGAGAGAGGAGGATAAAATGGATGGTGCGTAAGAGAGAGGGGCAGAAAGAGATTGAGAGAGGGAAAGAGAGGGAAATAGAGGAAGGAGAAAAGAAGTGTGAAAAAGAGAGAGGGAGAGAGAGAGGGAGATAGAAGGAGAAAAGAAGTGTGAAGAGAGAGAGAGGGAGAGAGAGAGAGAAATAGAGGAAGGAGAAAAGAAGTGTGAAGAGAGAGAGAGGGAAATAGAGGAAGGAGATAAGAAGTGTGAAGAGAGAGAGAGGGAAATAGAGGAAGGAGAAAAGAAGTGTGAAGAGAGAGAGGGGGAAATAGAGGAAGGAGAAAAGAAGTGTGAAGAGAGAGAGAGAGGGAAATAGAGGAAGGAGAAAAGAAGTGTGAAGAGAGAGGGAAATAGAGGAAGGAGATAAGAAGTGTGAAGAGAGAGAGAGGGAAATAGAGGAAGGAGAAAAGAAGTGTGAAGAGAGAGAGAGGGAGAGAGAGAGGGAAATAGAGGAAGGAGAAAAGAAGTGTGAAGAGAGAGAGGGAAATAGAAGAAGGAGAAAAGAAGTGTGAAGAGAGAGAGAGGGAAATAGAGGAAGGAGATAAGAAGTGTGAAGAGAGAGAGAGGGAAATAGAGGAAGGAGATAAGAAGTGTGAAGAGAGAGAGGGGAAATAGAGGAAGGAGAAAAGAAGTGTGAAGAGAGAGAGAGAGGAAATAGAGGAAGGAGAAAAGAAGTGTGAAGAGAGAGAGAGGGAAATAGAGGAAGGAGATAAGAAGTGTGAAGAGAGAGAGAGGGAAATAGAGGAAGGAGAAAAGAAGTGTGAAGAGAGAGAGAGAGAGAGAGGAAATAGAGGAAGGAGAAAAGAAGTGTGAAGAGAGAGAGAGGGAAATAGAGGAAGGAGATAAGAAGTGTGAAGAGAGAGAGAGGGAAATAGAGGAAGGAGATAAGAAGTGTGAAGAGAGAGAGAGGGAAATAGAGGAGGAGAAAAGAAGTGTGAAGAGAGAGAGGGAAATAGAGGAAGGAGATAAGAAGTGTGAAGAGAGAGAGAGGGAAATAGAGGAGGAGAACAGAAGTCAGTGTGAAGAGAGAGAGGAGGGGGGCAGGGTAGATAGGAGTAGGAGTTAGAGATGGACGTGAAGAATATCATATACATGTCAATTAAAAAAAAGCAAAGAGGCTACATTTGTGTTTAAAGATGCACAGTTGATTTTATTATTTTCTTCTTTTTTCTTCTCCCTCTCTCAAGGCTTATGTAACATAGTCTGTCTGTTTTCTTCTTCTGCATCAACATAAACCCTCTGATCAGGCAGAACAAGATGTATCCCATATACAACATATTCTCCTACGTTTCACAGATAATTACAATATGTATAGGCTAAACCGATTCACATTTAATGAGGATTCCACAGATCAATTCCGTGTCCCTCTATCTCATCTTTTCAAAGTGCCCCAACTAACTAAAAAAAAAAGGCCCGTGTCACCCTCACATGTATATATATATTTATTTATATATATATACACACTTTGCATTTTCCAGTTTTTATCATTTTTAAAATTCTGTATATCATAATATAGTACCATCTTTATATTCATTACAAAAGCATTTAAATAATAACAAATAACATCACTGGATACATACATCACAAATGATTTTGCAGTCGGTAAATACCACTACCTGAAATTTCAAATTTCATCTGAATAAAGAGATATATAATCTTATGAAAAACAAACAAATAATAGCGACATCATATTCAAAAAGATTTCATGACATTATCGGTATCTAGTGCAGTTACGGTAATGACAGTATTTTCAAATGACAATTGGCTGCTGCATGTTTTAAAGGATTGGTCAAAGCTTATTCAGGTTCGTCGTTTGTGACAGAATGACCGATTCTTGGGCCGACATTGGTTTACCTTGAATTGATCTCGAAAACCTCACAAGCCTTGCATATGCGCTGATAATAAAGTGTCTTTCTTTCTTTCTTCCATCGAGAGTCAGAAGGATTCTCAGCAGACGATTTATGCTTTTAAGCCAATAATCAAATTGGCAACTCCTGAGCAATCCTTAAAAATGAGATTTCAACCCTTCCTAGCTCATCTCTTCCGCTTTTCTGATTGTCCAAACAAATGTTCACAGCAGGGTCATTCCACATGAAATGATTTTTATCCATTTAATTCATTTAGAAATGAAAAATCTCTTGATATTTGTTCCATTCACAGAAATTCCTATCCACAAGAACACCTTCCTTTAATAGCTAATGTAACATTAAGTTTTTTAAGTGTTTGCAGTACAATAAACGCCAGTCTAGACAGTGGCAATCAATGTGATTTGTGAGAAAAGCAGGCTGAAATCAGGCTGAAAAATAGAATAAGAGGTGTATTGTCTACCGTGCAATCCATCTGCAACCCTGTCAAACTCGATACAATATCTTGTTGTGCCTGTTGAATTTCGCTTGAAGGTGTACACTGTATGTAATAACTCTTTAGCTGCTTTGGTCGTCTAATGCAACAAACATCGGGGTGCCACACTTGACTTTTATCACACACACAGTGTACATGTACAAATGTGGCAGTCTCAGGTTTGATCCTTAGCAAAGAAAGAGTTAAACAGAGAAAAGCAAAGGATATCCTAGTGTGGGTGGTATATAAATCATATATCATTGGATTCGTGCTCTTGAATTTACAAACAAGCTTTACCATGGCAACGTAACCATGGTACATTTACCATAATTGTACTGAAAATTTCACCAATTCGATTCAACTATTTCCATGATTTTATCTATCTCTACATTACACATGTACTACCGTGAACCACATAATTGAAAAGAACAGACAGGATTTTTTTTCTTGTATAAAAATGTGATCCAGTCATAAATCTCAATGCTAATCTACAAACCTTTTTTTATGTCATATATTACACATTTTGTACATGATGATACCAAAGAGATTGAGTAACTATACAAGTCTCAAAAACACACATACGGTACACTCAAAAACTTTGGCTGCGAATGCTCTTGATCAACTTAACAAACAGTAGTTATAACTGGAATTTTTTCTTTACAGAATGCAAAAAAAAAGTGAAAATTGCTTTGACAAAATTGCAGAGAATTTTAGTTGTATAATCTTACACTACCGTGAACATAATTACATTTTATAGGGGATTTTTCTACAGCGATGTAGTCCTGATAGAATTACAGATTTACATAAACGTTGCTTATGTAGAAGCTGTCGGGACATTACATTGTACAATTTTTAGTTGATCATAGTTTAGACATGAAAACAAAAACACATTGACATTAAAATATTTCAATTCAGCACCCATGATAGAGGAAAAATGTAATTATTCAAATTTTATAGTACATTACCTAGGATACAATAAAAGCCAAGAGATAACGGTCAACTTCGCAAGAGATTTATAATAGACCATTTTCGTAATGTACGGTAATCAAATTCAATGCATAAATCTTTGTATAGTGCCATGTTACATATTATTTTATACATCTGTTACGAATAATTGTATTTCAATAGTCAGAGAGTGAATTGCACACATTAATTGTTGCTAGGTAAGACGAACATTATGGCTTGCCCTACCTAGCAACACGTAATGTATGCAATTCACATTCTGACTATTGAAATACAATTATTTGTAGGAGGTGAATGAAATAATTTGTAACGAGGCACTTAACATAACACGTAGAATGGACTTTGTTTTATCAGCAGCACTTAAAAATGAAAACCCTCTTAAAAAACTAAATAAAATATTCTTTTCAACCTGAGTATTCTCTTGATGCAAGATTGGAGAATATCGGATTTGGAGGTTGGTTCTAAACAAAATTAGAAGGCAATTACAACAAATACAAACAATAATGATCATATTATTGACATATGCTGGACAGGGATTTCTCACAGAAATCTGTTCCAAATAATTGGATAGCCTTGATTTTTTTGTCTTCAAAAGGAGAATACTTAGACTAGCCCTCCAGAGGGGCTAGCACATCTACACTCTTAAAAAAATAACAAAACTACAACAACAACACAACAAGCAAATTGTGCTTATTTATGATTTGATTAACAAACGTTACACACATCAAATATCACAGCCCAATCACCCGGTTATTTGTCAATCATAAAACAGTACCCAATAATCAATTGCACGTCATCTTTTTTTCTTTTTTTAAATTTTAATGCATAGCCTCAAATAAACACAAAACAGCTTACTAGGTGGATAATATTTCCAGTAACATTTATAATCATTGTACAAGCCCATTACCTCTTAATCTAGCTTCAAGAAGACTAAATCTTTTGAAAAATGTTAGCGATCTGAGAAAAGTGATCATATACCTACATGTATCAGTCATACAACAAAAGTCCAGTCATTATATTATCATCATCATCGCATGGCACTAATTACATCTTTAAGGATATCTCTTCATTATACTCTTGGGCAATTTTTACATGTTTGTAGAAATCAAATTTCCTACCCTTAAATACTCTACTTTCTCATTCTCTTGGAGCTTATTATCATTGCATTTGGTCAATCCTACATTGTTGGGAAAAGCAGATTGTGAGAAGGAAAAAAAAACTCCCTTACAATATTCTTCAGTGCATTGCAGAAAGAGAAGAAGATATAGGGCGTGGGGTATGTGCAGCATTATAACATTGTGGATTGTACATCACGACAGGCACAACTTCAAGAGAATGTTGAGTTACGGTAAAGATGAAATAAGATTTGAGCTTTCTCATTGTTTATAACTTAGTCTGGGAGATTATCATTGAAGAATTTTCCTACTGAAAAAGCTGGTACAGGAAGTATTTTAATCTGAATTAATTTATGGATTGTATTAAAAAGTTGTACAGTTCAACACCTAAAACCAGACACAATCTGGGAACTCTAGGCAGCGGTACAATAAATCACAAATGAAACAAACCAGGGACTCTTGGAATCATTGCAAAATAGTAATGATAAAAGTTTCTTTCAAGTCTCAAACAAAAAACACATTTAGCAACAATCCAAGTCAAAAAGATTGCTAGAGGGTGACTTATAAAACTGTGTGAATGCGCACAATCCATGCAAAGTCAACATGTCTTCCAAAATAATGATGCATGAGCGTTATGCACTGTTCAACCAAGCTTCAACATGGCGACGCCCCACAACTTTCTTGACAAGCACCATTTCTCAGCAGTCCATATATACTGACATTACCCATAATAAGAAAGGAATTTTAGGCAAAAGAAATAGTTTCTACTAGCCAGGAGTGAATAGTCGACATAATTTTACATTCGCAATAGGAAAAGAATCTTTAGCAAGAGAAATAGTTTCTACTAGCCATGAGTCAAGGAGACAACATTTTTTTGACATTACCAACACAAAAGGAATTTTAGGCAAGAGAAATAGTTTCTACTAGCCAGGAGTCAATAGTTTGGTCCACTGTAACTCACAAGACTCACTCATTTAAAAAAAAACAAGCCTATTCAAATCCTGATTACTGGTAACACATACATATATCTATGATTCGCAAGACCAGCAAGAGCTTGTAAACATTCAACTATAAGATGTGGATGCATAACATTAGATTTGGGTAATAAAAGTGTTCTCATCATGTTTTCAAAGAATTTGCATACTACTTGTGCAAAGTCTTGAAGAACTTATATATTCTATTTTAAAAAAGAATGATGCAAAAATTGCAGGATTCTGATTGAGAAAGAAAAAGCTTATTAGCCCCCCCCCCCCAAAAAAAAGAGAGATATGTGATATGTATTTTAATAATTCAAGTGTTTTTAAGTTTGCTTCATCAGTCTATTTCAAAATCTGCAAATTTTACTTCAGCAAAGAGTACTCAACTACAGACAGACACGACCAATACGCAACAAACTTGCAGCAATAGTGATAGGTGGAGCAATTAAAAGGAACCCGAAGGAAATATAAACCACCATACTTCTTTAAAAAGATTTGGCTACCATAGTAGCGTACACTGAGCAGATATATAAGGTAAGATATACTCGTCTTTGTATTTACAGAGCCTCGGAAGCGAAAAAATCGAAGGAATCTAATATGTTGCAAGGTAAGATTTCACGTCGAATCCCTGACTGTTGTCATCTACAAAATAAAAAGTTCTCTACAAGGCTGTTCTCACTGATGCTCTTTGGTTGTGCAACTCGCGCACTTTGATGCACAGCCCCTCTCCCATTTCTCCTGAGACAACACACATAGAGGCCAACGGGCACCAGAATCCTTCAACATCACAACGTAGTTCTCCAATGCCACACAAGGAGTTGATCGTCATGATAACAGACTTTTGTAGATGTACTCGGTGAGTTTCCATGGTGAGTATTCACGATCAAAAGGTTTTGATGATGCTGTGAGGTAGCCTTTGTGAGTGGGTAGCTAAATTTATTTACTCATCCACGAGGAACCCACTTATAGGGCTCTTTAAATTTGCTCACATATGACCCAGTACACAGACATTTTTTTTTAATGATGATGGTATAGCACCATTCACAGTTTTGAATCTCATAACACACATATAGTTGAGTTCTCAGAGAATCTTTGTTGTGGGTGGTACTTTTTTTTAAAATTTCTATTTGCTATTCACTTACAAGTAAAAAAAAAAATCCTACGCGATTTCCTATGTCATGTGTGAACAAAACTTTAGAGGAATTAAGTTACCTATTCATGAAGGCTACCACACCACCGACTTGTACTTGTAAATGCACTTTTGTTGTTCATAATCAATTGTGCTCCTGCATGTGAAATTACCTCCTGTATAAGTCATACCATCGCTTGTTCGAACATACGTTCAAGCATAACCAAGCATTAAGTAGTCGTTATTTGCACAAACACAAAAATATTTTCGGAAAGCGTAGCAAATAGCAACATCCATTCAGCATGCCCTCGCAGAAGAATGCGATTGAGGTGAGTTCTGGAAATAAAGAGCTGTACATCATACAAAGTGGAGTTCACAAGACGAAAAAGCCGTGGCAGTGTTGGCAGCCCTGTGTGTTAATCAGGTTGTGTTTAAAAAGCAGCATGGTCCCGCTTGCTTCAATCCAGTTGAGCCGAGAGTCGACCAGCTTACTGAGCCGGCCAGTCGTGACAAAGGTGAGTTAGAGCACCCTCTCTTGTTCAGGAGGGTGTTTGGCAAGGTGTCATTGTCGATCATCGCTGCTCTGTGAGAGGAAGGAATGAGAAACAACATTTCAAGGAACCTCTTATTGGACCCGTCCTGCCGCAGTTTCAGCAGATACAGCATTTGATCGTCCATGTTAAATTGTTTTATACGTTTGAATGTTTTACTCTAGCGACATTGACAATATAAAACAACAACCTACTTTGCATAACATACCTCGAAACATAACCCCAGTAGCACAATGTGATGTACATATCTTACAAGTCTATGTATTTTAGATTCTTTGTAGGCACTATGGTATTTTGTTTTACTTTTAAAAGAGTAAAGCAAGGAATAGAGTGTGGTACACACCTTTATCCTAAATATCCTCTTGAAGAAAACTTGCTTTGGTGTAGACCAAACATTGAGTATGCTGTATCCCTACCCAATCCCCCTCCCTCCTCACCCTTCATGCCCCTTTCCTGTCCTGGTCAGAGCTATAAATAACTTTGTGTTGAAGTAAAGCATATCGAGTACAAACCTTAATCCTAAATATCCTCTTGAAGAAACCTTGCATAGGGGTGGTGGCAGTAGATTAGACTTCACATCAATAGCCGACCCCCCCCCCCTTTCTTCTTTTAGTAGATCTAAGTAAGTTTATAGAGAAGTTAAGCTAAGAATATGATGATATACGAGGATTGGGTACAAACCTTAATCCTAAATATCCTCCTGAAGAAGCCTTGCTTTGGGGGTGGTGGCGGTAGATCAGGCATCAAGTCGGCTGTCAGAGTGCCATTGGGCCCAAACACATTCAGCTCAAGAAATACACCCGTCTCAATCATCTGTATTCAATGAATAAATGAGGACACCTTGACTTAATATTTGCCCTTTAAAGATACTATGTCCCTTTTGCAGCCAACATCAAATTCTGTAGAACTTTGCAGGAATTATGAATATGTCATGTATGTCCTATCTGTGAAATTTAAACGTTAGCAGTGTCCTAATATTCAAATTATGCAAGGAAACCGTTTACTTGCTAGACTTCACTGTCAGACACTATTGAGTGACTGACTGGCTTTTTCATCTTTGGTAATAACATACATAAAATGAGCTGTAAAGGGTACATGAGCATTTGTCTACATCAATAACCCACTTCTTGTAATGGCCAAAATTAAACTGATTGAATCTTTGCGCAGCATAAAACGTACGACCATTCGGTACAATGGTCTGAAAAATCAGACTATTACTTACTGGCTCTATAGCTCCTAAGTCGATTCGACAACTAATAGTCGTTATTTTCCCACTTAAAGACATTTTCAAGCCCCTTTTTTAGGGATGTTCTAAATTAGTATTGTCTTTCAAATGCTGTTGGAATTTAACCTTTTCATTTTTTGGGCCTGCAAATGGGACATAGTACCTTTAATACATGCTCATAACAATAACGGTAATATGTCTTGATTTACCCAGGGTAGACTCATCAGTAATTACCACCGAGGGCTCTGCAATCATATTACTACCCCAGCTTTAGCTGAGCTACCATTATAAACTGCTCAAGCATTCAAGGATTTTCTTCTTATTCAGAGTGAGGCAAATTAATTTGACTTGTGTCTTGCCAAAGGACATTGGTGCTATGGCAGGACTTGGAATGTGAACCATGTGATCCACAGTCCAGGAACCTACCTAGTAGATCACTTTGATTTCTGTTCACCTTTCTTCTCTCTTACTTTAATAGGCATGTCTTTGTCATATATATACGAAGGAAGCCCGGTCATTTCATATGACTTGATCATTATTATGAACATGTAAAAGCAGTTGGAAACAGCACTGTATATTTGTGGGAACTTGTGCAAAATTGGCATTAAAGATATTCCTTCTTGTCAAATTTCAATAACGACAATACCTATGTATTTGTAAACTCAGTGGCCCATCAATGGTTAATAATAATAATAATATTCTGCTTTAATAAAGCGCTTAATACATCAACGATGTCTCTAAGCGCTTTACAGATCTATCATTACCCCGCACACAATGTATGCACATTCTCCACTCCCTGGGGAGCATTCCAGCCAGTCGTCATTTTACAGAGGCTCACAATGCCGAGCAAACTACAAACTTTTGCATCCTACCGGGTACCCATCTAACACCTGGGTGAAGAGTGGCAAATGTAGATTAACGTCTTGCTAAAGGAAGTTGGTGTCGGGCTGGGATTTGAACCCTGTACCTTGTGCTCTGCAGTCAGGTGACTTATCCACTAGACCATGACACCTCTACCTCTATCAATGGTTAATATTAGTGATATAGTCTGATGAGAGCCACAAGGGCATTCAATTCCATACTGGCTATCTCTCAAGAGATGACAAGTGTTATTAGAACACATGCTGCTCAATTTCACAATTTCCCCATCTTTGTGCCAGCTACAAGGATAACAAGCTCAATGTCAATAGAAATGTCTTCCTCCCAAATACCCGTCTGCTACACCTAGGTAAAGAGTGGCAAATGTAGATTGATGACTTGCCAAGGAACCCATTTCATAGATTACAAGCATATACCTGCTAGCAGTCAGGCAAAACAATCATCATCAAATATCATAATGAAATATTAATTCACATTACATGCTAACATAGGAAGATTTTTTTAAATTTAATAAGCATAAAAAATAAACCTGAACAGGTAACCCATTGTTTATGAGAATTGAGTGGTACTAGTATGAAGACTTTGAGAATGAGAAAATTAAGCAGTCTACGGGTCAAAATGCATGAACAAATGGAGTTGAAACCAGGGGGGTGTTTCACAAAGACTAAGATCGACTTTAAGTTGGACTTAAATATGGCAGGCCATTCATGCCACTGTTTGCTCTCACCATTGGTCTCTCAATTATGTTCTTTAGATAATATTTTTTCCTTCAATAATGAACTATCAAAAAAGGTGAATTCTGTAGATTTGTGACAACGATTTGTACGTCCCTTGAGAAACCAATGCCAGGAATGGTTAGAGGAACTAGTGGCATTAACGGCCTGCCATAGTAAGTCCAACTTAAAGTCGATCTTAGTCTTTGTGAAACACCCCCCAGGGATGGTTCATGAACGTACCTCCATTTGCCATGGAATCGCTACACTCCCCGAGTTGAATTTGGTGTAGAATCTGTCGTCGTTTTGGTCCAAGTTTACTCCTTTGACGGTTGAGAACTGTTCTATGTCCAGCACGTCTTTTGCATACACGGCCCTCTTCTGCAAAAATTCAAATAATAACAAATACAAAGCTGCTGGTCAGACCTGGATAATAACAGCATTAAGATTTAAGAATAACGACAGCAAGATATTCACTTACAGGTGCACATAAAAGTTGTAATCCATCAATGAAAATAGCAAAGTAACTGAACATCTTTTGGTACAAGGAGAATAATAGGAGGCTATGAGTACAACGTGTTTCATTCCAATTCGCTTTTTGCTACCAAAAATTTGAATGAGCTTTAAAGAACTTTTCTTGATTTTTATATCTTGTCATTTGAATTATGTATCTCATTGTTGCAACTGTACAGGGTTTATGCCTCGAAAGAACCCTTGAGAATCTTCTGCTATCAACCCTTTTGATTCCAGGGGAGTGTTTCACAAAGACCAAGATCAACTTTAAGTTGGACTTAACTATGGCAGGCCATGCATGCCACTGTTTGCTCTCACTATTTACTGGCATTGGTCTCTCAAGGGACGTACAAATCATGGTCACAAATCTACAGAATTTACACTTTTTGATGATTCATTATTGAAGGAAAAAAATAGTATCTGAAGATCATAATGGTGAGAGCAAACAGTGGCATAAATGGCCTGCCATAGTTAAGTCCAACTTAAACAAATCTTAGTCTTTGTGAAACACTCCCCAGTTCTACGTAAATTCTGTTGTATATCTATTTTTTTCACATCTTGTAAATTTCTCTCTTTTTCTAAATTTGTATGTATGTGTATTTCATGTGTTCAATTCGTTTGCATTTTTTAATAATAGAATTATGAATTACATAATCTAAAATATGAAATAAATCTGAATCTGTAACTTACATCAGGTTCAAAGGGTGGATCAAGCTTTCCAGCTTCAAGCCGGCTGAAGCTGATGGAGTTGAAGAATGGATGATCCTTGACGGTCTGTGCAGTGCCGTTCTCAAAGCCAATTCTTAATGCTGGGTCCTTCTGCAACAACTGTCAAACAGATATAATTGAAGGTCAAAATATAATCATAATGCTGGATCCTACTATAACAATTGTGAAGTAGAAATTAATAAGAAGTTATTAAAAACAAGTTGAAGAATGGATGATGTGTGACTGTTTGTGCCAATCCGATTAGTGAGGTTTGATCTATTGCAAGTAAGAGTCAAGCAGTACAATTGCTATGTCCTCCTCAATTTTACACTTTTTTTACATCATACACACACACACACACGCACGGGTGTGGGAAAGCCATTCCCAAGAAAGCGCCTCACCTTTTTACAGATGTCCTGCGCTTCGGTGCTGAACTTCTGGCTGTACTTCTCGTCGTCTTCCTTCACTCTCCTGTCAACCTCCTCCCTCTTTACCTTCTCCTTCCTCGCTCGGAACGGAGCCTGAAACAAAGAACACAGTTCATATTAGGCCTGTTTTGAAAGCCCCTTTTTGGTAATCGACTACACAGTGATTTTTTTGGACGATTAATCGACTAGTCGGTAATATAGGTCTAAGCTGATATAGACTATTATCAGCGTTATAGCTACGCTGGGCGGCGCTGGGCGGGCGGGCCCGCCCGGCACGGGGGATTTCCGCCCACCACTCCTGATGAAAAACACTGCTTCCGCCCAGCACTAATTTCACATGAAACCTGCTTTAAATGCAACTATTTGTGAAGAAAAGAAGTACTTACATTCATATTTCCGTCTTTAATCATGTTTTATTTGCAATTGTACAAGATTCCTGTTTTCAATTCAACAATAAATGATTATTTTTAAAGATTTGTCGAGTGTTGTTTGTCAAAATGTTACGATTCACGAAAACTGCCATTGAATTTACCGTACGTACAGTACCGATGTATGTATAACGGTCAGTGATAACGGTACGTATCATACGTATATGTCAACGAATTTCTTACTTGAAATTCGTTGGTATATATGGGTAAATTCAATATGGCCGCTCAGGCTCGTTCGATTACTGTTCTTATAAATATTTATTTTTAATATGGTAAATAAAAAAAAATCGTAATTTTCCAGAAAAAATAAATTAAAATACTATAATATATATTTATTTCATCATTTACATTGTAAAATTTGTCCGAAATTGTTACACTTATGTATCATGTAGCCAACACATATACGTACACACACTCAAAATACGAAATACACTCAAATTCCCAAAGCCAACCACCAGACACATATTTAGAATCGACAAACATCCATCTTCACGATAGTCAAAATCATCAATCAACCAGAAATATTACAATAATAATAGTTCAACAAATAAAATATTGCATATTTGTAGGTTCGTGACAGGTATTTACATACAAATTATCGCTAGAATTTTTTTTCTTCATCGATCGTCACGTATTTCTTCATCTCACTACGGGCTCACTACATGAATTATCACACGTGGGGCAATGCAATTTGTATTCACTGCACGTACGTCAACAATTTGGTTTGAGCCAGCCCCAACTCTTTGTTTGCTTCTAAGTTAAGGTTAGGTAGGAATTTGGTAGGAATATTCAATTTTTAGACAGGAGAGACTTTTTTATTTTTTATTACATTAATTTAATTTTCATGAAAATAAAACATGGCGATGACGATGCTTCATACCAAAGAAAATATGTGGAAAACAGATGATGAAAGGCTGGTTCGCGTACGATGAGGGAAACCACTTTTTGTTTGTTTTACTGATAAGCGTAATGCTACATTTTTCTATCATATCACACACAGATAAGTGAGTATTTGTTAAAAGCAGATTTTTTTTTCTTTTCCATTTATCATTCACTTATACATACTAACAACAACAATAGTGCAGTTTCCTATGTCATACACTTGTATGTGAACAAGCTTTAATGGTATAAAGAATAAAAAGACATGTTGCTAAGGAAAAAAGAAATGGTACTGCTAGAATTATCTCACTGCATTCATTTCCTGTGACAGTAGCCTACTTCTGCTGTGTTAGACCCCGTTCTCACTCACTTTGAAAGTGGTCTTAGTTAGACCGCTCCAGAGGAACGGGTCTTGAGGAACGGTTTGCGAGCGTTCACACTCCGAGCAGTTTTTTATGGCTCAAACCGCTCGAGTCAAAGTGGTCTTGTTGCTATGGCAGCGCAGGTCAGCGGGTATTTTTTTCGCTGAATACTAAGCGTACGTACCGTACTACATGTTTCTCGCGGAACGTCACTAGCTCACTTCCGTTCAAACTACGCTTCCGTTCACACTCGCACGTTAAAGCGCTCCAAACCACTCTTAATAAGACCCCTTCCTCAAGACCACCTCCCGAGGTGGTCTTCTGGAAGGTCCAGAAGTCCACTTCCTGGACCACTTTGACCGTTCTCACTCACCTAAGAACCGCTCCTGAGGAGCGGGTCTTAGTTAGACCGCTCCAACGAAGTGAATGAGAACGGGGTCTGAGATTCATCAAAAGAAAGAAAGAAAAAAGTTTGTGTAATGAGAAGAAAGATGAAATACGGTCTTACCCTTCCTTCTATCATCTCATAGATAAGACATCCAAGACCCCAGTAGTCTGGACTGAATGTATACCTCTCGTTCCTCACCACCTCCGGAGCTAAGGAATTTAAGACAAAAGTAAGAGAATACAATATTGATATATAAAATTAATAATATCTGTTTCTTATGTAGTACCTCACCAGTGATAATAGAACCAACCAAAGTGCTTAAGTATTACTTACCCAGTTTAATAGTGGACTCATTTCTGATTCTGCATTTTTTTATCATTGCACACTCTCCACTCCTCAAGGGTGCATTCCAGCCAGAAGTTTTGCAAGCACATGCATGCTCATCCAATCATACTGACATTTACACCATAACAGGTACCCACTAACCACCTAGGTAGAGATGAGCAATTTAGCTAAAATGCCTTGCTCAATAACATAAATGCCATGCAAGGGATTTGAACCCAAGAATTTTGCATTCCAAGTGAAGGGATTAGACCGCTCTAGTACTCAGAACCACACTGTATTCATGAGGGGGTTATATTGCTTCCTTCTGTGTTTTACAAATAACAGGCAATCTTGGGCACTGACCTTAAATTCTCCTACCTCCACCCTATGTATCAAGTTCTGGATACACCACTGAAATTTGTCATGCTACTACCTTTAATAGTCAACTGACTCCTCACTGATTCCAAACCAACAGATTTTTGTCCATTCAGGGTAATGTAACGTTTTGCTTGGCTTTGTCTGTCTGTATCAGTCTGGTGTCGGTCTGGTGTCGGTCTGGTGTCGGTCTCACTGGTGCCACTGGGGTATAACTTCATATATGCCTCCACCCTATGTATCAATTTCTGGATACACCACTGAAATTTGTCATGCTACTAACTTAATAGTCAACACTCACTGATTCTTTTTTTTATATTTTGGGTAATTTAACTGGGTAAATATAATGGGTTTGTTTGGTCTTTGTCAGTCTGTGTCGGTCTGTTGTCGGTCTGTTTTCGGTCTCATGGTCGTGACTACTTACCCATGTAGCCCACTGTTCACTCTGCCCCTGATGGTGTCATTCTCGGTATCTCTACTGCTAGACCCAGGTCAGAATACTGTATATGACCTGATGAAAGAAAATAAGCAAATCAATCGGATCAGTCACCTATATTTTTAGGGATATTAAAAAATTGTTATCATCAATATAATGTAAATCTCTGTATAAGGCGCTCTTTTTTCCGTCGGGAAAATCTAAAGTAGGGGCCCTAATACACAGGTACATGATATTTGAGTCCTCAAAATGCTACTTTTAGTGGTTTCAAAATCTCTGTGTCTCAACATGAATTACATAATGCAAATAAAGGTTAAACTACATTCCTAATTTGAAGGGAATAGAGTTTTGTTTTTTTCGTTTTTTCAGTCTCATAAATTATGCCCCTTCCCAAAGCACTTTGCCAGCTGAAGCTTTCATGGTCTCCAGCTCACTCCCTGCACCCTGCATCATGGCTTGATTAAGAAAATTTTTAAATCTGTAATCAGTGCTCCTTATACACAGGGAAATTATAAACTGGCGATCATTATATAGTCTCTTTGGAGCTGGGGGAGTTATATGTAACACAATTCATTTTATACCGAGATAATGTCCTTTTGGATGCCGAACACACTACATGATAACTTGAGAAACAAGGCTATGAAGGATATGAATGGACCTGCACAAAAATTCATTGATATATTTTGTAATAGAAGAATGCAAGCCTTTGAGTTATATTCAGAGTAAGTTTACTGACAGAAAAGCTTACTAATGTTCATTGTAAAATGTTACACTTTGGCAATTCTACGGATTTACTGAAAAACACAATTTTAGGAGTGTCACACAACTGTACTCAACACTTTTATTATAATCATATCATCATACACCATAAAAGTTTTGACAGTTTAAAAATAATACAAATATCAGAAAAATGCAAGTCTAGTAGATACACAATGATACATGTACGCTACAAAGGCGGGATAGAGTGGACAATAGGGAGCCTTCAAAGAGGGATGGTAGAGCATACAAGATGGAGAGTTAATCGATTGCAAAAGTTATCCAACACAAGCTCCTGTTCTTCACCCCATTGCATAAAAATTACCACCGACGGTAACTTTGCCATTAATGGTAACTTCCATGGAAACCTTAATTTGATTGGCTGTTGAGTGATGTTGCCATGGAAGTTACCATTAATGGCGATGTTGCCATCAATGGTAAGATTTATGCAACAGAGCCCTTGTTTGTAAACTTATCGATAAGTGACAGAGGAATTGAATTAGGCTCCATTTTTCAAACATGACTTACCATGATCATCTAGGAGGATATTCTCTGGTTTCATATCCCTGTAGACGATCCTCAATCGGTGAAGGTCCTCCAGACCACAGAGGATCTCTGCTGCGTAGAATCTAGCCCTCTCCTCCGAACCCTGGACTTCCCATGTTATGTACGTGGAACTTGAGGTCACCTCCGTTCATGATGGTCAGGACCAGACACAGGGCTTCTTTCATCTCAAAGGCATAGGCAAGACTAACCTGAACATGACACAAAAGGGAAATAAAAGGATTTTGTATCTATATATCAAACAAAGAAAATTTATAATAAAGGGAGACTCTAGCCCTGTCCTCTTTGAACCCTGGACTACCCATTTATGTATGTGGAACTTGAGGTCACCTCTGTTCATGATGGTCAGGACCAGACACAGTGCTTCTTTCATCTCAAAGGCATAGGCAATACTAACCTAAAATGATTTTTTTTTTAAATGAATAAAGAAGGTTACTGAAGTCGAAAGGGGAAAGTAAGAACCGAGCCCACTTCCTCTTTGAACCCTGGATTTCCTATGTTATGTATGTGGAACTTGAGGTCACCTCTGTTCATGATGGTCAGGACACAGGGCTCCTTTCATCTCATAGGCATAGGCAAGACTAACCCGAACATAACATCTCTGGAAAACAAGGAAGCAAGAATCTGTGCACTTGGATTGAACCTTGGAATATTGGAAGCCATGGTGATCATATTTAACACCAGCATCGATGGAATATTCCCCAGTTAATGGAGATGGTGCATGTCATCACTTGGATACCTAACAAGCAACCAACAAACCTAAAGAGTAAACAGGCTTCTTCAGTCGTAAGATATAAAAGCAAAAATAAATGCTCATTCTTATATGACCCAGTAAACCGCAAATTTTTATTTTATGAGGACATAAGCTTAATACCATGCTTCATATTTCTACATTTTTTAACACACAGAAAGTGAGTACCATCCTTCATCTCTCTCTCTCTCTCTCTCTCTCTCTCTCTCGTTCTATCTACGCCATAAAAAAGAAAATGTAATTTTCAAAAAGGCTAAAAATATACCATTGACTGAAATTATCATTAATTGAAGAAAATGATATTTCTTTCATATGGATTAAACACAACATAAATTTTTAATAAAAAACCCAACTCTATTGAGTAAATACTTGAAATTTTATATGGTACTTATCGCCATACTTGATAAACATCTTTAAACCACTCTCAAGCTGTTCAATTTGATTTGACCACTACTGACACAGCAGGATATGAAAAATGCAAAAAGGAAGGCAAACAAAATTATGGTTCTTGGGAAATCATTCCTTTATTTCCCAAAGTACCAGATATTATCATTCTCAATTTACATGTAGTATCGTCTACTGTTAAAATATTCCTGGACCATTAATACGACTTCCACTTGAATCACTCTCCTATTCAATCCACATTCCATTAAAAAATCTCATACGACCATCGAGAGCGTGATATGACAGTTGGACAAGCAGGTTACATGGAGATGTAAGTTATTATTTATTCATAGAGAAATGATGAAATGTGTGAGATTCTGTGAGTCATCCATCAAACTTCACATAATGTCAATTCAGCTACAATAGGTACTCTAAAGCCCCCTTCACATATGATGCAGTCAATGCAGTAGTTTTTTTTCCTTCTTCATAGTGACACATGTGCCATGTTTGTAAATTTGTCTTGTTTATGTGCTTTGTATCTAATGAAAAGGCTTTATAAATGTAATATTATTATTATTATCATTATGTGATTAACATTTCTGTATCTTATAGTTCACATATGAGTGAATACGCATAGGAGCTTTGCTCCTTTTTCTCATTCCTACTTGCCATTCACTAAATTTTATTTTTTGAATCTGCATAAACCACAATTTATCATGTCATATGTGAACAAGCCATAAGAGAAGAATCACGATCCTTCTAAGGCATTCAGGTGCAAGATATAAATTGCCACAGAGAGCGAGAGTGAGAGTGAGAGAGGAGAGAGAGAGGGAGAAGAGAGAGAGAGAGAAGAGAGAGAGAGGGGCCTTAAGAGAAGAGTCACAATCCCTTAAAGGCAATCATAAGCAAGATATACAAAACTGCCATATATAGAGATAGATGAGAGAGAGAGAGTGAGAGAGAGAGAGAGAGAGAGAGAGCGAGGGAGAGGGAGGAAGGGAGGGAAGGAGGTAAGGAGGGAGGGAGAGAAAGAGGATAAGAGAGCTCATATAAATAATTCCAGAAGTGGAGATTTCTATACGTAGCAACTAAACCCCAGTCACCGAGGAAGTGTAGACGATTCACTCAAATTGGAAAATATGTTAATGACAACCCACATGCAAAGCTTTTAGGAGACGCAACCGGAACAGCTCGGAGACACCCCAGAGTCTAAACCGTAACGTGACATCGGCATCAAGCCGCGAGGGTGGCATTTGGACGTGCGATTGCCTGGCACATGATGACGGTAATCACACGCTCAATGGATTCATAACGAGCCCAACCGATGAATGAAAGACATATGATACAGTCGTGCTAGCCTCCTCTCAAGGCTTGGCAGGATTTACAGAATTTAATTGCCCTATCATCGCTATACAAAGAGCCCCATTTACTAACACATACTATAAGAATACGCCCATTGAATATGCATAATGCAGCATATAAAAGATGAAAATTCATAATTGTTTCTTGATATGGATAGATAAAACTAGCTCTCTCGTTCTCTTCATTTAAAATGGGTCAATTTGCTGGAAGCAAAGTTGACAAGTGATGTATTTCCAGCTGTATCATGTCCAGAATTTTCTTCTATACTTATATTTTGACATTCCCTTGGGCTATAAAGTGCATAGTATCTCAACCTTAATTACTCTTATATCTAGTTACTCTGAATTAAATGACTATTACATCTGATCACTCTGAAAGATAATTAAAAATTTTGAATTAAAACAAAAAAAGACAAAATTTTGCTTGTATGTATCCTTATTTACACTTAGCACTTGATAACTTCCATCAATGTTTTTTTTTTGTTTTCTTCATAAAATTATTAAAGAAACTTATGACTGAACAATCTAATATAAGTAACTGGCATGGTGCAATGCTGATCTATGTCAGACTTCATGATATTTAAAAGAAAACAAAAATTGCAAAAAGGGGACAAACCCTTTAAAGAATACCACATTATTCATGTTCATTTTTCAGGATAGACTGATGTGGTAGGAAGTGAACTTTCACCCCAAAGGACACCCACTTTACTTCCCTTTTACTCCCACACACACCTTGCTAAAGAAATAATTCTTCTTCTCTATCAGTCTCCCCTGTACAAACAGTTTTCCCTGTAGAAAAAAGGTTTTCCGTCTATCTTGTTTTATACTGATCACATAACCATAGAGTATTTTTTTCTTTTTTGTATAATCTTTCCTTAGTATCAAAACAAAAACTAGAGGGCATGGAAAATAAATAAACTAATAAGTAATAAAAATATTATTTTCACTATCTATGAAACTGATAGATAATATGTCTTGAGTACAAAGGGCAGGGTGCAGCCAACCAATTTGTATCTCATTAAAGGCACTTTGTCCCGTTTGCAGGCAAAAAAAATGAAAAGGTTAAATTCCACTGGCATTTGAAAGATAGATTTTAGAACTTCCCTCAAAACCAAAGGGCTTGAAAATGTTTTTTTTTGTGGGAAAATAATGACCGTTAGTTGTCGAATCGACTTTAGGGATTGCAGTCCTTTTAGTATTAATAGTCTGATTTTCAGACCACTGTACCGAATGGTCGTACGTTTTGTGCTGCGCAAAGATTCAATCAGTTTAATTTTGGCCATTACAAGAAGTGGGTTATTGATGTAGACAAATGCTCACGTACCCTTTACAGCTCATGTTATGTATGTTATTCTCAAAGAAAAAAAGAAGTCAGTCAGTCAATAGTGTCTGACAGTGAAGTCTAGGAAGTAAACAGGTTTCCTTGCTTAATTTGAATACTAGGACACTTCTAATGTTTAAATTTCACAGATAGGACATACGTTGACATATTCATAATTCCTGCAAAGTTCTACAGAATTTGATGTTGGCTGCAAATGGGACATAGTACCTTTAACCGCACATTTGTTTAAAAGACCAACAGACTTCTAGCGGCGTGAATACTTTCCTTCCCTTTCACTCCCACATAATACACCTTGATATTAAATGAATCATTCTCCTTGTGATATCTCTACTGGTTCCCCTGTCTGTAGAAGACAGTCAGGAAGGTCCACAAGGGCTAAAAAAATGTAACAGCGATACATGTTTGGATTTTTGTTGCGCAACCTTGAAAGTCAGTAACAGGTTGATATCCATTCTCAACCACACTTTTTTAATAATGAAATATCAGTCTTTAAATGCGTTTGAAAATGCTTCAAAATATGGCCCAGATTGCACGAGAGTGCACATAAGAAAGAACCTTAGAGCCCTTAATATTAATATAAAGGCATCGTTTAACAATGTTTAATCTGAGATGCATGGCCCTATTAATATTGAAGCCATAAAAAAATTGTGCTTCAAAATTATCATGAAGTGCCTCAAAATCAAAAAAATCTTTGAGTGACCGGTTTTACCATACTCATTTTCCCAATAGACTGTAGTGTTATAAAAACCGTTAAGAAAACGAAAAATGAAATTTCGATTTCCGATCATAAACATCTTGATAATCAGACAGGCAATTGGCTTGTAAAAGTCATGGGATTCCTGACTGACCTAAAGGTTTATAATTATGATTGCAGCATGAGCTAAATCCAGGATTTTGTTTCAGAATCCGAGGCAATGTTACCTACCGGTAGACCAGTTTAAGCCTTCCAATGAAAGCCTTACCCTGAAGATGGACTCTGATGATACAAATTTTGCCGACTACATGAGATTTGGTAAATACTATCTTTCACATTCAACATTTAGTCATATAATTTCTTACATTTAATTTCCTGGGCCAATTTCTTACATTTTGAGATTCCAGAACTGAGTAACACTTAGTGGATCTTTCTTGACTTTTACAATCATCGCATGACCAGAAGGATTTGGCATTCAAATTAACTAAGCAATTTTCACACAAATTAATAAAGTTCCTGACACTATGATCACTATGCACTTTTACAAAGAAACATTGTAAATGAAAAGAATCATCATATATTATAAGACAGTATAAAGAAACATGTTACACATATGTGACTATAAGTATATATAAAGAACTGGGTTTGAAGGGGTCAAAATATCATATTTCATCTTGAAATGCAATGTTCATAATTAGAATTTAAGTGTTTGTATCTTTTATTCTTTGTTTTGGTGCCGAAGCAAGAGAGAGTGTGAAAATAATGCAGGAAATGACCCAATATTAAACACGTACATTTTGGGGAATCAACACTAAATATAAACGGCACAAATACACAGCCATGCACAGGGACACAGAATGGAATCTACTCAAAGTTAGCTCCTGAAAAAGGACTTGATATTTGGGATTATGTCTTTTATATAAAACAAAGACAAAAACAAAACTAGGTCATTTGATGGCACACCAAAATAAAGAGAATAGGATAATGTTTCCTCAAGGCGTGAGGAATTCGGTTCATCGTGCTATTAGAGAGAGAAAAGTGGAGAGATTTTTGGCTCTCTATACTACTAGCAGAATCATACAAGAAATGACAAATGATTGCACTACCGTAGGAAAGAACTATCAGCCTGTTCACACTATAGGAAATTTATACAAAACGTTGTATGAAGAAACGTTGCATGAAGAAACGTTGTATGAAGAAATGTTGTATGAAGAAACGCTGTATGAAGAAACCTTGTATGAAGAAACGTTGTATGAAGAAACGCCGATGAAGACGCCGTATGAAGAAACGTCATATGAAGAAACGTCAGATGAAGAAACGTTGTATGAAGAAACGTATGAAGAATCATTGTAGAGTTAGGATTAAAAACATGATTGTAAAGAAAACGTATAAAGAAACCAACTTTGACGCAGACAGTTGACAGGACAGCTGCAAAATCATCAGTACACGCTCATGATAAGCCTTGCCCAATTATACGATTTACGACGATTAAACGTTGAGTCTTGAGCGGTACCACGATTTTTATCGCATTTTCGTTTGAAACGACGCTCAAGCATGCGCTTTCGCTATACGACGTTTCGTTATATGATGTTTCTTCAGACAATGTTCAGACAAGGAAAAATGATTGTATAGCTATACGATGAATGCAGGTAGTCTGAATGGAGGGTATCTCTCTCTCTCAATTAAATATTTACAATGGATGATTGTGGTCAACATAATAGTAATAATAAGAAGAGATTTTCCAGCCCAATTGCTGATTGCATCCTTGCAATCGGTGCAAAAGGACAAGCTTGCCTCTCAGCCATCTCTGCTATCATTTTTTCCCCTTCATTTTGACAGATTATTTTGCCCGAAACCAGACAATGGCAATTACTAACGAGAAGAATTTCTTGCAAGTCTGAATTATAATGCATGTGACATATTATGATTATCTTACCTCAAAAGCAATTGAGTTGGTAACTTGCAAATTCAACAATCTTTATATGACAAATCTAAGAGGCACAGGCAATTTTGTTTTAATGTTCTAAAAGTAATGAATTTTACACTATTTGGAACAGAAAGTAATATATAAGCTGAATTTTTGAGAAACTAAGTCTGAGATCTCATAGCACATTTCTCTGTGAAAATATTGCAACGTGTAGGCTTTTCTTGTTGTTCTTTTTGTTGAACAGCTGAGGGGAAAAGGGGTAGTTTAGTGTGAGATGATATAATTCTAACATAGAGTGCATGGGTGAAGACAATAAAAGGACACTGGCATCGGAGGGGCGGAAGGTTGACAATTTTGTCCTCTCTCCCTCTTTCTTTTATTTTTCCTCTTCTTTTTTTTTGCCATTTGATAGGGGGGGGGGGCACATGCCCTTCTGCCTCCTTGTACATGTAGCTAAGGGCAGAGATGGCCAACCTCTGAAACAAAAAAAACAGACTGAATAGCCTAAAAAAATCTGATTTTGGAGAGAAAAATCAGATTTTCACGAAAACTCTGCACTACCACTAGCCTGTTGGCCCCAGGCCAGTAAAATTTCAGAAAAATGTTTTACTGGAAAGAACGGTCAATTAAAATGTTTGCTCTTTCATTAACATTTAATGAGAAAATTGCAAAGCAGGGGTTTACTTGTACATGTTTCTATGCGATTCTGTGGTTTTTATGAGGTTTTTTTATGGGTTTTTCATGGGTTTTTTATGGGTTTTAAAATCTTTTTTATCTTTTTTTATCATTATTTTTTTTATTGAAAGATAAAAATCGTATTCCAAGAGGCGATATCGTATTATCGTATTTCACTCTATTATTGTACTAAATACAATAAAATCATACTGGTTGGCATCTCTGTAAGGGCCATCTTAAATATATCGCTTTGTAATCCCTTTTTCTTGTTATATTTGGGGAAAATCTTCGTTGACAATGTACAATAAACATATATGAATGGAAAGGACAACTTAAAATCTCAGATATTGTCCATTCAGAGCCAAAAGTGCATTAATAATTCAGGTCATTTATCACATACGTATTAACACTCTACTGGCTTTCAATAGACAATATATCTTGTATTTGCGTTTAAAGACCCTGTTGGAATTGCAAAAAGAAATAGATGAATTATATATCAACGGAAAGCTTATGAGCCATAGATAACAATAATATCAATAATATGCTATTTTAGTGTCTGTCAGAGGAGGAACAGCTCTCTGGAAACTCAAAATCTAAAGCTCTGAAAATCAGAAGTTGTCAACCTAAAAACTAGACATCGACTTGATGACATCACCTTATGTGGAGTATGCATATTCACAATAACTTTGCATTAATTTAGCACGGCTGATGGCCTCAGCTATATAGGTGAGCCAGTTGGGTCCACATGTTATGTCGTCACCGTAAGTGCGGCAAATTCGACCCCTGTTGACCCGTAATTTAGAGGGGCGCAGAAAATGAGGATTTTATTTACTTTTGTGCAACACTAAAAAGGAAAATATATTTTATTCCGTTATATCTATATTCTATGTTCATTCAGCTTTCCATTGATATAAAGTTGTATTTTCATCGGATACAGTCTTTAAATACAAAGAGTACTTACTACAAATCTACTCATGACTCTCTGAAGCAGTATTTTCTCGTTCAACGCCATCGTCTCTCCTTTCCTTTTCTTTATCCTCTTCTTCTCCAGTTTTTTGCAGGCATACATCTTGCCTGTTGATCTAACCTGGCATGCACAAACCTGACATAAGAAAAGCAGTAATAAAACAAAAATATTCATCTTTTCCTTCTTTCTTATTTATACCAATTTTTAAAAGGCAGAAGCAATGATTTTCACATGTACAAAGTTTTCGGTCTTTCTTGTTCAATACTGATCACATAATCATAGAGTATTTTCTTCTTTTTTATATATAATCTTCCTTTCTATATAACTATCAAGCAAAACACAAGAGGGCATGGAAAATAAATAAACTGAAATATTATTAAAATATTAAATTAACTATCTATGAAAATGATAGAAGCATTTAGTTGTTTTCTTTAGATGTTGTATGTATACAAAATCATAACAGTAGATAATATGTCTAAAGTACAAAGTACAAAGGGCATGTTGTACACTGTGGACCAATTACAAATATATTGTTAAGTTTCATTGTTTTACTATGTACAATGCAATCCCATGTACTTTATTTTATTTTGTTGGAAATGGAAATAAACAAAGAAAAAAAACAACGTTTGTTTAAAAACCCAACAGACTTCTAGCGGCATTTTCCTAAGTAGTCTGCTTCATTTCACAAATTCAAGAAATTTATAGATAATACATTGACAGGTGAATGGACTTAACAAAATGTAACTATCCAAAGTAATTTAAATGAGGCAGCAGTCTTTAATAATGCCTGTTATAACTTTTAAAAGAGATCCTCTTTCAGACATTGAAATAGCACTGAACAAACTTCCTGCTATAAAGGAACAGATTAGTGTTCAAATGAAGGCAAAGTTTATGCACAGAAGTATGAACTACTAATAAAATAGTAATAACCAAAATAAAATAGTATTTAATACTAATAAAATAGTAAAAACTAATACAAAAATAGCCATGATTAAGAAGAAAATTGTAATCTAACAAGAAATAAATAGTAATGAAATAGTAATTAGTTGTTGTTGTTGATTTTATTTATACACGGTAAAAACACACTTTCAGCCCAAAAGGCTGTTTTTCAGTATGTCCGTGTGAGAAGGAGAAGAGAGAGGAGAATAACTAATGACTACTTATAAGGAATGGAAGAAATAGCCACCAATTAGGCTGAAAACTTACCTCACCAAAGCCACCTTTGCCTAACACTCTGTATTGCCTGAATGTATTTTTTGTTACTGGTTGCCTGTAGATATGGAAAAAAGTAGGGAAAACAGAGGGTGAAGAGAAAAGAAAGAAGAGTAAAGAAAGAAAAGAGAAAAGAAAGCCAGAAGAGAAGAGAAAGAAGAGAGAAAATAAAGACAGGATAGAAAATAAAGACAGGAGAGAGAAGAGAGAGAAGGGAGAAGTGAGAAAAGAGAAGAGAGGAGAGAGGAGAGAGAGAATAGAGAAGAGAGAAGCAAGAGAGAAAAGAGAAAAAAAGAAAAAAGAAAAGAGAAGAGAGAATAGAGAAAAGAAAAGGGAGAAGAGAAAAAAGAAGGGAGAATGGAAAAGAGAGAGGAGCAAAGGGAATAAATATAAGAAGAGAGATTTATTTCACTTGTTTTTACAATATATTTGAAAGACATCGTAAGTGGTAGAATATGCTTGAGAGGAAACACATCAAAATGCTACAAGAGTGTCCCTGTCACAATCAGGAAATTTTCAAGTCGTTATAAGTCATATCCATTTTATGGCCAAAAGTCCACAGCCTTAACAATACATAAGCACTTCTTGGGGCATTAACACATGGCCCGGTAATCGCCAGTATACAAAAGTGCAGATGATGATGTAGCTAAACTGACGTACCATGTACACATAATAAACATGAATGAACACTCTGCATGGACCAAGTTCAATATCGGAATTGATCAGTTCAAAGATACTTTTGGATTTCTGTGCAGTATTACCACCCTCCTACAAGAAAACACTCCAATACCGTCAATAATCATAATGAGACAAAGTCTGAGAGGAAACTAAAACAACTGGCCACGCATTTACAAGTCGACTAAGTGCAAATGCTAACTGCGTAATGGCAGTTGACACTAGAGGGCTTCATCAGACTCCACACCACGGGTCATTAGCTTGATATTCCCCCGGAACGACCCAGCCGAGCGTTACCATTCTCTATCTTTGATGGCATCGCATCAGCGGTACGGCGTGCTCACTGCAGCTGCGTATCTGCTGAGCGAACTATTCATCTATAGGCATGCAAATGGAATATGTTGAGGATCTAAAGTGGTTTTTCAATTAACTTCGTACAATTAGGACTGCGTTGCAAAATGTATTCAAAATGGCAAAGAAGCTGTTGTGAAGTCATTAAAGAAATTGTGTTATGAGCCAAAAGAATCAGAATTTCAAATTAGATTATTCCATGATCAACTTGATAGAAGGCTACATGTCATCATCATCAAGAACTGTACAACACTTGCTCCTGCGGCAACTGCTCCTCGGTCTATCCTACACCAACTGAATTCAAACTTCAACCCTTGACTTAACATTATACCTAATCCTTAGCCTAAATCTAATCTTAAATTCTATTGTAACCCTAAACCTAACCCTACCCCTTTGGCGCAATAAAGACAAGAGCAACTGTCACTAGAACATATGTCACGAAAGCTCATTGGAGGCACTGCATGTATATTCATAAATTGAGTTTCTGTATTCTCTAAGTTAGACAATATCACTTTACAAGCAATAATTTTCTTGAACATTTGATCATGTGGAAGATGTAAAAAAAATGTCTGAGTCAATCTTCCAGAAGTCTATCATCCAGAAGACCTTTTCCAGATGATTTATCAAGAAGAAAGATTCATGCAAGCATGGCTAAATTACTACAGCCTGCTGCTACAAGTCAAAGAGATGGTGAGTTCTGGGAAAGGTGAAAAATTATTTGTGAGCTTTTTCATTCTTTTACTCTTAGTTTGGAAGAGTATCATAAAAAAGGTCCCCTCTGAAAAGGATGGCTCTTGAAATGCCAGAGGTCATATTCCAAATATGCCAAGCAACAGCTAAAGGTTGTGGACCACAACTTCATATACATCTTTCAATACAATACATATTTCTGTGTACAGTGCATGTGACTCTCAGCAAGATTAGGCCATTTTCTAAGTTTTGATGATACCACAACCAAACTAACAGTATACACCATAGTGCTACAAGATCAACCTTTTCCAATTGTTTTCCCCACAGTTTCTTGCACAACGCATTCGCACGACCAGAACTCTACTTCTATAATTAACCCATCTTAAACTGCCACAAGCCAGGCTAAGAAAAGATGGGACACTGGTGACGAGTGTGGTCCGTGAAGATGATCGCTAAGATAAGAACGCTCTTGTGAAAACTCCCCCAGGCAATACTTGACATATCGAATCTTCTGTTTGGAGCCAGACGGGCGCTAACTCGTTTTGTTTTTAATCAGAGTTAATGCCTCTCTGGCTCCAAAACAGACCTTAATAAAAAAAAATTTAAAAAGTACAAATATATATATTTTAAAGTTGATCTTAATCAAAGTCTAATCTGAAATAATTGTAGTTTGGTGGCACAAACCCTTGTCAGTCATAAGGTGTAGAATGTTTGAACAGTATGACTATGTAGAGGTGTCAGGGCCGTGGATATGTCACCGGACTGTGGATCACAAGGTCTGCGGTTTGAGTCCCGCCGCGGCACTGTCCTTTGGCAAGACATTAATCTACATTTTGCCACACTCAACCCAGGTGAGGTAAATGGGTACCTGGTAAGATTATTCCTTGAAATGCACTGTGCGCTAATAACAGCTGCCGGAGCTAAAAATAAAGCTGGGGTAATAATTTACAAAGCTCTTTGGAAGCGCATAGATAATGTGATACGCACTATACAAGAACGGAATATTATTATTATTAGACTGCCCATGTACTCTATACATGTTGTAGGCCCTGTACTAAAACTGCTCCTG
This sequence comes from Mesocentrotus franciscanus, assembly GCA_037976565.1. NCBI lineage: Eukaryota > Metazoa > Echinodermata > Echinoidea > Camarodonta > Strongylocentrotidae > Mesocentrotus > Mesocentrotus franciscanus. The sequence goes on from CP137677.1 coordinate 15,620,282, forward strand.
ATACAGCCAGAGGCTGACAGAGTAAGGTTGGCTCAAGGCTTAAAAGACATGGCAGGGATTTGCACAGTGATCAATGTCAAAACTTGTGAAAGGGCCAAAATGTTGTAAAAATCATACCGGTAGTTGAAAACTTTCCTAAAAGTATGGTGGCAAAATATTCATTATTAGCAAGTCTAGAGTCATTTTTCTTTACAAATTTGACATTAGCAACTGGCAGTGTTTCATTCACCCTATTTGTTGTGTACAAAATAAGGGCTTCAAACTCCACTCATAGAGAGAAAACCACAGAGTCTTTTGATCTGAAATTTTTCATGTACTCATCTTGATGCTTGATGCATCTAGATTATTTCTGAGATAAACTTTTGAGGGCTTGCGAGTCCCTGATAGGGTTTTAATGGCATAGTGTTTAAAATGTCAAAATGTGTCAAAATTTCTGTGCCTACAGACTATCATGATATTAGCATCAGGGGAAAGGGCTACGTTTCATGCTACTCTGCAACCTGAGCCAGCAACCCTCTCCCAAGAAAAGAATATCATGATAAAAATCAGTGATTGCATAATCCTAACTCAAATTGGCATTTAATCTTAAATGGATAGACATGTTGCTTTCAATGCCACATCAACCAATCATGGATAAAAAGATATTTATCTCATCTTACTGCCAATTTGAGATTTGCATACCGGTAGACTTAATAGTGAACTCATATTTCAAACATTACTAACTTTATTGGTCTGATTTATTTCATACTATCGCCATTCTGTTTATATTACTTTTCTTTTTACATATGAATGAAATGATTAAATGAAAGGGTTCTTTTGCCTTTTCAGATGTAGCATCACAACAATAAAAACCTCTCTTTCATAGACCTACTTACCCATCACTAAGATCTGACCAGCAATTTCCTTCAGATGCAATTGTACACTACTTTTTTTATTCTACAATATAAATGCTATGATCAGTAGGACATAGTTCTGCTCTACAAATACAATCAATTTCACGTGTTGCTAATTGCTATCAACGTTTTAATCATCAATGTTCTCCTGTTCACAACAACATTAACCTTAATGCAAGCAGTTTTTTTCTCTTCATTTCAAAACTTTCTTTTCGCATTTTAAAGGTACATCTATCTTGATATCTGGTAATATTTGGAAAAAGATTCAAATAGAAATATATGATTCTATCTCCATTCCCTCGAGGATAGTTACTGAAAATGTGTATGCACACAGCTTAAATTTCAAGTATGAAGAGATAAAAAAAAATTCAACTTCAGTTTACATCAAGGACATATGAATTTCAATTTAGCGTTCTTTGTATTACTCTTGTGATGGAAAGCCACTTTGCGTTTAAGAGCTCACATTTGAAGTGTGAACAGGTGATCAGTCTCCCACTTTTCCAATCATTCCCTAGACGATAATCACGGTAAATCTATAGAGGCCAATTTGCGGTAACAAACAGACTCCACTCATCGTCACCAACATCTCACTACATTTTTCTATTTTTGTTTGACTCAAAGAGATACAGAAGTAGGTCCATGCTGAAACCTTGTTCATGTAGTGCAAGATCATCATTCCACAATTAAGCTGAAAACTGGATTCTTTAGAAATGTGAGCAAATATGCTCTACCAATTCCTGTGACATTTGAGCAAAGGATCAAACATAAATAACAGTTTCAAAGGATGTTTTGTCAAATTCTGGAGAAAATATCAACCCTCCCCTATCCATGGCTTCCGAGGAAAGCAAATAGTTGGTGAGCAGGGCAAATCAAATCGTGTGTTTACAATGTCTATTCCCAATCAGGAGGACATGGTCTCTTCAAATTGATGGAGGCCTGCCCGGAGTGTATGCCATCTTCTATTTAGAAAAACTTTCATATTGATAAAGGACACAATAGAGAAGGGAGGGTCGTTCTAATGTAGAGAGAAGTGCCATGTACACTTGACATGTGGGTTGCACTTTTGAAATCTGTACAACCCTCACAATTATATCACATACATAATATGCAATCAGGGCCATGTCTTATAAAAAGTTATGATTAATAGCAACTTTTCTGCAATTGATATCAATCGCAACTATGAACATAGGAGAAGCGGACTGCAAACTTGCGACTGATTAGAGGACTCCCAATTGATTTAGATCAATCGCAACTCTTTTTAAGAAGGGGCCCAGTTCATACTTGTACTAGATGACTCAAATAATTTACAATCTTCCCCATTTTTTCATTGAAAAAGTGGATGCGTGTAATCCAGGTAAATGAAAAACATGAAAGGAAACAAATCTTGAAGCACTCTTGCATTTTCTTCTTCTATACTACTATACATGTACTTAAAACAAAATGGAGAGTAAAATGAATAAATATAAATCACCTCTATTTGAGGAAAAACATTGGGACCTAGTAATGTCTCATTGACTATACAATGATCTATGAATCAATGTGGAAATGTAGCTTTGATTAAAATCACAATCTGACTCAATAGTTACCCATGTACACTTGTTATCTAAAGGAGATGTGGAAACCTTGCACAATGAAAGGTTTTAGAATATTTGCCTTGTTAAGTTTGTTTCTAGCCTAATTTTTGTTATTTTTAGAATAAATTGATGAATTTTGGAGCTTAAAAACCAGACAGACCCAGGTATGGGTGTGTGTATGTGTGTGTATGGGTGTGCATGTGGGTGTGGGTGTATGTGGGTGTGTCTTGGGTGCGTACATGCTCCACTACAGCACTTAAAATCAATGTGCATCAGCGGTGCCTAACATGATTGTGTTAATCAGGGTAAAGTACGTCCCTCGTTAAGAATGGATGCAATGCACACGGCTTCATGCAGGTTTTAAAATATGACAGCGTAAATGTCTAACTCAACCACTAAGCACAGTTCCATGCTTCATCATGATACATGTACTGCAACATTGAATCGTAATGAGAATAGTGAATGAAGTATCAGCCATCCATAATCAAATTATTTGACGGGAAGCAGCTCATGCTCGTGACGTTGAACAATGGAAGAACGGAACACTCCTTTCTGAATAAATCATTACTTCACAATCACCCAGTATTTAAGGTATATGGGTAAAAAAAAAAATCATATACGAGAAAAAAAAGAGCTCAACTCTATCAAAACGGTTATGGAAAACAATTTCATATTTTGAGAAAATCACAGAGACAGCAGCTTTTGTCTTCAAGTCTTCCAATTAAGTATCTCTATCTGTTGTTCATTTTATGTTATGTTATCATGAATGGTTGGTAATGCTATGAATAGGATTTAATATGTAAAATGAGGTTTTGGAATCTTTGAAATTACTTTTTAAAAACTGACGAACATCACAAATATTCAATACAAATAATCAATGAATAGGATCATGGGATTTCATAAACCTGTAACATCTGAATTGGTCCAAAGCTGTGAACTATTTTATTTGAAATATTAGGACATATATATATATATATAGCAATCCATTTTATATGAAACTAACTAATGTTATATTTTTCCATGTGTCAATAAAACAAATGAAAAAGCTAACAATATGGGGTTTTCTTTACTTTTACCTGAAATACAAGATTTTTTTAATGTGATGTAATATTTGAACTTACCTTTCTAACCATTTCCACTGTAAGAACCTGGAGAAATACATGCTATCTTGATACTCTTTGAAAGGTTCTCCTTGTAGGTATTCTCTTATAACTCTGGAAAGAAAAAAAAAATTAAAACACAATAAATATATAATCTCAAAGAAACAGGTACTGGTATTACAATGTCATATTTAAAAAAATATAGTGACAATAATGGCTGTGCTATTGGAACAATGTTCGACAGCCCTATGATGTTTTTAAAGGTATCTAAACTCCTTTAAACAAAGTTCTGCAATTCTAGTTGGAGCGTTGATATCTCTCGTCTCTCTACATGTATGTTATCATATTTTACGTTGGTATCATAAAGTGTAGAAATATTTATTGCACTCATAATATGACCCCCCCCCCCCTTCATGGATGGCAGAGGTAAATTGTTCTAGAGGACAAGATAGATGGGATTGTATAATGAAATGAAAGAAGGTCTTTATATCGGAATGGAAATGTTTTGGAAGCATGTTATTGATGAAATATGTAGTAATTTAAGATCTGTACATTTCAACCTCATTTCGATTGGCTCACTTCATACATAACAGTTGACCTCAAAATCATATTACACTAAGCTTTCAAGTACACTGAGGATTTGCTGGGCGGAAAGATGGACGATTCGTTCTTCAGGTACTGAATTCATATCAAAATTTGACCCATAAAACTTATATAGAAACGCAATTTCAATTTATTTACAGATAAAGTACATACAACTATATACTATTCCATCGTCAAGCCAAGCACACATATATTTAAACTGACGTACATGTCTATCAGTAAGCTAAGCTGGAAACTTATTTTTCTTACGGTTAAAAGAAAAGATTTTTAAAAATGAATTTTTAAAAATTTACCCAAAGATTTAAAAAAAAAAAATGTTTTAAATTTACCCAAAGATTTATGGGTAATGAAAAACAAACAGAGAGGGAAAGATCTACGTAATTTCTCTCATGTCACACATTTCCTCGTATTTAACAAAACGACACAAAATCATTTGGAAAATTGAGGAAAATTCCTTTTTCCATTCTTCAAAAGTTTACAAGACAATCAGTTTGCTTAAAATTTTTACAGAGTTGGAATAGAATCGGGCTGTTTCAACAACTGGAGACGACAATAAAATTGCTTTGATAGTACCACTGATGGGATCCTCATGAGGATGAATCACTATATAATACTAATTAATTTGGCCCTTCTAACGAAATGGGTTTCTGATGAGAAATTATCTACACTTTATCAAGCGTTTTATGAGCACGCCATCTTGAATGATTGATATCAACACACCTGGCACATGCATCATATCAGTTATTGCCAGTTATACTGCAAGGACATCCTTTGAAACGTTATACACTAGTTTTCCACTTCGCTACATTAATGCCAAAATGTAATAAAAATTTGCAATTCGCTGTTGCCAATTTCACAGTAATGGCATTAATTAGTGGAGAATAGTTCAGCTTGGGGGAATAAGGATGGGAAGTTCCCTCTTTTTCCACCGATGATTTATCTATCCACTAAACACACCTTTCCTCAAGTTATTTATACAGGCGAATGATGACAATAGCTGACAAATTAATGCATTTTTCTGAGCCTTTCATTGGCCGTAAAACAACACCTGTTTGCTCGAAATTTTTGTATCACTAACTTATGATATTTGAGATACTCCTAGGAATCGTAACCCCTAAAAAAAAACATTTTATTGTCATAATTAAGAATTCCGAAAATTCCAACAGAAGCACCTACCATAATCAAGAGAATTCCATAATCCTCTACAATCAGGAATGTGCTGTCAAAATTGGTGATAAATGGATAAACTGCCTGTTTTCGCATTCTTTACATCAATTGGAATGGAATGGGTTTTTTTATTTTGCGTCTATTAAGTAGCACTCTTTAATAGGCGTTTTGTTTTTATCTCAGGGCAATAGAGTATATATATATAGTGGCTGCACTATATAAATTGATCCAATTATTAATTATTTATGTAAAAATTCTTCCAGATATAACCACACAATCAATTCTTCATAGGTATTTCTGCAATTTTAAAATTATATTTTAGACTACAAATTCTCATTGTATACTGCATTTTATTACTGGTATTATAAACATCAATTGTAAGTTACTATTACTTTACTATCAACCACATTTTCTTCTTCTTTCTTTCTTTCATTTGTTCATTATTTTCCCTTCTTCTAATTTTTCTTCTTTCTCTTTTCTTTTTCTTTTTATTCCTTTTACCATATCAACTGATTTACTGAACGTATTAATTTCATATTTGCCTAATATATTTTGCATTTTTATTTGTAAATTCAAGATGTGTCAGCTTTTAGCTGTGAATTTCAATGTTTATCAATTGACCTTATCAATTACAATCATTTACAATTACAAGACAAAGAGAGAGAGAGAGAGAGAGAGAGAGAGAGAGAGAGAGAGAAGAAAATAAGGGGAACTGGTTTAGAAAAGTATTTAAAGTGAAATATGTTCCCCATTCCAAATACCATTCATGAATCACAAGTGAAATTATTTTACTCTTTTGCAAGGTAAGGAATTTATCATTCACAACATAATCACAAATACTTTAAAAGAAATGTTGTTGTTGTTGTTGGTAGTTGTGTTATGGCGTATATTCAGTACTGAATATATATGCCATATCTTCAGTTATATATGAAAATTCAGTTATCAATAAAGAAAATTGAAAATAACAATTGTAATAATATAATTAATTCACCAGTATCACAATTTATTAGGAGTCTCATTAAAAAAGAAAATCACCTCCGGCAACCATTATAGCCTTGGCCATCTCCTTTGGAAATGTGTGAATATTGCAATGGCATTTTTATGGAATCTGAACATGACTGAGATGGACTGTAGGTTACTGAAATAACCCTGGGGCTTGTTGTACAGATTTGATATATGAAAAAAGGAGATTTCCTCAATGTACATGTCATTATATAGCCTATATTATATTGTTTTGATATTGAGCTCCTTCAAAACATTCCTTTACTTAAAATTACAAGTTGCACTCGCAGATTCACACAGCACCGAGACCATGACTGCTCAAAGTTTTAAACTCCAAGCCGGGGAAGCAATCGTTTTAATACAAGCCGGAAAAGGAAACCTCAAAATCAATTGCATCTGCTTTGTGTCAGACATTTTATCTTACCCTGGCATTTTTTTGTTTTTGTTTATGTGATTGTACATGTATACCGCTGTGTCATGTCTGAAGGGGGCTTTAAATAATAATAAAAATAATAATATGGATTTATATAGCGCTTAAAACGAAAAAACGTCTCTAAGCGCTTGAGGTATATTACTACCCCGGTCATCAGATTCATTCAGCCACGCACAATGTGCACCATCTCCACTCCCTGGGGAGTATTCCTACCACATGGTCACCATGAGGGCATATGACAATTACGAACACAAAGGCTTTCGTCATCCTACCAGGTCCCCATTTCTCTCCTGGGTATGGAGTGGCAAATGTAGATTAATGTCTTGCTGAAAGAAATTGGTAAATACTCACGTTCTACATTCAGAAAAAACGTCCGTTCCTGGTGAGTCTAGTAATGCATTCTGACAGGCTGTCACTTTCTCCTCATCAATCATCTCCAATCTCTGTAGACTCTGATGAGAACAACAACAACAACAAAAAAAAGAAGAAAATCTGTATTTAAAAATAATAATAATGATAAGAATAACAACAACAACATAGCAGGAGGCGCGATAGCTCAGTTGGTAGAGCAGTGGTCTCGTAATTCGGTGACCCGGGTTCGAAACCTTTCAAACCAAGTCGATGCGCTAGTGCCCTTTGGTAAGGCATTACTCCTCATTACCAGGTCTCTCAGAGAGGACCTAAAGCCGTCGGTCCTCTGGTTGCTTACTGACAAGCATTTATGCTTTCTTAGCAGTCAGGTAAAATAACCACCACTACTCATAGTGCATATTCTCCACTCTACTTTACTACATGTAGGAGCAATCTAGCCTGCCTGGTGGCCATTTTGATATTACAGGCACACATTTGTTAAAACCAATCATAATGACACTGGCATCCTATCAGGGACCCACTGAACACCTGGGTGGAGAAAAGCAATGTAGATGGAATGCCTTGCTTAAATATAAGTTACATGTATCTATCGTGTTGGGGCTCAAACCCATGACCTTTCCATCCCAGTCAAGTAACTCAACCACTAGACTATGACATCTCTACACTTTGATATATCAAAGGCAAGGGTGCATGTCAACTATAGCAATGAAGATATGATTATGATACTACAAACTCAATAATGAACTTCAAAAAAGATTCACATAGTCATTTTCTGGTATAGCAGTAAGAGTTCACTAGTTTGCCGACTTGATTTAGTGCAAATGTGAAACAAATCTAGATTTACAGTATTTTACACATTTTAAATAGATTCTGGTCTGTCCTGTATGTCAAAGGTCAAATAGCTTTGACTTGCCCAAATAGTAAGAAATTAGTTTTGAAGTGGTGAGTTCACACGACAGCTGGCCGATCATGAGAGCAAGGCTCACAATAGATAGGCCCTGCCCATTTTTATATAGTCTTAACATGATTTGAAACGATGCTCGCAAACATGCGTTTCACTATTCAACGTTTCATTTCACGCCATATTTTGGTAGTCTGAACGGTGGTAAAGGATGGACAGCAGCTGACAGCCAAGTGATATATCCATCCCCATTCATCTCCCTCTAAATTCCTAATCCATGCAATTCAAATCCATGAGTTCACTCTTAAAAGGGCATGTCATACATTTGTATTATTTTAAGGGGGCGTGCAGGTTCATAAAAGATTTATTCAATTCTGCATAAAAAGAGGACATTTATCTTCATGATGGACATCATTCAAAGAGGTTGTGAACTTGTGATGATAGCTTTTGATACTGATAGCAAATCTTAGCTGTCATGTATGATCTAAAATGTACTCTGTTTGCTGGGGAAATAATGTACTTTGTTTGCTGGGGAAATAATATCCAAAGTCCTTTGGAAGTGCACAGAGATCATATGTCATAATGTGGCATACTATTATTATTATTATCATTGTTTGAAAACAACACATAAACATAGGACTCTATATCTATACTTCAAATGAGCATATACTTTACAAATCGCAAATGCAGATAACAAATCTTTCTTCTTTTTTCCCCATTTGTCAGCATTCTATTTTTTTTTAAAGGACTTAAAAGAAAAAAATTATTTTCCATTCTTAACCACTCAAAAAAAACAAAAAAAAATTTCTACAAGGTAAGAAATGTGATATCAAAATCAAGTAACGTAGAGAAGAAACAAGGTAAGATTTCTTCAAAATAAAAGAAAGAGCATTACTGGGGGTCTCTCTTGACCCCATGTCACAATTGCCCCCATTTCTATCTTCACTGAAGTATTTGTGACATGTTTGTGCTCAGAACACTTGTGTTCATGATATTCTCTTTCATTGCTCTGCCAAGGGTGTTCAGCTGTCATAGAAATGATTGCAGTGCATTTAAAGACCCCATCAGATGAAAATACAACTTTAAATCAATGGAAAGCTAAATGAACGCAGAATTCAAATTATAAAGGAATAAGAAATATTTTCCCTTTCAGTATTGCATAAAAGCAACTTAAAACCTCATTTTCCTTACCCCTCCAAATTACGGGTCAACAGGGGACAAATTTGGCGCAGTTACGGTGATGACATAACATGTACACCTGTTCGCCTAGGCGATTAGCTGCGCTTAATTAATGCAAAGTCATAGTGAATATGCCTACTCCACATAAAATAATGTCCTCAAGTCAATAGCTAGTTTTTAGGTTGACATTTTTCGATTTTCTAAAGCTTCAGATTTCCAGTCTTCAGAGAGCTGTTTCTCCTCTGACAGACACTTAACATAGCATATAATTGATATTATTGTAATCTATGGCTCATAAGCTTTCCGTTATATATAATTCTTCTAATTTATCCTTCACTTCCGACAGGGTATTTATAAAAGTGCACTGTCACACATGGAGGCACTCTGTTTTATTCCAGTTTGTTTTTCAAAGGTCCATAATTTAGAAAAAGGAATTCCAAGCAATTATTGCGATACTCTGAAGGTTTGTTGTTCTGAAAGTTCATGATTCTGACAGTGATATAGAGTTCATTGTTGCTATTAAGGTTTGTGAATCCAAAAATAACTTGGGGTTCTATTTCATATCTGGAATTATGAACCTTTGGAATGGGGTCTATCAGAGCCAAAAAAGGATTAATAATATCTGTTTACAGTGTCAGTTTACAGCCAAACTTTACTTTTTTAAAGAAATATGGACATTAAAAATAGCTTTCATTAATTTACGAGTAAAATGTGAAATTCCTGGAATTTTGTGAAATTTAGACAATTTTGCTCCTAATTGTCAATTAGCAGTAGGTTACGGTTATGACTCATCAGCCCTGAACTGCAAACAATACTCCTTTTCCAGAGTGAAAAATTCAAAAATTGGTTTGGGAGAATTTACTCTGTGCACAGTGACGACCATAAATATCTTTGTGGTTTGAGAATTTTTTTCAGGATTTTTTGCATGTTTAGAGGGTTAGTACAGTAGAAGGAATATAATAAGTAACATTTCATACAAAAATTACAGTTTTTTCTTCAACCTTCAACAATGTTGCCGGTTCACTACAAGAGCCATCCAGTTCACTGGTCAATGGATTTAATACCGGTAATAATAATAATTCTAGATTTGTATATATATATAGATAGCACTTAATACAGAATACTGTCTCTCCATGAAAACGCTTTACAGATATTATTAAAAGGGTTTTTACATGTACATATGTACGTCTCCTGTTTTACGGTAAGGTAGCTAGATGGGTGCTGTATAATATGCTCTGGTGAAGGCTTCTCCGGACTTTATTTCATCAAGTGTATAGGGTTGGGGATAGGGTTAAAATTGAGTTTTAGGTACATGTCACAGGTTAACGTTGAGGGGTACAGTTAGGGATGGGTACTAGTGTTTGGTCCAAGGCTGAAGGAATCGGTTATTGTCAACCGCGGACAAATTATCACAGAAGCATGTGGCTCATAGGCATGCGGGCACATTTTAGCGAAGGGAGGGGGGTGGATGCAGACCTGCCAACCTCTGGAGTTCAAAAACTGTATTCTTTAATCCCAAAAGTTGTATTTTACCGACAAAAGTTGTATTTAAAAAAAAACCCGGATCAATGCCTCTTACAGTTCCTACATCGAGCATTTCTTATGGAGCATTGGTTGAATATGCATGATTTCGTCATGACTGGTGTGTTCGATGAACCAATGAACATCCCCAAATTGCCAATGTGAGATGCTGGTAGGATACTTTACAAAACAGAATGGGCATTTTGCCATTGAAAATGGCACACACACACAAAATAAGAGTTGAAAAAAAAAAGAAAAAAAAAATTGTTTTGTTTGTTTGTTTTTTTTTAAATCGTATTTTTTAAAGGAAAATCGTACTGTCGTATTTACTTCTAAAAATCGTATTAAATACGACTTAATCGTACTGGTTGGCAGGTCTGTGGATGCCTTCTGCCAGAACATCAACTCTTCAGTCTCTAAAATTTCGTTGCATGAGCGAAGTGCAGCCCCCTAGCCCTCACCCTGCACGGTTATGATGAGGCTTAAAGTATCTCTCGAAAATAAAATAGCAATTCTAAATCATAGCCGTAGAGGATACAGCGACACTTTGTGGGGGTTAATATGAGTTTAATGAATAACATACATGTACAAGTTACCCACTAGAGCAAAACAATCTAAATCACAGCGGTATATTGTAGCGACTATAAAGCACAATATGCTACTGTATCTTCAACACAGAGATAAGTGTGTATGGGTACGACCTTCAATGTGCCCAGCTTTTTTGTTTCATCCCCACTTGGCAATCATTTACACATTAAGGGTGCGTTCAATCGACACTTTTTCACCCTTGAATCACGGTTTTCAAAGACGTTTAGGGTGCGTTCAATCAACACTTTTTCACCCTAGAATCACGGTTTTCAAAGACGTTTAGTTTAAAACACAGGGTTGCGTTCAAGCGATTTTTCGTTGGTCGTAAAAATAAACGTGTTTAAAAACACAAACATGAAACGCTGAAAAAGATGAGGTTTGTATCATGATTCTGCAGAATCAAGGTGGCTAAAATTCGCTTGAACGAACGGAGATCTCATGATTCTATGACGTCATTATCTATATTATCGCTACCTATTTCTATTCTTCCTGGGTGGGCTTGAAATGAGCGAAAATTAGCTTTGATGGAAAATCGCTTGAACGATCTCCCGCAGTAACCGTGTTTTGTATCGGCGTTTTGAATTGTGATTCATGTTTGTGATTCTAGCCGAAAAATCGCTTGAACGTACCCTTAGAACAAAACAAAAAACATGTGAATGGCCAATTCCCTCAGGCCTGCTAGTTCAACAGACCTCATGCATATTCATGAGCAATCTCCTTACCTCTTGTGATATATATTCATGAAAGATTTTATGGCTAACTCTGCTCCTGTCCTCTTGTGACGATACCTCTACCTCATATGAACTCTGAAAACAAAACAAAACAAAAATAATTATAAATGAATAACAAAATCATGGAGCATTACAAAGAGAGAATGTAAATTGTTGACAAAAAACATGTGTGGCAATTCAAATTTCTTTTCTTTTATTACTATACAACCAGGAAACTTGAGACGTGATGCTCTCATAAATAATTGCAAAAATTCAATCAAAAAATCAATTGTGATTTAACTATTTTGGAGCAGGAAACTTGAACATTTCTGAACCACTTGCAAACTTTGTGAACATGGCATTGCATTGCCAATCAATAGTCAGGGAGCAATACCTGTAATTTGCTTCATTGCACATACTCATTTTCTCCTGAGCATCCTTATACCCCAGTCACAATAATGAGACCGGCACCAGACTGACACCAGATCGAACAAAAAAATTACATTGCCCCGAAGGCCATGATTACCGGTCGACTTGGGGTCGGTTTGGCAGTGTGCCTTAGAGTTTGACAAGCTAATTTGAAACATTCTTGATTTCTGTGGATGTAACTCCCAAGTAATCAGGAAGACATTTCCATTACCAGCTTGATGATGCAGGGGGGGGGGGATACATTTAAGTGATAAAAAGGAAATAAAAAAAATGGGTCAATACATTTTAAGGGAGCACCACATTGCTTCCATCTGGAAGTGCCATCATAATAATAAACACACGCATTCATTTTGATTGGACAGCGTGATGTTCTCTAGTCTAGTGCGCAGACACAATCCTGCTCTTAACAAAAACGACCATGCCGGGGGGGAAGATAAACTTCCAGTTAACAAGAAAATTTAAAGACAATGCACACAGGTAAATGGATCAAAGGAGAAAGGCAAAATCCCTATCTCTGTTGAATCATCAGCATTTCCTTAATCTACAAAGAATCTACTGTTCTCTCACATTTTATTCTTGTTAATGTTTAATATGACAAATGGTAAAAAAATTTTTTAAAGGAGATCTTGACACTTAAAAGACTGGTGGTGTTATGATGTGTGATCTACTTGCTATCCTTACCAGCCTAGATTTCAGACCATTTTTTTTTTTTTGGGAGGGGATAAATTTCATTTTCTGGGGGAAAAAAAATCATGCGAGTCTGGTGAAGTCACATGAAGAGTATTCTGTCTTTTCTCCCTTTCTATGGCAGTAGCAGTGAAAAGCAATAGTCTGCATACTCCAGGCTCAGTTAGACTCAATATCACAAATGGGAGGGGGAAAAAAATGGCTGGGAACCAGGCTACATCCCAACTAGAGCATGAACATCCAGCAATGACGAATGGCTGACCCATTTAAATAACAGATATATTCCCAATTAGCCATCCCCATATCCAATTTCTGACATACACGTACACACGTGGGTCTTTAAATGTAATAACTGAGAAAAGGTCATCACTGAGACTTGGGAAGATCTCACACCCGCCACAAGGCCTCCAGGCCTGAACAATTGAAAGCACATCACTCTGGCCCGAAGCTAACGGCACTCTCAAATGCAATTTTATTTTCATATCTGGATGGATGTTCGATTTGAAATCTCATTATGATCAGGGAGGAAACATTTGTCAAAAGTGATTTTGACCATATTGCTCAGTGTGAAATCATGTACATGTTCTCATGTTAACATGTACAAAGGAAGTATAAAAATTGTAGGGGAAGGACAGTGTATGTATTGAAAAAAGTGATGGGTTTTTCAGTAAGGGCTTCAGACAAAATGAGTGATTCGGTTATTTACTTTAATAATGGTTACCTTGAGAAGGTGGAACTATCAACAAATGACAGATTGGTCGTTTACGAGTATGTAATGTCAAGTCATCAATTGCATGTGAAATATTGTCATGTGTGGAGTTCAATTATTTCAAAAGACCTCTTATAAAGGTTGGTATCATTTCTAGCTAGCCTTATTCAGTGGAAAATTGCTCTTGCTTATAAAGACTGTGCTTGACCACATGAAAATGACTTGAAGTGCCAATTACCAAAAAACTTTCATAACAATAATCTATGGAGTTCGTCGGTGCATTGTTGAAACAGTAAAAAAAGGCTTAAAATATAGAAATATTGGTTTCTTGTCTTGCACTCAGAGGAGACGTGATGGCTCAGTAGTAGAGCAGTGGACTTGTATCTGCGAGGTCCCGGATCAAACCCAAGTAGATGCCCTAGCGCCCTTTTGGTAAGGCATTAATCCTCATTAACAAGTCCCTCAGAGAGGACTTAAAGCTGTTGGTCCCCTGGTTGCTTTAACTTTATAAGCATACAATTGCTTTCTTAGCAGTCAGGTTAAAAAAAGATTTAAAAAAACATCAAACCAAACTCATATCCACAACAAAAAGAGATGTTCAGGGGGCGACCTGGATTTAGGCTAACGAATGACTGCAGAGCTCACAGCATTTAAAAGAATTCCTTCCTACAAGGTACCAATTTCAATACACCTGGGTTGTGGGAGGCAAATGTGGGTTAATGAACTGCTAGAGAACATTAGTGCTATGCCATCTATCTAGTTGTTAACAAAATAAAATAAAATGATCTGATATTCTGAAATCTTAGGTGTGGTCAGCAATGTATCCATGGGCAAAAATAGCTTTGACTTGCTGTTGTCATATGCTGGTACTTAAAAAAAACATGAAGAGAAACAAAATGGAACAACTTCCAACATACATGTAGAGGTGAATCTACTGGAAAGCAATTATTAGCAGATCTCTCAGTTTTTAGGTCATTTTTAAAGCAAGCTACTCTTGAAAACTTGCAAACTACCTTCTGGCAATGGATTCGATGGCGACTTCCACCCTCTACACACTGTATGTTCTTCTCAAGAATTACATATCTGGGCCCTGTTTCATAAAACTTGTTAGCAATAACAAATGCTAGATTTCTATGACAAATTTGCTCTCGGCCAATCAAATGCCACCATTTCAGTAGCTTATAACAGTAATTGTAACTTGTCATTTATTACAAGTTTTATGAAACAGGGCCCTGCTGCTATCATTCTGCTATTAATGGACTTATTCAATGTCTAGCTCTCTATATACACACGAGAACAGACCAGACTCTGTATTAAAGTCCCCAGATTATAGTGCTTCATTTAATAAGACACAAATACTTACAACTTCTTTTAAGAATGCGATGGCTCTTTTCAGCTCCGGTTTCGTATCACAAAACTCCTTGAACAGTAACTCGCCGATGGGCTGCTCCTCACATATACTCTCATACTCTGTCAAGAGAAGAAGTGGAATTAAGAAGATAACAAAATAGGTTGCAAATTTAAGGTGCTGTGGGTATAAATAATACAAAATCAGATCAAAGCGACATTAAAGTTAACCACGATATTCAAAACAGAAATGCAGTAAATTTTAAAATTGATGAAATTCTGAAGCATGCTCATATTCTTCCATTTACCAAATCGACAAAGATAAATCAAAGAGAAATATAACTCTATATATAAATATTATCCCATACATCACAAAAAAATCATCAAAGCATTTAACCAATTAACCATCCAAAAAAGGTTGAAATCTGTGGCTTTTGGAATCATTTGAAGTTATGCAAATACTGTTTTTGTTTTTTTACATAACCGTTGAAATCTATTTTTAAAAACCTGTTTCAGAGACATCGCTTAAAGGTAAAGACCAGTTTTGGAAACGCCCCTCTCTCAAAAAACGAAATGGAAGCTCTCATTACCAATCATGTGAAAGAATATGTTTTGACTAATACGTGATGATACAAATTTTGCAGGGAAACCGCCTACTAATTGATATATTTGGTAAATTATTATATCTATTGGGACCAAATAGATATCACGCACGTGGTCGCGTAGTCCCATATATACATCTTTCTGTGTACAGTGCTTGTAACTTTACCAAGACTTGGCCAATTTTCTTATCATTTTGATGATTCCAGAACCTTGCAGTACACACCAATACTTATATGCTAGATGATCAACCTTTTCTGATCGATTTCACAACGTTTCTTTCACAATGCAATCGCATGATCAGAACTGGTCTTTATCTTTAAATTGTAACTGTCATTCATTAATTGCAACAACAACAAAAATTACTACATAGGTAAAATAACTGGTGGTAAGTCGTGCTTTTTATTGCGTGACACATGAACACGAGTGAGCTACTCTTGAATAGTCGTTGAAGCGCCCATAAAGATGCTCGCATGATGTTTATTCACTGTTGTTCCATTCGTTAGCAGTCAAGGGGGTACCAGCACAAATTTTCTGTGCAGCCAAACAAAACAAGGGAAGTGCCCCTTAAACATGTAACCAAAATAGGTGCTCTCAAATTTCTTGGTTTTGTAGAGAGTGAGTATGTGTCACTGTTTCAGCATGGCTTGCATTTATGGAGTGTTTTAGAGCCATCCATAGAGGTATGATACATATTCATACTACAGTGCATGTACAATGTAACTCTTCACCTGTATCGAGCAGCTACTGGAGCGAGAGTATCATGATATGCATGTGTAAGTGCCGCCAGTGACTCAAACATGCTGCATTATTCAACAACAAATGAGTCATCAATCTTAATATATGAGGTAAAATAGCATAAATTATTATCATGGAAATAGCAAAATGATGAAGACTATATTATTCTATATTTGTTCATGAAAAATGGCATGAATTCAGCAAAACTGTATTAAAGGAATATGTTATTATATATCTGATGCAAAAAAGGGATAAGAATGAATACATTCTTAAATGAAGACCAACCTGCAATATCAATGTATGAATAATCACCTTCTTTAATTCTATGATTTTGATCTACGTCACATAGCTTCTGTTGAGAGCCTGAGAGACAATCAATATTAAATGTATGTCAAAGTAATGAATTTATGCCCTTCATGCTTTCAGCAGATGAGAAAAAAAATTCAAGCTTATAACTGAAATGGAGATTTGTGTGTTTTTTATATTAAAATGGAAACTGAGAAGAAGCAAGTACATATTTTTAAAAACTTACTTCCATACAGAATTGAATCTCAATATTTTCTTCAAACTCTGACTGTCAAGTAAGAACCAAAACGAATCCTCATTTGACCTCTCTCAACCCTTTCCAAAACCATTACTTCAAAATTTGATTTAGTCTTGGCACAGAGGGAATATTTAGGCTTACAGTCAATTGGTGCTCCCCCTTGCAGAATGTACATATCCAAATCAAATTGGGTAGAAATTACTGCCTGGCAAAATGGGAGTGAACCAAATATATTTGACATTTAAAATACATTTGGAGGAGTGACCTTCAACCAGCAAACATGTGATAGAGGCAGAATGGCGATTTTTATGACTTCTCCAAATTAGGCTAATTTGGCAACCGTTTTAGGTATATTAATGAGAACTGGGGCTGTGTATGTATGCATGGATTTATTTGGCATTGGTTAAATACATGGGGTAGCTTATATGGCAGAAGAAGAAGAAGATACATGTGTGTCGTGAAAGAATGGAAGAAAAAACAATTCTTTGTTTCGATTGCTGCAATTTGGAGTTCAATGGAGTTTAAAGCTCCCTGTGAATGACACTGGAAAGCAAGTGGCTACTTCTTAATGGCCTGTGGTTTGTGAGCAGCGATCTAGACAATAGATGCAAAACTTCTACAGACTACTGCTTTTAAGAATTTAAAGGAAGAACAGCGTCTGGTTAGAGCGAGAAGGGCAATAGCTCATATCATTTTAACACAGAGTTAATTAATGCCCTTCCGGCTCTCAATAGACAAATGCATCACATATCATAGACTGACTATGTACGTGAAGCTGGAGTGTGTAAATTTACTCGTTGAATTTGAAGAGCAATGTTCTGGCAAGCGCTACTTCATGAAAAAATTATCTTTGGTATTACTCCACTATTTCATATTCATTAGAATCCTGGGCTCTCTCTCTCTCTCTCTCTCTACCTTCCCCTCTCTCTCTCTCTCTCTCTGATGACTAAAACCATCAGGCGATAAAAATAATGTGTTTGGCATGGAAGGCCTATCAAATTGGCAACACCACCGTGAATGTAAACATGCTGATGTATGGGTCCACTGGTTGACTGCCTAATGGAGTGACCTACTTTCACCACTTGCCCCGGAGCAATAACGAAAAAACAAAACAAGCGGTACTGGGAATGTCACTAGGAGTCTGTTCACACCAGGGGAAATTTATACGAACCTTGTGTATAGAAACGTCTTTAAAAGAATCGTTGTATAGCATAAGGGGCATACACAGGTGGAAAGCAGCATTAAGCATATAGAAACAACGTGTAAGAAAAAAAAAAGTTTTGAAGTGGTAAGTTGACAGCCCAGGCCTGAGTTAGCCTGTAAAGCGCTTAGAGACATCGTTGATGTATCAAGTGCTATATAAAAGCGTAATATTATTATTATTATTATTAGCCAAATAAGCGCATGCTCATGATGATTCCCAACCAGATATGATGTTTACATTAGAATGGGATCCTGATTTTGTATTGACTTTACGTTTCGAAACGATGATAAAACCTTTGTTTTGCTATGAAGCATTTCATATGTTTCCTCCTAAAGACGTTCAGACTACAAAAATTAAAATAGTATTTAAACCGTATACCTTTATCGTATAGCTATATGAGCAATATGCTAGTCTCAAGGGCAAGTTCATTCTGATCAGTCCACATGAAGCATAAATTTGTATTTTAGGTATATCAATACCTACAGCGTAATATGCAATGTAATATAAAAATAAACTGTGATGCAACATATCAATTTGATTTACTTATTTTTGTTTTTCTTTCTTTCATAAAATACCATTGCGCCTTTATCTTGAATAATACTAATGATGTAATGGTCCAAATTTTAAATTTATGAGAATGCGTGTCAACAAAACAATTATAATGCAAATTAGATTTAATATAATGTAATTTTATTTCAGACTTTTCTTTGCCAAATAAGTGATTTTTTTTCTTCTTTCTTTCTTATTCTTAAACAGTACACTCTTACGACCTGCACAACAAATACTTGTTTTATGATCTCATGATTTGTCGTTTGCATCTTCTTGATATTGAATTAAATATATCCTATTTAATTATGAATATTGATGTATATTCATGTATTATACCATCAGCTAATGAGGAGAGCCTTCCACAGAAACTCAATATCTATTGGTAATCCACAGGCATTAGTTGATGGTTTCTTTTCTTTTGTTATTGCATTTATTATTTGTACTTAGTTCACTTGTATTCTTTGTTACTGTTATACTCCTTTATGTTCCCGGAAATGAAATAAAATGAAGGGGGAAAAAAATCCTTGATATTGTTCATGACATGGTCCGGTGAAAGCCACAACAGCATTCATTCGGTGTTAAAGCACAAGAGTCTACGCCCTTTTTACTCTCAGCAGTCGACACGAAGATTACCAGTCATTTCAATGGGAATATGAATAAATGAACAGGTAGGGGAGTTCATGAAGAGGGCTGTAGAGTTGGTAAGCCATCACTGATGCCTTCAACATCCACTGAGAAACACCACTGCTCAAGCAATGCTAATGGGCTATCATTGGACACACACGCTATACAGTATCATCATTCAGGGGATGCCAGCTCCAATTCTATCTGTATATTATATATCTATATGTATCTATTTGTATCTCTTCATCTCCCTAACCCTCCCATTGACTCTTCTGCTTGCTTGCACTCTTTCTCTCTCTCTCTCTCTCTCCCTCAATCGCTCTCTTCCTCCCTACCCCCATTATGCACTATACTCTAAAGTATCTCAGTCTTTCTTCTTTATATCTACAGTATCTTTCCAGTTCCCAAAATACCTATTTCCCCCTAACTCCCCCCCTCTCTCTCTCTCTCTCTCTCTCTCTCTTTCATTGTACTGAGTCTTTTGTATCTATTCTATGCTTGAGACAATCTTATATCAATTCCAATTAAGCTCATCTAATAACAGTTTAAAATGTCCTTGTCCCTCTAATAGTTAAAATCTGTTCTATTCCTGAATGTTATCACCCTTTCTCCCTTTCTCTCTCTCTCTCTCTCCCTCTCTATGATCTCCTTCTCCATCCTCCAATACAATCAGTACATAATTTTGCTAAAATTTAAGACTTCCATTCCTTATCTCACATTCCAATTGTTTCTCTTTGCCCTCATCACACCATCTCTTCCTTCCATATCCTTCCTCCAACCCTTTATCCTCCTTCCTCCTTCCTCCAAGCCTCTATCCTCCTTCCTCCTTCCCGTTGAGATGAATTGAATTCCATGGTGCTAATGCTCCCTGTTATTCACTGACTTACGACTAACTTACATCCATTATTTCAGCCTGTAGCTGTGGAGGAGGCAGCTTCTCCAACACTCTCTCTCCCTCACTCTCGTTTTTTTCCTCCAGCTTCTCAACCAACATCATGCATGTGTGTATATATGTGTATCTGTGTGTGTGTGGGGTGGATGGGCGCCTGATGCACCCATCTATCTACATGTGACTCGATACCGTATCACCGAGTGTGTGTGTGTGTGTGTGTGTGTGTATATGTACTGTATGTTTAGATAGCAGTGATGATTTACAACACAAGGAGATCACAATAATATATCTCATCATATGCTTCCTACTGGCATAGAAGGAGAGTCTCTCCCGTCTCCTACACCGGGTGTCTACAACAAAAATCAATTGCATCAAATCACGCCACGCAAGTTTGACCAGAGATCAAGCTGCTCGGCTGCACATGGGATAACTCTAGGAAGAGATGAAGGAAGATGCATGCATTGTACACAAATTTAGATTGCATCTTGCGAAGCCGAATTGCTTTAGTTTTCGGAGCATATTCCATTCCATGGTACCACCCCCATGGATTCTATTACCTAAACTCGTCTGCTGCTAATCAGTCCAAATTTCAACTCTGAATGAATATATCTTTGTATATTGGATGTAGTGCTTTCTCTAAAAGAAATACATGCAATTACATTATATATCTTTCAAATGATTTTTTTCATTACACTTTAAAATCACCTGATACATAACTATTTCTACCGTAATTCAATGACTTAATTAAAATATGAAAAAATCATGTCATTGTGCGGTTAATTCTCAATTACCTTTCATGACTGGATTCATTTTGTTGATTCATTTCCATAAAGAATTACAGTAATTTTGAACGGAACATAGAGCTTGATATTCAGGGCCGAATAAATCAGTGGACTGAAGTCAACCAAGTTTGAATTAGTCAATTTTTATGAATACAAGCCTGGAAAAGCTAGAACCACATGTTTAAAGAGAAAGTGGCATATTTAGAGTGAAATCCATTATTATGATTAAGATGGTATTTATTAAAAGCAGAAAATAATAGAAACAGATCAGAGAGAGAGTTGGAAGAAAATCTGATAAAAATAAGACATGATTAAGGATTTTTTTGAGTTGTAATCAAGCAAAAGCAAATTGCCAATTCAGTGATGTACCTCTTGAGGAACCTGTCCCATTTGCTCTGCACTAAAAACAAAATTGTTAATTTCCATCGTATTATTTATACATGCATTCTGTAATTATGGTAAAGTTTTTACAATCCCTCTGAAATATATCTTATCCTTTATCAACATTTAAAAAATGGATATTTATGAAAAATTTGGTGCAAAGCAAATGGGAAAGATGCTTAAAACATATTTCATGGAGTTGCCAATTTACATTTGATCAATTGCAACTTTAATCAAAAATTAATACTAATTTTTTTCACTGGATTTTCCTCACACTTTCACTTATCTGTTTTTCTCATTTTCCTGCTTTTAATAAAATCAACTTCATGTCAATGTCAGGGAGGACTCCCCTTTTAAGTGGTGACTAGATTAGTAGATTATAAATACAAACCTAATCTTTCTGTAGGGCGTTGGCATTCTGTTATGTGAGGGAACTTGAGGATCTGTCGCCACTTTTTACTCCGGCCTTTGCGTTTGCCACCACCACCTGAGGGAGGGAGGAATGAAAGAAAAGAAAAGAAGTTTTTTTTTAAATGTCATGGAAGAGTGTGTTCACTGTTCACATGGGAGCATCTAGTCTTAATCAAAGACCCACTAACATTACAGCACTGAAATAACAGCTAAAACTTTTAAATACATCCTGGACAGAGGCTGGCAAATCCTCAAAGTTAATGGCCATTTTTGTAATTAACCAAATTTATGCATACATCTTTGTGAAGTGCCTTGATACAAATTATTTCATTCACCTGTTATTAATAATTGTATTTCAATAGTCAGTATGCGAATTGCATATAGTACATGTTGTTAGGCAGGGCAAGCCATTTTATTTGTCCTACCTAGCAACAACTAATGTATAAAAAATGTAACAGGTAAATGAAATAATTTGCATCAAGAAACTTTATAAAGACGTATGCATTAAATTTGGTTACATAACAAAAATAGCCTATTGCATCTGCACAGCAAATTACTTCAAGTGAAGACACCCTGCTGCTCATAGATTTCATGTTAACCATAACATTGCTAATGCTGTGCTTTCTTTCATTATTCATATACAAATCATGCTTTGTGTATTACATCCTGGCATCATAACATAACAATATCTACATGTATACTATTATCAATAATAACATCAATATCAATTATCCACACCGCTCTTCTATATCATGATCAACACCACAGAATGACCACCAGTGAATCACTTTAAAAAAATTACTGTTGAGAACCAGAATGGCATCAACTCATATACTTTAGTACGGAGTTAACTCCCTTTTGGCTCTCAACGGACGAATTGTAAACTGCAGTATTGTGGTACAGGTCTGCTAAGCCTAAGTTTTCAAAGATCACAACATTTTGTGGCATCTCCCCCACCCCCTCACCCAATATTATATTTACAAATGGGTAGAACTTTTCATTCCATTGCAAGCATGATTTTCAACACTTATCTCTTCAAGAAAAAAAGTTGATGTATAAGAAGTCATTTGTTTCATAAGGAATACACTGTTTGGTGAACCGACATTACCTGTGGCAACATTTGCTAAAGGCTTTGATTTGTGAAATATATACGTGCAGGGTAAGGGCCAGAGTTGCAATTGGGTTTGGGATAGATTAAAGTTTAGGGTCAGGGTTAGTGTTAGTGTTAGTGTTTGGTCAAGAGTTGAAGTTAGAAATTTAGTATTAGTCACATTGACGTGACCGACCCCAAACCGACTTTAACCCGACTGCTTCTTGGCCATTCAGGGTAGCGTTATTTTCTGTTCGGTCTTTGGTCGGTCTGGTGTCAGCCTTGTAGGTGTGAATAGGGTATCCGTTTTGGACAAGGACAATGACCATGAAGCAATTTAAATGTCACTGGAGCACTTGTGTAGAACTGATAATGAATGTGGGAATGTGGCTTCTACTCATGTTAATCCTATCCCCATTAATAATAATAATATTCCGCTTTTATATAGCGCCCAAGACATCGATCCAACGATGTGCCTAAACTACATTCCACACCCCCCCCCCTTTTGCCCGACCCATCCCACCGCACACTACCTCACCCCATTCCACTCCACCTCTACCAGACCCCACCCCTTCTCAGTTTTCATGACAACAGCTGCATCCACAACAGCTCCAGATGAACATATGGACTCCCATCTCAGGTTTGTGAAGGTCAAGTTTACTCAAAGGTCATTCTGGTGCAGGTGCAAGGCTGCTGTGCACCTGTTTCTCTTTATAACCTAACTGGAAATGTTTAAAGATAAAGTTACGTTCTCGTCATGTGACTGCATCGTGAAAGGAAGTGTCTGTAATCAAGTGGAAAAGGTTGATGATGTAGCCCATAAGTATTGATGTACATACTGTGAGGTTTTGGAATCATCAAAATAATATGAAATTGACTCTGTCTTGCTGACAGTACGGCGCTTTCAAATGCGACGGAAGGCAAAGACGACGGTAACGCGAGCGAAAAACAATCTGCGCATGCGCGAACCAGAATTTTCTCCGTCTTGTTGATTTTCATGGCTGTACGCGCCATGATAGCGTTCGTTCCCTAAACACGACGGGAGATCTGTATCGCCGTTATTCTCCCGTCGTCTTTGCTTCCATCGCGTTTGCGAAAGCGCCCTACTCATATGCACTAAACACAGATAAGTGTAAATGGGACTAAACAAACATGTGGCATGACAGTTTGGTCCTAACACTGCAGCTTTTTCTTGTCATATTTCAAATATATGGAGGCATTTTGAAGAGCTGTCCATTTCAGGGGACACTTTTGGTATATTCTTCTCCACCAACATAAAATTAATGAAAGAGATCACAACCAAGTGTACACCTTTCCGGAACTCAACCTTCTCTCTATGCATGCAAGGTGTGGAATCTTGGCTTTGAGGTCATGCTGTTTCTGTTAAAGAGGAAGTCCACCTTGATATTTTGTTGGTTTTAATAGAAGCAGAAAAATGAGAGAAACAGTTCAGTGAAATTTTGAGCAAAAAAACGATTAAAAATAAGAAAGTTATGAATTTTTGAAGGTGCGATCAATTAAACACAAATTGGCAACTCTGTAACATATCCTGTGAGCTTCCCGCCAATTTGCCCTGTACTTAAAAACTTCAAAAATTTATACTTTTCCTGAAGAAAATTTACAATCATACATTCTCCATAGATATAATTATTGCAAAAAAAGTTTTTATACAACCCCTGTATGAAACAAATCTAATCCATGATCAATAACTAAGAAAAAGAAAGTTCATGAAATTTTCTGTACAGAGCAAATTGAAGAGGAGCTCGCAATATACGTCACAGAGTTGCCAACTTGTGCTTGATTTATCGCAACTTCCAAAATCATAACTTTCTTACTTTTCATCGTATTTTGCTCAAACTCTCACTGATCTGTTTCCCTCATTGTTCTGCTATGATTAAAACCAACTTAGTATCAGAAGGAACATCCCCTTTATAAGAAATTATAATAAATGTATCACGGGTGAGCAGTATGCAAGGAAAGAGGAAATAATGAAGAAAAAAAGAACATTACTGTGTTATGAAACCCATGACGGTGCTTTGCAGTGTATGAGTATAGGTGTATATCGTTATGAGGAAGTTCTTTATGCATGAATGCATGTGTACAATTTTCTGGTTCAGACAACCTACCCATGCTCAAATCAGGGATTTTCAAGTACATTATACATGTACTAAATGTTTCATATATTTAGAATACCAGTAACTTTTAGACTTCAAGGAAGACAGTTTCATTACCAAAACTCAAAATTATATGTTATTGTAAATATCAGAAGTAGAGGATTACTTCGAATTGTTGGGCCAACACGTCGAGTCGGGTGGTCGTGTTACCAGACCTTTGAGAAAACATATCCCTTTATTCACGAAATGTTGGGGGTAATGTTTGTGAAATAAACCCCTCTCATCTACAAATGATCTGGTCAGATTTACCTGACGCTTTGTAAAAATCCTACGGCAAATCTATGAAAGGTAGCGCCCTCAACGTGCATCTTAACATGATTTTCCGTTTTCATTTCATGAAAGAAGGTGTGACGCGACCACCCGACCGGACGCGATGACCCGATGATTCAGAGTAAGCCGAATTAAAATCATATCTTTGCCCCAAATCAGATAATCTATAAAATATGGAGACATTTATGATAATCATGTCTTTCTACATACTGTAGACATACATGTAAACCTCTCTTTTATCTTCACCTTCTTTCTTTCATGTTCATGCATAACAATCTTCCGTGCCTTCCATTTCTCTCTTCTCCTCCATCCCCACCCCCCTTCTGTTTTAATCCTGAGAGGATTAATTTCCACTTTAACAACACCATACACTACACGGCACATGCACATTCACCCAGGCCCCAGTGCGCAGAAAGGTTAATTACGCACACGAGAGATCTACCATGTATTCTCTGCACTAATTAAGCAGTAACAGTATACATCACATGTGAAAAACTAATTGAAGTCACATCCATCACTACACCATAAACTCCACATTGGCACAGAGTCACTCAAAAGATGTGCTTTCATGATTGATCACATCAAAGTCACAACAGGAGTCACTAGACCATCATCCTCTACTACAGACTAATCACCAACAAAAACTATGATTTCACTATCCCAAACTAAAATGTTAATTAATTGAAGTCAAAACAGTCGATATACCATCATCCTCTACAGACTACAGACTAATCACTAAAAAAACTATGATTTCTCTATCCCAAACTAAAATGCTAATTAATTGAAGTCACAACAGTCAATATACAGGTACCATCATCCTCTACAGACTACATATATAATCACTCAAAAACTATGATTTTAATATCCCAAACTAAAATGCTAATTAATTGAAGTCACAACAGTCCATATACCGACTACATATATAGTCACTCACAAACTATGATTTCACTATCCCAAACTAAAATGTTAATTAATTGAAGTCAAAACAGTCGATATACCATCATCCTCTACAGACTACAGACTAATCACTAAAAAAACTATGATTTCACTATCCCAAACTAAAATGCTAATTAATTTACATATAAAGTCAATCAAAAACTATGATTTCACTATTCCAAACTAAAATGCTAATTAATTTACATATATATAGTCACTCAAAAACTATGATTTCACTATCCCAAACTAAAATGCTACTTAATTGAAGTCACAACAGTCGATATACCATCATCCTCTGCAGATACAGTCACTCAAAAATTTAGCGGTTTTCTTAATCAGACCTTTTAACGAAGGTGCCCATACAAACATGGGTGTTCAAACCTTAATCTTAATTGATGTTGGTAGAGTATAAGTTTTCCTTTAATTTGATGTATATTTTATTATATTTTATGACAGTTTATATGACAATTTAGAACAAAAGGTGTCCAGTTTCTCTTTTCGCTGATTATATTTTGCTAACTGCTAATCTAACAGTACCTAATAACAATAATGCAATTTGCTAATTTCTGAGTCTGGTTACATCATGGGTCATCACCATCAAAATCTCTTTTAATTATTTACACCACTGAATGATGGGCTTTCCACGAGACACGATCTGCTTTTTATGCATCGTTGTCGTAAAGCAAAATAGTTTAATTGGAATTTGCCATGCTTCCTTGATATCATCAAAGCTTTTCAATGTAAGGTCACCTTCAAAGATGGATTAAAACCTGAATAAAAGATAAAAGCTTTCACAAGGTACCTGTAGATCGTGTGTATTGAATTTTTTCACAAGTACAATATATAGCTTGTACTCTACATGTATTATGTATATTATTTTTCTTTTTTATGATCACATTCCTCAAGTAGAAAATACTCCATTGGTATGCATACTACCATATTTTTTTTTTTATTTTCCCCACAATCTATGGTCGAAACTGCTTTAGCAAACGCCTTTATAAAAAGATCTTGTAAATAATTTTTGTTTCCCTCTTTCCAGTGCAATGTGTACTATAGGAACCGTTATGTAAAGACCCGTAGCCTATTGTTTTTCTCATTAATACCATAAGTGGTCTGTATAATATACAGGTTTCACTGTATTCAGTACACCTTATTAGTGAAGCTTACTTGTATGAATATTCCTACTTCTATGTATTTGTATTTGTAGTTATCAAGCATTCAGTAAAAATCTAAATATGTCTCACTACTATCCAATAAGTATCGACTGCTACGAGAGGACTGGCTGTTTTTATACGCTCAAGGGAAAGTTGATTCCGCTGCCATCACCCCGAGGCGTGCCTGGGTAGAATCAACTTTCCTGTGAGCCAGTGTAGAAACAGCCAGTCCTGGAGTATTAAAGCAGTCGATATGACTTTTACATGCCGATCGTACGAATTAAAACAAAAATCTACCAAGAATTCTTACCTTAGCCTTTTATGATTGGTTAAAACATAACAGAAAATTTGAGACACTGTCTGTTAATCTTAGGTAGCAAAATGACTGAAAGTTTTAATCATTTGGGAATCGCAGAAAAACCACTGTATGGTGTCCGTGCTCGCACAAAGACAATTTTAACACGTAAACCAATGGGGATCGCAGGAGGACACAAATTAATGGATATTCCCTGTGGGCAGGGGCATGGCTTAAAATCACGACTCCAATTTCGACCAATCAGATGGCTAGATTTCTAAAGTAAGGTATATAACACATTCTAACATGCAGGGCTACGCAATAACTTTATTGGAAGGGGTTCCGAGTTGAACTTTTTAGAGTCTGTATGGATGAACCCTATGTAAAAATTTCAGAATTTGGGGGGATCCAGACTTAGATTTGGGGCACCCATGCATCCCAGGCGCCTGTTGGTGTCAAGCCCTGTAATATCTATAAAAGCATGATCTACATATAATAATGTGACAGGAAGATATTATGTCCAATGTCCATGTTCTGTAGTTGGCAACTTCAGTTGGCAGCAACAAAAAATTGTCTGTTGAGCCAGAAAGGGATTACTTTAACCGAGTCAACGCCCTTCTGGCTCTTAAAGGGATTGGTACGTATCTTTGCCTCAGATTCTGAAACAAAATCCTGGATTTAGCTCATGCTGCAATCATAATTATAAACTTTTAGGTCAGTCAGGAATCCCATGACTTTTACAAGCCGATCGCCTGTCTGATTAACAAGATATTTATGATTGGAATTAGAAATTTCAAAACTGTTTGCCAAACAGTTTTGAACAGTTTTTTTATAACACTACAGTCTATTGGGAAAATGAGTATGGTAAAACCGGTCACTCAAAGATTTCTACTTTTTGAAGCACTTCATGATCATTTTGAAGTGCAATTTTTTTTAGGGCTTCAATATTACACCATATCACAGACACTGATAACACGTAGGGCCATGCATGTCAGATTTGTAAAACTGGAAAAATTGTTAAACAATGCCTTTAACAGATGAACTGTTCAGAAGTACCCATCCCAAAAAATTGTAATCCACTCTGGCAGCGATTTAGAGTTCTATGATGAATTCTGTGTAAACATAAGTGAGTTAATGGCAAACTCCTTTCTGGCCCTCAACAGACAGTGTCTTAGTGATTTTTCATGAGTTTCAAGTTCACTGATGCTACTGCCTACACAATTATTAAAGATCCATCCATCTCTATATCACTACATGTCTCCTTCAAAACACACCCTCCAGGCAATCATCTAATTGATGTGACCAGCTTTCAGCTATATACCTCATCTGATTTGTTCACGGATCAAAGCCTCAAATGGCAAAGAAAAGTGCTTTCACATGTCTAAATAGACACTTTCTTCATCGAAAATGTCAATTTACGAATTTACGTTTGACCGATCACAACTTTTAAAATATTCAACTTTCCTATTTTCATTGGATTTTTCTCAAGCTTTCCCATTTTTCTGCTTCTATTATAAGCAACTTAATATCAGGGTCAACTTCCATTTACAGGGCACTACACACATTATAAAAAAACTTCATGTAGCCCAAAGAATAATCAGCAACAAATGCAAACGATTAAGGTGCTTAATATCTATTTCAATTTTTTTATCAGGCAGAAACATTTTAGGATATATGGAAAAATCAACTTTGAAAAACTTCCCCTTCTAGTCTTTGCACCAGCCAGCATATTTTTTCTCCTAAAACCGAGAGTGTATAATGTTCTTTTACGTGTAGCATTTAAAAATTCATTGCAATTCTAGGCGTGCTTCTGTGACACAAGTGAATTTTATCAGGGAAGGAATTAATAATTCATGACTTCTCGTGTCTGGTTTTATAAACGTTCACGGTTCAGGTGGTGGAAACATGTGATGGAAATAGATGGATACTTTGCTATTTATTGTCTCGTTACTCCTCTTCTTTTCAGTGTATTTCTTTTTTCTTTTTTTCTTTCTGTATTTGTCTCAAACTTTATTGAACTTGCATACAATTATTTGTCAAATTACTGCCCTCTTACATTTGATTATGTACGTTTCTCTAAAGCCAGTAAACATATTCTGTCCTGGTCACTTTTCTACATTTCCCAGGAACCTATTCTTTACAAAGCTATGCTTTTCTATATGTTCCTGCACATTTCACAGTTTTGTACATTTCTTGTCTGGGTTTCCTTTAACATTATAATAGTTGTAAAACATATTTGGTGATATGAAATGTTATAGTCTGATTAATTGCCAATTACTATAATCATTTTTGTTACCGTATTATGAAACAATATGTCTTTTATGTATATTTTGTTATCTGTAGAGGTAATGCACGGTCAAGTGCAAACGTCACCGGACTGTCGATCACAAGGTCCGCGGTTCGAGTCCCGCCGCGGCACTAATGTCCTTTGGCAAGAAATTGATCTACATTTGCCACACTCAACCCAGGTGATGTAAATGGGTACCTGGCAGGAATTAATTCCTTGAAATGCTAGAGCGCCATAATGGCAGCTGTGCTAAAGCCGGGATAATAATCGGGAGCGCCTTGAGTGTCAAGTCCGACAGATACAAGCGCTATACTAGAACCCAATATTATTATTACTATTATTATCTGTATTGAATCGGCATGTGAAATGTGAAATCGATAAACTCAAACTCAAACTCAATGAGTCTGTATTTGAAGACTAGAGGATGTACAATGTACAACCAGGAAGTGAAATCTATTAAACTCTGCATGCATAGAATTGCAGTTTGGGGGAAATGGGACAGAGATCTTCCTCCAAAAATGTTATCTTAAATTGAATGAAAATGGATTAATGCCAATACATTTCTATTCCAACGTAACACCACTAAAGCCTCGACTTAGCACAATAATGGAGAGGGAAATCGATAGCTTTAGATTGTAACATCATTAATGATCAAATATAGCCTTAAGCAAATAAAAAATTATCAACTGAAAACTTACAGTTCCCTCGGACAAAACACTGGCTCCGTGTCTGGATTATTTCAATTGATTTCTAGATCTCACTAAACATATAATATGTACATTACCAAATAAAGTTTAGGAAACATTGACAGGAAAAGGGAAATTCGGTCATAAAAACAAAGCTTGTTTTAATGTTTACAAGTACTTCCTATTAAACCAAAAAGAGCTTTCAAATACACGTAACGATTTAGTCCAGATATTTCAGGCACAATAACAACCAACAAAGTTGACAGTACTTTATATTAATCTCTCTATAAAACAAGTACATTTAATTATCATTTAGGTTTTGATGATAATAATAGTAATTGGATTGATAATGATAATAATGATAATAATGATAATAATAATAACTAGAAATATCGCAATCTGCATTGCCGCGCAATGCGACAGTAACCCCGGCACTGGCAGCGATTTTTGTGTCATCCTTATGTTCGAAGAAGTCCTGAACAAAGATCCCCTCTCCTCTCCCTGAAACAAAAGGATGACGTAGAGATTGCCACTAGTGGCTTGGGACTATTGTCAAGACTAGGAGCAGCATCACCAAAACAATATGTGTGTAGATTAGAGTATAATGCATCTCTATAGAAAATTTGAAAGAAATATGTCAAGAAATGTGACCTGCAGAGCGACACAAGATATGATATCCCCTAAAATACAACCTTTGACCCTATAAAAGATGGAACACTGGGGGCAGCATCACCAAAAACTATAGGTGTGTAGATTTGACTATAAGGTACATTTGAAAGAAATCCGTCAAGAAATGTAGCCTGCAGAGCACACACATTCCCACCAAAATATGACGTGACCCTATAAAAGATGGAACACTGGGGGCAGCATCACCAAAAAAAATAGGTGTACATTTTACCACGATACACATCCATTCAAAATATGAAAGAAATCTGGCTAGAAATGTGGCAGTTAGAGCGCATAAAAGACATATGACCTTTGACCCTATAAAGGACGGAACAATGAGGGCAGCATCACCCAAAAGTGTAGATGTGTAGATTCTACCAAGATTCATCTCCATACAAAATTTGAAAGAAATCCGTCATGAAATATGACCTGCAGAGCGCACACTAGACACCCACCAAAATATGAATGTACATGTATATGTCGTGTATCCATATACCATGTAAATACCACGAATTTCCATTGTTAAATGGGACAATAAATTTGAACCTTATGAACCTTATGATATTATTTGCATTCCATTTTTGGTTCACGACTGTACTTGTAAACACGAACATTGGCCAACGGGCATCTTTAATAGTTTGCAATTAATAAGAGATATAAATTCTTGCAATAATGTCCATCACACTCACAGGCTTTAGGGTAAATAAAAGTTGTGCTTCATGAATGTAATATTCATGTCCTAAATCATACATACATAAGCTGCATTTACACTGCAAGCAAAAAAAAGCGTTGGTTTTTCTCACATTCCGATTTTTTGGTGGAAGTTGCTAAGCACCTAGCCATAAACACATTGAAGAACCTAAAATTGAAAAAACCAACATCTGGAGTGTGTGGGGTTTCTTAATGCCGGAAGAACCTTCACCAGTTTTTGCAGTGTGAATGCTCGATCTCTAAACACAGGTGAATCATTTGTGTTTTGATCATTTGACTCTCCTTGCTTTCATGCTAACGCATGCAGGACAGCAACGTGGCGCACACGCACTACTCACCAAAAAACAGAATTATCAAACAGCGATGGTTCCTTACAGGATTTTCTAGAAGTGTAAATGGCTGTCAAAAAAACCATTAGTTCGGGGGCTGTCTAAATGAGCCTATACATGTAGATGTCTCAATAATGAGCCCAGGCCAGAAAATTTATTAACCAATATGAATAGATATCCCCATGCACAAAAATGAGATGGGGGGATTCATCAGCCTTTGCATAATCATCAATATTTATACTGTTACTGGAAGGTCACCATCATCTACAGTAGCAGCACCATCATCACATCATCATCATCATCATCATCATCATCATCATCATCATTACCAGTATCACTGTCATTATCAGCAGCATCAGCACCACTGTCATCATTACCATTATCCCCATCATCACCATCATCATTACCATTATTACTATCTCACTGTCATCAACACTATCATCAACACCATCATGATCGTTGATTGTCATCCTCATCGGTATCACCAAGTAGGGTCCATGGTATCACTATCACCATCAGAAGCAGCAGCAGCAGCATCACCACTGTCAACAGCTATTAGTAGCAGTATATAATTTCCTGATTAGATATTGTACGTGTACATGTAATTATAATCATTTTTTTTAATGGAAACCCACCACACCTTGACAGTTGACAATGTGATAACATTGTCAATTGTCAAGGTGTGGTGGGTTTCCATTATCTCACTGAAGCCAGGCAAATAAGCAGAATAAGATCAAACTGCAAACCTAAGTCATGTTAACACAACAGCAGACATTCATGGGAATCATCATTACCACAATCATCACCAATACTATCACCACCACCACCACCACCACCACTATCACCATCACCATCACCATCATCATCTCATCATCATCATCATTATCATCCCTATCACAACCACCACTGACAGGCTACAGCCGTCCTTGCCATTGGTCTTTTTTTTTGGGGGGGGGGGATACAGTTAATCATTTCCTAATTATATTCACTATGTATGCTTTTATACAATCAAGGTGTGGTGTGTTCCCATTATCTCACTTAATCCAGACAGAGTTAGATCAAACTGCAAAGCTAAGTTGTGTTAACACAGCAGCAAGCATTTATGTTGTTTTTCTTGTAAATGAAGGAATCTTTAAAACAGAGAACTTATTCAAATTCGATATCATAAGCAATATATCACCAAATATTCCCAAATGTAAATATTGTAAATAAATCAACAACACATCGGACATCCAATGAGGACAAGTCTACTGCTTTCAATTGCTCACTCTTTGATGATAAAAACAATCTATTTATGATCACGGGCAGGCAATATGAAAGGTATGGAAGAATATGATATCATAAATTGAAGAAAAAAAGGGGTCCCTGGGAATTCTTACACTGAGGTAAAAACACACAATGCTGGCACACACGCATGCACCCTTACATATCTGCATCAGAGTAGATCATGTGTCATTCCATGGCTGAAATGATGGTGGTATCAATGAAGCTATGCTGGCATAGACAGAAAACGTCACTACTGGCATTATGAATTGCATACAGCCATCTTACTTTGTCTCGCATTTTTAAGCGCAGAAAGTGAAAGGTTTTATTAGGGACACTTCTTGTATTAAAACAACAAATCAATAAATAAAGACATCATCAAAGGCATCATTATGATCACAAGGACTGAACTATTCAAATTCTTTTTGACAATAAGGTCAGGGTAAGCGACAAGTGTAACTCCCCCACACACACACACACATGACAGGGAATATATTCACAATTTATACAAAACTCTTATACCTATAGATACAATAGACATGTGAATTTGTTGTGAATGAATATCTATCTATGGTTTGAATATCGGGCCCATTTACACAGCCCAAACACCATTTTGAAAAATCATCGAGTTTGGGGACTTCCATTTTCACTACTAGAAACACCCATAAAAAACATTGGGGTATGCTCATTCAGATTTCTAAGTGAGTAGTGCGCATGCTCGACTTGTCACTGCTCTGCATGCAATCGCACAGAAGCAAGGAGAGTCACGCGATCAAAAACAGCATCATTCACCGATGTTCCAAGAGCGAGCATTAACACTGCAAAAATCAGTCAAATTTCTGCCAGCCAGCATAAACAAAAAAAAAACTCCACAGAGGTGGATTTTTCAATTTTGTTTTTTCGTTGTGTTTGCCAGTAGTTGCTTAGTAACTTCTGACGAAACACCGGAATGTGCAGTGTAAATGCAGCTAGTGTTCATCTTCTGTGAAGTTGATCAACAGCTGCATTGATACTGCAAGCAAAAAACATCAGATTTTCTCACATTCCAGACTTTTGTTGGAAGTTGCTAGGCAACTACCCATCAACGTAATGAAAACCCACCCCTGGAGTGTGTCTTTTTTTAAACGCCGGTTGAAGCTACACCAGTTTTTGCAGTGTAAATGCCTGCGCTCAAAACTCCATTGAACTATTCCGGTATTTGGTCATGTGACTCTCCTCACTAGCTACAAGTGGAGCATGCGCACAATTCTCCACCAACAACAACAGAATAATAAAAAACACTTTTTATGGGCTTTTCCAGTAGTGTAAATGGTAATTAGATCCATTAAATGAAAACCATGCCTAATCCATTATTATGAAGGGCATTTTGAAGGGCAAAATCGTCAAAGTAGCCCCTCCCTCTATCTCAATCTCACTACACCATAGTTCTCTCTCTCTCTTTCTTTCTCTCTCTCTCTCTCTCTCTCTCTCTCACTCATTCTCTATTGGTGTCTTAACATCTGTAGGAGCAATAAACCTTCTGGCCATTCAGCTTTACAAGCATTTGATTGGAATACTCTGACATTTACAGAACATTCTTATTTGTACTGCAGAGTTAATGTTAAGTAGATGCCATACATGCTTTATCATCATTTGTTAGAGTGCACAATGCATTTTACATAAACAATGATCTTCAATACATATGATACAATACTGATGCACTAATGAAGAAAAAGCAAGAAGTCAATCTAAACCCCCAGAAACATATAGGGTGCATTTATCGGGTCTTGTCATCAGATATGTACATTTCGAACCCCACTATACGAACGTGATTTTCGAGATGTCGCGTTTATCGTCTCTTCACGATTCAAAATAAAAGCCTTGTCTCTGCGCAGCTGCTTTGCGCCGTTTGACCCGGGAAGCGGATTAGCCTGGGAAGGTCCATAGAGCTATATGGGAAGGTCCGATTTGTATGTGGGGTTCAAAACAGCTTTGCGTTTACCATGTCTCAGAAACGTGATTCTGGCTGTATGTCACTTTCAAACGCACCTTTTTCGGCGTTACAATATGCCCATATCTAAAGACGTTTGAAAAAGGCTTTGCGTTTATCGCCTTAAAAATTTGCCTGAAAGATGAAAACGCTGATTCTAGGCAAAAATTTGGTCGATAAAGGCAACCATAGTCCGTGATCACCCTCCAGACTTTCACATCCATTCTACAGAGCTCCTTATTTTATTATGTACAGGCTTACTGCCCTTATGATACCTTTGGTCATAAAAGTGACCAGGAGTAATCATGACACCCCACTCCGGAAAGTCTGGAAAACGACCGCCTGGTGATCCAGGGGGGTGTTTCATAAAGCTGTTTGTAAAGTTACGAATGACTTAACAAATATTTGAATATGAAGAGCCAAATGGGATGCCCAAAGTTTTTCCGGACATTTTAACAAAGTGTGATTGTATTTTCCATTATCTCAATCAGGGCTCAAATTAATTTTTTGTCCACAGGGGCTCTTCCAACAACAAAAAAGAGCCCCCGTGAGCCTTCTCACGGGGGCTCTTTTAGTACTGACGTGGGCTCTTTTTTTAATACAAATTTCCATTGAATTGGTACCCATGATACTCCTAAATTCTTTGCTATTTCATCATTATCATTTACTTAAGTCAGCAAATATTTTTCCCTCTAACAACTTTACAAGTTACATAGGGGTTACTGACTTTCATCCCGTGATGACATTATCTCCATTTCTTCCCGTTCTGAACATTCCTCCTCATCGTTTAGAGCAACCTTAATATAACATTCTTTCTTTAGTCTTTACTATGATCCTTTCACAACATCTTTGGTCTTCCTCTTCTTCTCAATATTGATTTACTGGTCGAGGTTCATTACTTGCTGGTCAGAATTCAGAGGATTCACGCTTTTCACAACGAAAAACTTCTCCATGTTTCAGTCCTTGCGCGATCGCCTCTAGCTCAAGGAGATATGGGGCGACAGCATGCACACCGGTACTACCGGCGCGGTATAGCCGCTGCTGACGGGTCGCACTGCACTGCGAGCTTCCGTTGTTTGAATAGGTAATACAGTCATAGAGATGTGGAGATGGGAGATATAGCGTTATCTTGCGGCGAATAAGCGTACATTTATTTACAATATGGCAGCCTCTAGACACCGAAAAATTCGGGCGAGAAATCCTGCTTGCTAATCTAACTTCCATAGTTCCATTTCATTGGTTTAAGGTTTGAAAGTTGAAATTCAATATTGTGTGACAGTTATAACAGAAATGATAATCTTTATTTATAATTCCACGGGGGCGATTTTTAATTTTGCAATCGCCCCCGTGAGCAATCTGACGGAGGCGATTATGTAGCTCACGGGGGCGAATCGCCCATCGCCCCCGTGTATTTTGAGCCTTGATCTCAATTAAATTGTAGCCAAAAAGACACTTTGCATTAAAATGTTTTGTTAATAATGATAAGGTTAATCTACATCTGCATATTTCAACTTTAGCTTATAAATGCAATTAAAAGGATTTGAGAAACCCATTTAGCTCTTCATATTCAAGTCATTCGTAAAGTCATGCGTAACTTTACGCACAGCCTTATGAAACACCCCCAGGACTATGTAAAAGATCCTTCTAATCCAATGAAAATTGTTTTTTCCACTTCATACATGCACAGTATATCCAGATGTTGTGTATCCGGACTGTCGATTTAAAATGATAATTTGAAGAAGTTTACACGCAACATTTCATAAATCTTTTAAAGCCCCTCTAAAGTGTTGAAAGCCCCCCAAATTTGATGCCAAAATTTCACTTAAATTGTATCATAATGTGAAAGACAATGTCATTTAAGACACATTTCTGCAAGGATTTTCATAACAAATGTGTTTGAAGTCGAATATTGATGAAAGAATACAAAATTAAGGTTTTCTGCGTACAACAGAAAACCTAAATTATGTATTCTTTTATCAATATTTATCTTCAAACGCATTTTTTTTTTTTTGGGGGGGGGGAATCTTTGCAGAAGTGCGTCTTAAATGACATTCTCTTTCACATTATGATACAATTTAAGTGAAATGTTTCCATCAAATTTTTGGCGAATTTGGGGCTCCCAACAGGGGCTTTAAAAATTATGTTAGACGATATTATAAAGGATAAATATATATGATGGCCTGTGCTATTTGATGCATACTTTTCGTTAAATCCAAAGGCAAAAGTGGTGGCTTTGTTTTTGTTAAGCGTCCAGAGACACAAACCTCCCATCATACTGGTTCATGTATCACTTACCCCCTGTCCACATACAACATTTTCTGTGATTACGCGTGATTAGTTATACCGTTTCGCGATAGTTATATGATGAAATTGTGTGTGTGGACTCTTACTAACAATACGTCGTATAACGAAACGTCGTATAACGAAACGCAGGTTTGGGCATCGTTTCGAACTAGAACTCAATAACTAATCACGCTTAATCACGGAAATTTTGTGTGTGGACGGAACTAGTCTAACTGGGCAGGGCTTAACATCGGATCGCGCGCGAAAGGAGACCTGACCTCTCATTTCCGCTTCCATTTCATGACCGCAGTAGCAAACTGCGCACCTATACAACATTTCGCTGGAGAGTTTTGGGATTACTTTCTTGTGTGTGTGGACACCCTGGAATTTATACGATGATTCTTTATACGACGTTTCTTGTGTGTGGACACCCTGGAATTTATACGATGATTCTTTATACGACGTATCGTTATAGAGTTTCGGGATAAATTGTTTTGTGTGTGGACACGCTGTTATTGTGCAGATTGCATGACATTCCAATTCGATCTGTATACTGCAGTATCTGCAAAATAGCCACCAATTTTTACACTATTTATCACTTTTTTATATATCAGAGTTTTAAAAAAAAATTCATTCACAGGTACATGTATATCTTTATACAGAGAGAGCATTTTTCAGAGCAACTGAAGCCTCAGAATAATTTGTTGATACTTATGTCAACATGTTACTAGAGGTACATGTATATATATAAACATACAATATTTAAACATGACAATACATATATAGTGTGTGTGTCTTTAAAGATCCTTTGTGAGACTTTTTTCTTTTTTCTTTTTTTGCTGTGTTAGCATTTTACTAAAACATTTCAAAAATATGCAAAATCAATGGAAATATTTGTTAGTTCAGTGTGTAAAAATCATTTTAAAATGTCAAAATAAAAACGGCAAGGTGGAAATGTGAGATATGTTACTAGAGGTACATATAAACATACAATATTTAAGCATGACAATACATATATAGTGTGTGTGTCTTTAACGATCCTGTGTGAGACTTTTTTCTTTTTTTCTTTTTTTGCTGTGTTAGCATTTTACTAAAACCTTTTTTTTTAATATGCAAAATCAATGGAAATATTTTTTAGTTGTGTGTAAAAATCATTTTTTTAAAGTCAAAACAAAAACGGTAAGGTGGAAAAGAAATTGACACCAAGGAAATCAAAGTCCATGACCCAAAGAAGTTAGAAAAAGGAACAACTAAAATGGGTTAAGTATGAACGTTTAAACTAATGAGTGATTACAGATGAAAAGTTAATTGGAGTATTACAGCCACCAAATAATACTGACGTAGATGAATGTGGTAGACATTAGACGTGTCATGGCCTCTTTAATATTTTGATATGTTGATATTTTTGAAAACAATAACTTTGATATGTTTATCAAAAATAATATCTTAATATGTTAAGCAGAAAATCAATTTGATTACACCTGGCATAACAGATTTTTGGATTCCGGCAAAATGCAATGTTACAAAATTGTATGTATTTGTTCCCTTCATTTAGCAAAGCAGATTATTCTTTTAGTTCATTCTGTTTCATTTCATGCATCAAGTAGAAATACATTTTACATTATGTAATATATTTTAAAAAGAAACGCAATATATACCTAGACAGGATAACCCATGAAAGAATAAAAACTATGTAAAGTAAAATGCTGTAGCTGACACATGAACCATACTAATGTACAATTATATGAATGAACTGGTTCCAGCCCTTTAGCAGAACTTTGAAAAAAAAGGAGAATGTACAAGTATCAGTGTTTTTAACATTTTTTTTTTCTCTTACAAAAAATACAACATTGCTTGAACAGAAAACTTTTTTTTTCATCCTGATTTATTCAAAACACTGATTAAATTGTAAATAATAATTTTGATACTAAAATTAGTGGCAACCGTGCAAATCAAATGGTGACATTAGAGGTGTATTTGAAAGCCAGTACAAGGTATTTGGTGATTTGTGAAAGTGAATGAAACTTAAAAATTGCAAGTGTTATTTTCCTTGTCATTTGACAGAACCCCACACTAACTTTTGGGGACCGGGATCTCGATTCAATTTTTAAAAGGGGTCTGCATGTATGTGCCCAATGTAAAAATCTCTTCTTTTTTTTTTGGGGGGTCAAGACTTTAATTTGGGGTACCCACGTGACCCAGGCACCTGTTACGTAACTGATCAGATCCTCTGATCTGAGCTCTCTCAAGTTGATCACATCAAAACTTTGATGAATCATAGGCATACTTGAAAGTGACATTGGACTTGGCCTTGAATTACATGTTAGTCATGGCATGCTTTAATAAACTTGAATGATTTCCCCCGACTTCACCCAACACCGAATGATATTGTTAGTAAGTAAGATGATGAGGTTTGGTTAGTTTTCGTTTTGAAACCAGATGAACATGAATGGACTTACTCTCTGTTTGTCATGATAGGTCGTCGCAGGATCGGAGGCAGGTATATTAAAAGAGATATCAAGGTAGAAGAAATGAAAAAAAGTGAATGATCTGGTTCTCAATGAATTTTAGAGCTTTTGAAATGAACATTAATACCATGACAAGTATACATACCGGTACATGTATAATAATTACCGGTTGAAAATTCTGGTTACAGTATGGCTGAACAAACATGCTATTGTAAATTATAATAACAACTCAATCTCTATCTAGACTTTTGTTAACATTTTATTTTTTATTAGGCTTAAAATACCACAACAGTTAGCCATATAATTCAACTATTAATTTCCAAGATTTGTCTTACATGTACATGTACATACTGGGGGTATGTACAATGAGCAATATAGCACTCTTTGCCAAAACACTTATTAAAACGTTAATGTATCTTACATTAGGTCTACTTCAATACACACTGCACAAACCCTTTTTATCCACACAATTTCTTTAAAACATGGGTTGGGCACTTTTGAAGCCATGAAGGAAAATCTGTCAATAAATCTCTTTTCCTGATGTACTGTACAAATAAGTGGTGTTCATATCTGTAATACATATGTATATTGTGACCTCAAGTACCTGTCTACAGCACAAAGTCCTCTTTACCCATCGGGTAACTTCCTGATTATGCTTTGTGTATTCAACAAGCACACATTATAGTTGTGCCATTCATGTCAATATCGCTTCATACAACTTTAATAATAGAATGGCCCGCGGAGACAGAGAGAGAGGGATCCATAATGCTTTTTACTAGAAACTAATTATAGTACATAACTTTGGGTATGACTATGAGTATGACATCATGTGTTCTGAATGGTGTACCAATGTGATGTATAGCCAAGTCATCTTTATATAATTGTCTATACATGTATATGCAATCCCAATAGGCAATGTACATCAGAAAGAAAATACATTGGTAGGATGCTATATATGTTCAGATTTCTTTCGAAGTATTGGTCAAAAGCAAGAAAAGAAAACTTATCAGTGTCATGAAAACAAAGTTGGGAGTGGCACATTGAAGCACACACCCCAAAATGTCTGCTTTAATCATTCATCTCATGCATGGATACTTTGAACACATAACTCAGCAACAGATTTACATATATACCAACTATCACAATACATGCAGGCCTATAACAAATGTCCAGTATTGTGCATATAAATGGAGGATCAATATTCCAAGGTCAATAGCCAATAAGTCCATGTAGTGGTAATGTATATATATACTGAGTACACAATAGTACCAGCACATTTTCATGTAGAGTCCTGATATTTGCATATCAGTTTCAGAGAAGGTATCCATTAATACCATGAAAAAGAAAATCTAATGGCGATCATTTTACAGAACAGTTACATGTAAGCTTAGAGAACAGCTTAGAGCCAACGCCTTGCTTCTAACATGTCATCTCCATTCACAATGAAGATATTTTCAGCTACCGGTACATGTACATCATACTTGTACATCATGAATGTAACAACTATCCCAAACGTGTTCCTATTATTCCTAATCAAGACTACTGATTATTGATTCTGGAGAATTGGGTTGGGCTGTATTTCTTTCAACATGTTCTTTGCTTAAATTCCCTCTCTTTCCTCCTTCTCTAATTCCTCTGATCTGATTACAGAAGCTCATTCTATTTAGAAGTAATTTATCACGCATTCGGAGTATCAGGATCTGTTTGAGCATCGTTTCGAGCGAAAACTTGACTAGTCTGAATGACGTATCGTATGAGAACCTTTCTGGGCTGGGCTTATCACGAGCGCACACTGATGATTGGCCAGGTGCCATGTCACTTGACCTCATCAATACTGGTTTCTTTATATGACGTTTCCTTATATGATGCTGTTATCTAGTCTGTACGCTCCTTTTGCTATACAATGATTCTTTATAGGACGATTCTTTATTTATGTTTCGTAAACATGTAAATTTCCTACAGTCTGAACATGCAATTAGAAAGAAAACTCCAATCAGAGCCATTATGTAAAATAAAAAGTTCAAATTTTCAATCCTTTATTTCTCCACAGGAACTGAGGCTATATATGTACGGTGCGC
Source organism: Mesocentrotus franciscanus (assembly GCA_037976565.1). Lineage (NCBI taxonomy): Eukaryota > Metazoa > Echinodermata > Echinoidea > Camarodonta > Strongylocentrotidae > Mesocentrotus > Mesocentrotus franciscanus. The sequence continues at coordinate 15,662,881 of CP137677.1, forward strand.
AGCTCACATCACCTTCTGGAGCCAGAAGGATGTTAACTCATATACTTTAACACATAGTTAATGCCCTTCTGGCCCTGAACACATGATTTAGTTAGGAGGAGGTTTGACATGAAGTGAACTCATAACAGATATGAATAAGGGTACGTTTATGCTCAATTTTGAAGGCAGAATGAGCGATTTGAAACGCTCATCGTAAACGCTCATCGTAATTGCAGTTACACAGTGTACTGTTTATGCTCCCTTCTCTGGCTCCTCCAGGCATGATTCTGGCTCAGAGCCAGAATCATGCCTGGAGGAGCCAGGAAGTGCAGTGCAAACCTGCACTGCGCATGCTACGTTGACCCCATTTAAACGCGTTTACAAATGATTGTGCGTTTATGCTTCCCCAGAATCGCCGATCCAAAACGCACCTTTTTGTGAGTTTACGATCGGCGATTACGATCGGCGATTACGATCGGCGATTACGATCGCCGTTTTTCTGTGATTCTACAAAATTGATAAAGGACGCAACCGTGTTTTGAACTAAACGCGTAACAAATGCCTCATTTTGCCAGAAAAAGTTGAGCATAAACGTACCCTAAGTTTCCTATGACCATAAGAAACTTAAACAGATTTGAGGTTTGCTACTAATATCTTGATTAAAACATCATCCCACAACAAATGGATGCTTAACCTTTGGTGTTAAGGACAATCAAATCAGCTTATATACCACTGTTATTCGGATAATCCCTGGTAGCTAATCCCATTATACATATTTGTGCTCCCAATTTTCAATAACCTCTTCGAACATAAAATAGATCTACATGTACAGTATAAATTCAACCACAATGGAAGGCTTTTAAAATTGACTTTTATCTTTAAATGTCATTCCCCCTTGAGGAAATAAACATGCAAACAAGTTTCAAATGTGATGATGCTGGAAAAGTTGTAAACAGTTTGACCTTTTTTCCCCCTTCATGTTGTAACATTTTTTGGATGCCGTCTGTTGGCAGTGTTGGGTTTTCAAAAAAATTTAGGAAGTAATTCCTTTTTTCTTCTTCTTTTTTTTTTGTTTTTGAGGGGGTGTTTCTCTTATTCTGAGGTACATGTACAGTATGCTTTGCTCCCCATAATAATAATAATAATAATAATAATAATAATAATAATAATAATATTAATAATATAGTAATAATAATAATAATAATAATAATAATAATAGTAATAATAATAATAATAATAATAATAATAATAATAATAATAATAATAATAATAATAATAATAATAATAATAATAATAATAATAATAATAATAATAATAATAATAATAATAGTAATAATAATAATAATAATAATAATAGTAATAATAATAATAATAATAATAATAATAAAAATAAAAATAATAACAATAACAATAACAATAATAATAATAATAATAATAATAATAATAATAATAATAATAATAATAATAATAATAATAATAACAATACTACTAATAATAATTGTTTCATATTAAGTGATTTTACAGAATATTGATCAGAGCGCTGATACAACGAAAACAAAAAATATATTTGGAACAATAACATATACATATAGCACTTGAACATGTACGTGTGGAAGTCCAACTCTACTTGGATCCAATACAATAAAAGCATGATGAATTAAAAATGGTGGCATATTTGAAAATACTTTTCTTTCTAACCATTCTATACCTATACAAAATACGTCTTCCATGACCTGATTTTTGCATAGACTCTATGATACGTTTAGCTATTTACGACTTTACGTCATACTAATGACAATACCTCAATGGCTTGCTATGTAGTACCACCACCCTCCAAGCAAGTCGTTAGCAAAATTAGCAATTCTTATACCCCGAGGGGTTCTATATCCGTCATAGCCCATAATGACCTGCCAACAGAATAATTAGATTTCAAAACCATAATGCCTCTTTATATACCTTCTATGAGAGAATGAATGAAACATTATTTCCACCCTGCAATGTACATGTGTTTGAACATTTATGTGGTTACATGTACTTATCACATTCTCAATATCAGTATTTGATGTTTGACTGAAATGCCTCAAGAAGCCCACACTGTAATTTTATATTTTCTAATTCACTATATTTATCAAATCAAATGGAAAACTCTTGTAATTTATAATTGATTTATTGATGAATTACTCATTACTATTTTTGTTTTTTTCAGCATAACAATATTTGTAGGGTTATATCTCTTTATTAAGGATGACATTTAAAAAAATATTTTTAACAAAAATCAGTTTCCATCGTCATTGTCATTAAACCCTCTCCCATTTTCCCCCTATGTTCATCTTTAGCCCTACACTAATTTATTTTAAGTCCCATCTACATATAACAGATGAAACATGTTTGATTGCAAAAGTTATTCTCAATCATTTTGAAAACAAGATGTGAAGGATACATGCAAAGGGATTGGCAGAGTATTGTTAGTGTAGCATGGGGCATACTAACAGTTTGTTTAGACAAGAGGAAATGAAACTCGTGAAAAGAAACGTCATATGAACAAATCATTGTGTGTATACACATGCTGAATAACAACACCATACTGTACAAGGAAACATCATATGAAGAAAATAGTCTTATAGAGGTTGGTGGTCATGACAGCACAAGCTCACAATATCAATAAACCCACACAGTGATAATGTTTTTGTATGATATGAATTTCAGACAAAAATGAAACCCAGATTCTTTATATAGTTTTAGTTCAAAATGACGCTCAAACAAAAGTTTTGCTATACAAAGTTGTGACAAAACCCAAAATGCTTGTTGTATACATTTGTCTTCAATTATGTAGTTTTTATACAAATGTAGCTCACAATAAACCCACAGTTATACTGTTTTTGTATGATATGACTTTCAATTTTTGATACCCATTTTTTTATATACTTTAACAAAATAACGCTCAAACATGCGTTTTGTTATACAACCTTCTGACCCCCCAAAAATCCATTAATTTATTTACTTATCGTAAACATGTAGCTACATTATTATGTATACAAGGCCCATTTACACTTGCATCCAAACATGCCAAAAAATGCCAAACCGGAGCCTGACCGCGATGTTTCAGTGATGTTTCCAAGGCAACTACGCTTTACCGGCAAAAATGCCAAGCCCGAAACATTCCAAACCGAAGTGTGATTTTTTGGCGTGTTTTGGCATGTTTGTCGAGTATAAACGCTCGCAACTGAAACATCACGAGGTTTGTCACGTGACTTTAGGAGTGGGGCTAGCTTTCGTCCTTGAAGACTTACTTGCATAAAGTAGCCACAGAGTAAAAACAGCTGATCGAAAACGCATTTTGCATCGGGAAGGCAGCGCATGTGCATTACCAACCAAAACACGCAAAACATCACTGAGCTTTTCAGCCGGTGATGTTTCGGCACAAGTGTAAACGAGAGCGCAAATCATAGTGACTTTTTTAAATGCGGTATTTGACAGTATGAATGTGCCTATAGTCTTTATTATATCCATGCAGCCATTCAACAAATTTTGGTTGCAGTCTGAATGCGGTTGCTGGAAGGTTTCATATGCCTTCCTTAGCGACCTTGGCTGGAAGTATTCCTATGATTTCACCTGCTGGCTGTCCAGGGTTCAAGTAGACGCTCTCACCTTTAGTCTAACCCATTCAGACACATTTTTCATCGTTCCCTGCTAGGCCAACTGTAAAACCAGGATTGTTCATGATACAAGGCTTTTGTAAACTGCAAAACAATCAGCGTTGTATCGGTTGTAATTCAATCGTATTGCACCATGAAAATCTTGCGAATCTGAACCCCTCATAAAATTTATAAATATGACATGCACAGGAAAGTTTCTGGTTTGAAATCTACAGTACCGTATGTTGCTTTGTATTCTGTCCTTAGTTGAGTAAAAGCTATTGAAAGAAATCCTAGAGTATGAATGGATAGAGCTTTAAGTTTTTTCTTGTATGAATTCATCATCAACCCACTTGTATTGCGAATGGGTCAATCCCTAGTCACACCATCAATGTGACAGAAAACCCTGCAAACAAACTCCAAAATGACGAACTCTTGACGATTTCAGGAAACACATTTTTTTTCTTTTCAGTCTGGTGTTGGTCTATTAGACAATTAGACTTGAATGCACCTGTATCATGTACAGTGTAAGAGAAAACTCTGACCCAGTTATTCAGAGGGCATTTCCTCATTGGTCACAAAAGATCTAAGACCCCTGTTACACATACGTCTGAAAGTGGACTGAGGCCGGCCCCGGAGGCGGCTTGACGTATGTGTAACATCAACTTTTTTTGAAAATCCGGACTGAGGCCGGACTGAGGCCAGGTGGACTTAGTCCACCTCTAGATGTGGTTTGAGGCCGGCCAGAGTCCGGACTCAGTCCTGCAATCAGTAGGTGTAACACCAAAGTGGACTCGGGGCCGGCTTATAAGCGGAAGTGACGTGACCTGTCATCATATATCAACATAATACATCGGGCGCGCTTTGCCACCTTCTCTTATGTTATTCTTTGTTTTTATCATTCTATCACTTTCTCTCTCTGTCTTTCCTTATGTTAATCTTTGTTTCTTCCTTCTATCACCTTTTCTTATGTTATTCTTTGTTTTTATAATTCTATCCCTTTTTCTTTCTGTCTTTCCTTATGTTATTCTTTGTTTTTATCATTCTATTACTTTCTCTTTCTGTCTTTTCTTATGTTATTCTTAGTTTTATCATTCTATCAATTTCTCTTTCTGTCTTCCTGGAGTGCGCCCCAACGTCAGCTCGTGAAAAGGCGACGTGAGGCCAGCCTATGTGTAGACACAAAATTGAGGGCCCGAGATATGTGTAACAGGGGTTTGATGATCTCGAGGCGGCTTCAAATTGCAGGCGTGAGGCCGCCTCCGAAGCCGTCTTTAAAAGCCGACGCATGTGTAACAGGGGTCTAACAAATGTTTCCAATACGGAAAGCAACTTAAACAGAAAAACAATAACACACTTAACCCAAAGAAACAGTCAAACTTGTGACTACAATATGACCAGGTCAATTCTAATAGTTGACAACAGGGAAATACCATGATCAATACGACACTGGAGAAGACAGGACAACACCTACAATACATGTACATGACATTTCAAAAAGCTAAAGCAATTAAACAGAATTCTATATCTTCCTCCAAAGACAGTTGTAAGATGCATGCTACAGCAACGGTTGTTTCACAGTCAATTTCTGACATTAAACGACTACCGGTACCTAACTTCAACTCTGGCCCAAGCATGAGCATGACATCAAACATTAACCGTAACCCGAATCCTAACTTAAAACCGGGGCCCTGTTTCACAAAACTTGTTATCAATAACAAATGGTAAATTTCTATGGCAAATTTGCTCTCAGCCAATCAAATGCCTCGATTTCAGTAGCTTTAAACAGTTATTGTAACTTGTTATTGATAACAAGTTTTATGAAACAGGGCCCTGGTTGTAACTTGTCTGACTATAGCCCAATAGAATCTTTGATGAAATAAAGCCTGGGGGGTGTTTCACAAAGACTAAGATCGACTTTAAGTTGGACTTAAGTATAACAGGCCGTTCGTGCCATTGTTTTCTCTCATCATTTACTGGCATTGGTCTCTCACGGGACGTACAAATCATGGTAAAAAATCTACAAAACTTACATTTTTTGATAATTCATTATTGAAGGGAAAAATATTATCTAAAGATCATAATGGTGAGAGCAAACAATGGCACAAACAGCCTGTTATACTTAAAGGCCAGGTTCATTGATTTTGAAATCGACTGAATTTGGTATCATTGTAATCAGAACATTACACTGAGTAAAACTATCACATTTGTGTAACTTGTAAATTCGTGCGAAAATTATAAAAGTTGATTAAACTTGACGAAATATCACCCCACTCGAGACCCGAAAACATCGTAAGTCAGCTGATTTTTGAGTGACGTAGCACAATGAACAATTAATACAATGGGCCGCTCAGCTGATCGGTGCGCGATGCAGTTTGCGTGCAATTCACATGTATTGCATTGATTCTTGAGGACCGTACCCATTCTTAACCAACGTTGTTTACCTTCATCAAAGTCACCCTGAAAATATCGATATGGACGAAAGCATACTTGATTTGAGTTTTGAGGAGATAGAAGAAGGAAGTACCTCGGACAGCGACAACGACAATGGAGATTTGGGAGATCTAGACCTAGAAGAAGATCTGGAAGATTTTGCGAAGTCGATGGACAAGCACAAGCTGTCGGGGCAGCCGCAGTCGCTGCGTATCTACATGAGCCCGCATATCACAGCCAGGCCAGCCGGCCGGCGCTTGATCGAGCTAGCTGTGAATCGCGAACCGGACTGATCTAAGTCTTCTCTCGACTTCCACTTTCCCCATTTATCTATCAAAAATCTAAACTAATCGGCCTAATCAGACATTTTCGTAATGAATATTTGGACAATTATATGTAAACTTGTCGCATATTTTGCCCCAGAAGAGTCGTTAGTTCAGCATGCAAAATGTCCTAGGCACTCCCAGATCCGACACATACACGCTGAGCTGCCCTCAGAATATGTGATTATTTTCCGATTTTTATGGTCAAATGTGACGGTAAATAACATAAAAATCGAATACACATTTGTAGAAAGTATTATTTATTCAGTGTATCTCATTCAAAGTGCCTAAAATAAAGGAAATATCACAACTGGCGGTAAATATACAAACAACGTTAACCCATATCTAAAAATTGCAATGGGTATCCAACATTGTCCCGAATGTGTGATTGCAGGTTGTTCATAATGTGACGTCATTTTATCGCATGTAAATAACGCCGTCATTTCACTTTGTGAGTGGGTTTTGGAAAGGGTATCAAAATTGCAATTAATTTATTCCTCACAATAGTGAGGGCTTTAAAAGTACTTTAGTCATTTTGTTAATGTTCTCAGCAATCTGTAGAGGTGTGATTTGCCTTTTTTCCAAATTTCAATGAACCTGGCCTTTAAGTCCAACTTAAAGTCAATCTTAGTCTTTGTGAAACACCCCCCTGGACTGATAGTCGCTGAGGAAAATGTTGGATCACCCCCACATATCTCTTTGAATGAGAGAGAGTGATTCTACATGTAGTGTCCTGTACAGCATACTGTACATGACATTTATCCATACATTTCATTCAAGAATGAAGCATTTCAAAGGTCATATCTAGAGATTTTTCATTTCGGGGTTAAATATGTGGGTGGGGAGGGGGGAGAGACACGTTGTACAGGACACCTTGCACAAAAGCGCCTGTGAGATGAGTTGGGTCTGAATAGGTAGACTAGGGCGTATGATCCACTTGAATGTAGTGAAGAGGATATGACACCCGCTGACCTCCCCATCCTTGCTCTTGTAACCCATATCAAACTAGACCAGACTCCTCCCCCCTTTTCCTCCATTCTTCATGACACATGTTGAAGATGAATTTGAGTTCAGGGCCCCGGATTACAAAGAGTTGATATCAATTGCAACTATCAAATCGCAACTATGTACATAAGAGATAGGAGACTGCAAACTTGCGATTGATTGAAGGACTTACGATTGATTTGGATCAATCGCAACTCTTTGTAAGACGGGGCCCTGGTATTGATAGAAAATAAATTCTCACAGAATCCAACAAAACTTACACTGAATGTTCAAGATTACAAATAAATGACATGTGCCAAACGATTTTGGTAGAAAATGTATAGGGACTGAGTAATGAGCATAGAAAGATAAGGAAGTCAAGCTACTGGTAATGTAGCCCCGACACCATGTGCTTATAACACAGGTCACTACCGGTATGTGCAAATGAGAGTTGTGGTTTTTATTGAAGATGATTTCCAGCAAGTTTTTGTGAGGTTGTTTTTATTTTACTGGTTCAAACAATCAATCTACTGCAAGATAAACAATCCAGAATGAACTCTACATACGATGCCGATACCAGAGCTCAAGATTAGCTTAAACGATGCACTACCAGTATACATGTATAAAGGGTACCAATTGCAAGAAAAACATCTTGCTTCGTACACGTTTGTATATACATGTATGTTTGGCCACAAGTTAGGATCCCATGTGTACATTCAAAATATGAACTCAAATGTCATGAGATATTTCAAATCTAAATGTACTGTATCAATGAACATAAAATCACACGTAGAAAGGGTTTACCACGTGGTTCTGAACTTCTGATAGAAAAGGTATAATTATTAGTAATAACCCAAATAAGAAGGGCATTCCATGAAATTTTGGGACAGTGTCCAGGCCATGTATGTGTCTATAATCTACATGGAACCTACAACCAATCAGGGATGCTAAAATGTAGCCCTAAATGTACATGTATATACAATAATAAATCAGGGATTTTTTTTTTTGGGGGGGGGTATGCAGTTTTCAGTGAGTTTTCACTGTTTTGGGTCAATTTGGTTGGTTTCCCAAAATAAACTATAACTTTTAAAGTTCACATGACTACAATTTACACTGACTTTTAAACACGGTTTCATAAAAAATGAACTTTCACTTTGAGTGCCCAAATTGGCTTTTCAAGCTGCCCTTTAATCACCCTTGTATTTTATGGTGCTGTGCCTGTAACACTTCCGGTTATTTTGACTGTAAAGTGGAGACTTGTTTCCTGAATAAAGAGTGAGAGAGAGAGCGAGGGAGAGAGAGAGAGAGCGAGGGAGAGAGAGAGAGAGAGAGCGAGAGAGAGAGAGAGAGCGAGGGAGAGAAAGAGAGAGAGAGAGAGAGATAAAGGAGCACTTCTGGGGAAATGCACTGTACAGTACACATATACATGTAAGCATGAATTAAATAAATACAACTGTGTACCAAAGGGGGTTGTGGATTTGGCAGGTGTGGCTGATACACATTTAAGTTTTATTGTTTTCGAAATCAAAGATCGCCTAAATTCTATGGTTTAAAAAAAAATGAAAAATCGATACAAATTTTAAAAAATGTTTATGTCAAAAATGTACTGTAAGAAAAAACATTACAATGTGTAAACTTCAGGGCATTCACATCAATGCTATTTTTGTTTTTATTCCATGCAGTTGTCAGTCTATTGTTTGTCCTCTTTTTAGTGTGACAGTGGTTAACTACAATTCTGTAAGTGCATTTTGCTGATCAATGACAATGACAAAGACAATGACATTCATTCCCACCATCAATAAACAGAGTATTGGAGAATTCAATCACACAAATTATTATAAATTGACTTCAATTCGTACATATTACATACATACATACATATCCGTTCTGTCTGATGCACTTATTCCTATTCATAAACTGCAATTTATGCTTCTATTATTAACCAGCTATTTGGTTGATTAACATTAAAAGCCCATGCTTTCTAAAGCTGGAAAAACTCATCATAATAAAGTCATCTGGAAAAATGCTTTACCACCGCTGAGCCTTTTAACCAATCAAAACAATTACAGCATAGCGCCATCACTTTTTATCTCACGCGGCTCTGATTGAACAATCTCATTACTGGCACATCATACCCAATATAATAAAGCGTTGGTCCACCCGCTAGTTCAGTACCCTGGAAAATCGCTTGCCCAGTATGAATGCTAACCCGTGGAACCGCACTGCAAAATTACTCTCGACCCATTCATGTGTAACCGGCTCCTCATGAATACCGGCGAATAGGGACGAAACAATCTCCCATGAATTAGGATGTTTTATCATTCCTCTCCCCCTTGGGCTATGCATGATCATGTTCCGATACGCTGGGATGAAATTTAATTTAGTCGTCACATTTCGGCATTGACCGTGAATGCAAGTGTTTTTTAGGAACGTGCAGCCACCGCTGTCGTATTAGAAAAAAGATGACGTATCTTCCATCATAAGATTTTCTGCATTACCGTGGTCAGAATAGAGCTTTAAATAGAAGCCATTTCAGAATCCATTTGGAATACGTATCATTTCTCCTTCACTGCACCTTTCTCTTCCTCTTGAGGGATACCATAGCCAGGAATAGCCTCCATGTCTTCTTCCTCCCATCCTTTCCAGGGAGAAATGATAAACAACACCTGATACACTGCAAAAATAGGTTGGAGTATTCATTTTCTATTTCTTGGCATTTATAAATGTCTACAAATCTAATCAGGCAAAATTTAACTAACATATATGAATATCAAACAAGTTTTTGTATAATTCTCTGCTGTTTTTAGTAAATGATTCTCTTCACAATATATTCCAGTTATAAATATTTGAAAGCAAGACATGAATTTATTTCTACATGGTTGTATTGTCTTAAAAAAATTATCCACAAATTTGTAGCTATTTGTGACTAAGCGAAGAGGTCTACAGTAAATTTTCATTAATTTAACTTTTTTTTCCACCATCAGCAATCAACTTATCAAATATCTAGCTAGCAAGTGGGTGGAAATCTGAAGAAAGGTAAAAAAAGGCACAAACGTCCAAATCACCAAGTTACCAGGCCGAATGCATTGGTACTCTATACAATTTGCTTGTAAAGCCTTGAGAAGGGCTTCGCTCTAACTTTTCTTTACAGGGGTCTGGGTAATACTTTTACAGTCTGTATGAGCACTATTTAAAAGCAGGGCTTAAATTAATCCAAGGCCACCAAGGCCATGGCCATGGCCGTGGATGCCCTTTTGATTGGCCTCCATGCCCCTCTCATTGGCCTTTTTTTTTGGTGTGCCCTTTCCAATTCTTCCTATTTGTGCTGTAATATAGGAATGTGCCCTACAGAAAAGTGGCCTTGCCCTAAAAATATTGGAATTTCAGGCCTGTATAAAAAGTTTGTAAATTTGGGGGTCTGGACTTAAGATTGTGGGCACCCATGTGTCCTGGGCGACTGTTAGTGTCAAAACCTGAGAGGCCTTTGGGTTTCGTTGCCATATTTGATATTAATTCAATTTGTGGGGTAACTCTCCATAAGATGTAAATTGCTCTGAGGGAATACAGTCACAGTGTAGCTTACAGTACATATTAACCATAGCCACACAAAAAAGGAGAGAAGATGGACACGGTAGATGACCCATGAAATTTGATCTACCTACCGGTATTGAAAACCCCGACCTACAGTACACTAATTAATTACATGCACACGTTTTAGAGTAATTAAGTGGCTTGACTCCATTTTCAAAGGCAGGAGGATTTGATCTAGTTTTGAACTATTTTAAATATTGTACATGTTGCTGGTTATAGAGCAACTGTCATGGGTATATCTAGCACAAAAAAAAATTCTGTCACCGCAATTTAACCTGTCCTGCTAGTGGTACTTCATGGTGAATACTGCAACAACATTAATGTTGATTGTATTGATTCTTAACATGATCTTAATAATACTAATAATGGTGGCTTCTTAATTTCTTATATAGCGTACATGTCCGTCACGTTGTGACACTCCTGGCGCTGCACCGATTATTATCCTGGTGTTAGCAAGGCAGCCATTACGGCGCTCTAGCATTTCAAGGAATTAATTCCTGCCAGGTAGTACAGGTACCCATTTACATCACCTGGGTTGAGTGTGGCAAATGTAGATCAATGTCTTGCCAAAGGACATTATTGCCGCGGCGGGACTCGAACCGCGGACCTTGTGATCGACAGTCCGGTGATGTATCCACTCGACCACGACACCTCTAGTCAGAGTAAGAACGTGATTTTGCATGCGTTATGCGTGGGTTTGGTCGAGGGCCCTGTGCTGCTTAACCTTCATTCCTGGTTTGGTATATTGCAATTTCACAAAGGAGAGTACAAGTAGCTCGATCAAATTTTACAATAATCTATAAAGTAACAAATGTTTTTAACACACATATATATATATATATATATATATATATATATGTTATAAAGCACTGTGAATCCTATGCTTTGTAGAGTTTAGATACAGCTGTGTGCGCCGAACACTGCAATGTACAATACCCTTCTACAGTATAGTGCTACAGCACCAATATGAACATGCCTGTCTCATCGTTACCTTTGATTTTAATGTTGATTGATAATGATCAATGATCATCGTCATCATGAATCGCTAGAACCCTTTATCCCCTAAAAGAATTGAGTGACTGCTCCATCGCCCTGGTGTTTACACTGCACACCATCGACATCACGCCGAATGAGAGGGACGGTTCATTACCATGCGCTTCCCCAGCTAGCCACTTGCTGCACTTTGCATACCTCCACGCACTCCTCCTCCTGGAGAGGGTAGCGGGGCCCTCGACCAAACCCGCGCATAACGCATGCAAAATCACGCTCTTCCTCTGACACTTGTTCGCTCCTGCCCGCTTTGAATGACAACTTTCTTAGCCACTCTGCAGGCCCTGAGAGTGGTGTATGGTCTACATGTATGCAGTATAAACATCCATAGCAAACTATCTGGCAGGCACTAGAAGCAATACCCTATAGATGAGGTTGCCTCGTCTCTCTTTTCAAAACTAGTTGAGATGTAAATTTGCTACTCCAGTCATTTTCATTTATTCACCACCACTTCCAGGGAGAATAGAGAGAATTTCTTGTGGTGACAGACCTACTCTTGTAACCCTTGCTTTAAAAAGCTGTATACAAGCATACATACTGTATACAATATCATGGAAAATGACTACCGGTACCCGGTATATTTATCCAATGTATAAAATAAGAACAAATATATGTACCTATCTCATAAACATCTACTCTGAAACGATCTAAAAGTTTGCACAAGATGGACTTTGTATATTCATGTGAATAAACATGTTATTGGTTAGACTTCCTGATGGAGAGTTTGGACTTTAGTAAGGGGGTACTCTGAATCGTTTCTTTCTTCTCTTTTCATCCTATTATATTTGAGCCACACCCAAATACATGTACACATACATGTATAGTGAGTATAACTTGCATACAAATGAAAATGAGGAGAAATATTACTTTGATTGTTCCATTCCCACATTGTGGCAAAGAATCAACATCTTTCATTTTCTCCCCCTATACATAGAGCTCTTCATAATGTTGACTCTAATCAAACGTCTTTCTCTTGTGTGTGCGAATATCATATATCAACATCAGCACTTCCTCATAACACTATGCTGAACAAGATCCAACAAGAGAAGAGAAAAATAGGAAAGGGAAGATTTTCTTACTGCCCAACGAGCAAATTAAGATGTTGAATTCCAACTGCTTGCTCGGGAGTGTAACTCATACCAGGTTACATTCAAGACTGCACCCTAAGTCAAAGGAGCAAGTCAATATTACGTCTTACCTGCTACAATGGAGACAAACAAGTATGTGTGTATTTCATATATTTCCAAGCGTCTCCAAAGTTGCGCTGTTTAAATTGAGTGTTTGCCCTTTTTATTTTGCATGACGTTAATCTCATTACGATGCCAATGCTGGATGACAAAATACAATATAGCTGACACCCCGAAGGATAGATACACACAGGTATACTCTAAAATGCATGTACTGTAGATGCGGCTAAGTTTAATATCAATAGAAATATAAATTAGCTTTTGTCATACTTCTCACATTTATGTGGTATTCTAAACGGTTCTCATGTATTGTTCATGTTAAGAAGAAATTTAATCTGATTCAGGCATACACTGTCAACATGTTTGGATCTCATTTTGACAATTGCAATATAATAATTTCCTCTCTGTTTTAGATTATGATGACTTGCAATAATTGGTTGAGCATTTCAAGTTACTTTTACAGTTATTCATCTACATGTAGTCATGTATCTACTATCATTTATCAAAATATGTACATGTATATATATAGCTTGAGGTATGAACAATTATGATAACTTTATTTTATATCATTTTAATTGTAAATGTATATGATCATTCCTGTTTTTATGCACATTTTATGTTAACATTGCATTATTAGTCCTTGGACTACTGCCTTGTACATTCACTACATTGTATATTTTGATATTAATAAACCGAAATTGAATTGAATTGAAAAAATGTTTGATGGCATTAATATTGTACACTGAATTAAGACTATTTTTCTTTTCTTTTGTTACATGTACATACATGTACAATATATAGTCATTGCACATTGTAGGTTATCTAGAAAAGCATCCACAAAGTACAACAACAAATATTCAATAATCTTGTTTGATTTACTTTTGCATAAGCAAGGAAATTAAGCCAAGAATTGCTTGTTTTAAAAAAGATGCTCTTTACTTTATATAAAGAAAAACTATAAATTGCAAAGAGAAAAGGTAAACTCTCTTCCCGCAATAAAAAATGGAATAGTGTACTACAACTGCTTGATTAGTTTACTGTACGATGTAATTGTTGACTTCTTCATTTTACATGTGCTAAAGCTTATTACATGTATATATGTTTGTATTGTTGATCATTCATGTAAAAGTTTGATTGTATCATTTCATTAAAAAGGCTTTTGTAAACTGGAAGGTATCGATAAAAGATCATTGAAATATTTTTTTTTTAATAAAAAAATTAAAAATTAAAAAAACACTGACACTGAATACTAAAAGCAATATCAGTCCAACTCTGAACTGTTCAGAAAAGAAGAAAAAATTGAAACCTGGATGTTAATGATAACATGTAAATGGGGAGATTCAAGCTTACTTTCTCCCACCACCAAAGATACGTGCGGGTACATGTACTCAAGATAAAATCCATAAACATTCTTTTAATATCTTAATTTAATTACTTTACATTAGTTTGAAAGTTGGTGCTCCTACACTATACATGTATCTTTAGTGTCACCTTCAAATTATGTTTTTGTGGGGGGGGGGGTATTCTGATGGCCATTCATTATTCAGTTCCCATTTTATCAAGGGAATGAAATGATAAAATAACCTGCAAGCAGACACAGTGGTAATTAGCTGGCCAGTAAAGGCTTGTTTCCAAGGTGATTAGATGATAATCAAATACATCACTGATTAATTAGGTACAACATGTATCATACATACTTTTTTTTCTCAAACAAGGAACTCTTGGCATACCATACAACGCATATAATAGTAAATACAGGGGCTTTACAAACTTTTATCCCATTTCAAAAGCAGAGCTACAATGTAGCATAAATTTATACGGAAGTTGGAATTCATAAAAAATCATAATGCTATGATTTCAGGCTTTCAGCTGTCTTTTAATGACCTTGTACTAGTGGTACCCTGAACATGTATTCAGGATGTTGTAGCTTACCCCACTCTCCCCTATTTGAAATCAAATTTAGTAAACAAATATCTTGGAGGTTCATTTCGCATTCAGATCTATACTGTATAAATATTACATGTAAGGTTATGGTAATAGCTACTGTATGAACATGCCTGAAACTACAAGTGAAGGGAAAAGTGAAACAACCTAAAGTACCATAATTAATGTACATACATGTACATGTACTTTTGCCAGGTAAAACTGGGTCTCTTGGTAGTAATGGTAACAAAGAATCATAACTTTCAGTCAATAGTCAAATTTAATTCAAACTGACAAATACTGTCAACATTACAAGGCATTCATGGTTGGAGTCTTCCACATGTACATGTACATGTACATATGAATGGCCCTTGTGAAGCAATCTTGCATAGTGTATACAGAAGTAGTTCTTTCATATCTTGCCTAGAGTCGCCTAGACCTTAGCATTTCATATGCATATTGTTCAGGATTTTAGTCTCCATAGTACTAAATGTCCATCTAATATGTATACAATTATACATGTAAATGTATGCTATTCATGTACATGTAGCAGTCATAAAAAATGTTCATTTATTGAATACAAATGCAAACAAGTATTATAAAGTTACATGTACGTCTTACAACAATGTTAAGGCAAAAGTTGATTGCCTTCCATGGATAAGCTATGAATCTACAGTATACAACTGTATATGCTATTTACATCATGTACAAAGGCAGATGTGTTTTGTTATCCTCCTAAAGGGGAAGTCCGTCCTAATATTTAGTTGGTTTTCATAGCAGCAGAAAAATGAGAAAAACAGATCAGTGAAAGTTTGAGCAAAATCCGATAGAGAATAAGGAAGTTGTGAATTTTTATAATTGTATTCTATCAAACACAAATTGGCAAAACATGCGACGTATCTTGCGGGGTCCTCTCCCAATTTGTCTGTACAGAAAAGTTCATAAATGTCCATTTTCTTAGTTGCTGATGAAGGAATATATTTTTTTAATGCAAGGGTTGTGGAGAAACCATAAGGGATGATTATATCAAGGGGACATTATACATGTACAGTATGATAAATATTTTTTGTAGAGAAAAAGGGAAAATAGGAGATGACCTTGCAAGATACCTCACGGTGCTGCCCATTTGTGTTGTATTGATTAAAACTTCAAATATTCACAGCTTCCTTTTTTCATCAGATGTCATCACGATGCCAAGTAGGCCTACAGCCGCATAAAAACCACGTACTGTACAGTGTATTGTCATTTAGCACCACATAGGCCACACACAAGTATACAGGGCTGATTTTATGTGGTGAAACTTTGACTCCACCTTGCAGTAAGTGCTACATGTATATACACCTGTAATAGCAATATATCTGTATATCTGTACATGTATGCCACAAATACCACAGAATAGCCATATCCCATTTGGAACTATAAAAATGGTTGTGTGGCACTTACAGCTCTATGTGAAATTAGCTTGCAGGCACAAACCATTGTCACTCGTTGTGCATAACTGTCTGCACTAGGAGACTACAATAGGTTCTGTACTAGGGCAGCTCCTTAACTGACAGATCTAGGTTCTGTCAGTTTCACTCCACCTTGCAGAAGCGCCATAAACACCTGTAACAGCAATATATCTGTATACATGTACATGTACATGTATGCCATGAATACCACAGAATAGCCATATCCCATTTGGTATTACAAAAATGTCTGTGTGGCACTTACAGCTCTAGATCTATATATGAAATGAGCTTGCAGGCACGAACCCTTGTCACTCGTTGTGCGTAACTGTCTGCACTATGAGACTACAATAGGCTCTTCTGTTACTGTATGCCCATCCTAAACTGACAGATCTAGGTTCTGCTCAAGGCTTTAGGAATTTTGGTAAAGTGTCAAAATAAAGTCTGTGCTTGCAGCCTAATGTAAAAGTGTGACTGTACCACAAGACATTTGTTACTGCTCAATTGTTTCAGTCCAGCACAAGTACCAGCACATGCATATCCAATTTGACTGACACCCACTTTGTGACCAGGCTAGAATGAAGAGCTCTTTTTCTGTTTGCATTGACGTCATCTGACAATACTTTGTTTTCGTTCGCGTTCTCAATTTACTTATTTTCTTCTTGATCTTCCAGAAAACCCCATTCGTCTCACATGTACATGTATAGTGATTGTTATTCCTATAAGGTCGCTTCCTTTATCCCGATTCCTTTCATCCCGTATCGTGTGCACTGAACTCTCCATTTTCAGAAATCACTCATGCATGACCGTCCAGGTGCAATTGTGTCTATTTCGAGTCCTTTTCCATAATTTTCTCTCGGCCTACCTACTGTATCTCCACTATCCTAGATGCTACAGACTTCTAACAAATTACTCTAGATTGTCCAAGAGCTTTTCCTTCATCTGCGACGAACATAGGGCGCCAATGCATGCATATCATTCTGATACAATTGCAGTTCTAGTTTTTTTTCTTCTTCTTCTTCTTTCTCCCCTTACTAGCCAATATGAGGCCTGTTTTTTTGTAAATACTGGTAGCCGTCTATCATTAACACATGACATGTGCCTACTTGTAAATGTACATGGTACATTGTTCCTGGTATACAGTTTGATAGGCCTACGTATATTGTATACATAGAAAAAGTAGCATTATGTAAAATTGGATGTACTACAGTGTACATGTAGACTTCTGTGGAATATTAGTTGACTTTCCACATGTATGCAAAATACATGTACAAGTCACTACATATGCTCTAAAATTTTGGAAGTGGTTCTCACTCTTGAATGTTTCTATCTACGGTATCTATAGGTATCTTCTCCCAGCTATCTATCAAGGTACATGTATATGTATCTTCTTCCAGCTCAGAGGTTGATTGCAACATTTCGTCCGCACATCTCTGTGTTCTGCCACCCTACATGAACATGTAGTAGTAGTAGTAGTAGTACACTCTTGCAGTGTCATTCCACTCCATGTCTTAATGTTCCCCTCCCAGTTAGTTCTTGGGTTTCCCTCTCAGTCTGGTACCTTCTACTTTTCCTTCCAATAAAAAAGAAACTTAGGGGGGTGTTTCACAAAGAGTAAGATCAACTTTAAGTTGGACTTAAGTATAACAGGCCGTTCGTGCCATTGTTTGCTCTCACCATTATGATCTTTAGATAATATTTCTTCCTTCAATAATGAATTATTAAAAAATGTAAGTTTTGTAGATTTTTTACCATGATTTGTACGTCCCTTGAGAGACCAATGCCAGTAAATAATGATAGCAAACAGTGGCATGAACGGCCCGTTATACTTAAGTCCAACTTAAAGTCGATCTTAGTCTTTGTGAAACACCCCCCAGATGTCATTTGATGTGGCCAAAGTATTTTGCCTTTCTTTCTTTAACCTTTCCTATCAGGATATTTTGTTTACGCCAGGCTGCCATATATATGCAGTATTTCTCCATTAGTTTTCATATCTTTCTATGATTCCATCATTCTCCTGTACACCCAATTTTAAAATGATGTGATTATCTTTTATATATATTTGTTAATGTCCATTTTGCTGCTTAATACAATAGAACAGTCCAGTCTAAGTAAATAACTTTGGGGCATCTTTATCATTAACATTATCAAAATCACTGAATTTGGACCAAGGGTAAATTCATTTCTGCTTACAGTACAGTCTGGCAGAGACAGTAGTTCTGAGAAATTACATGTATCGTACACATAATAGGTTTAATGAATACGAATAAAAGATTAGAGATACAGGCCAATGTCAGTTTGAAGAAAACCTGTTTAAGGACAAGAAAGCTATTAACTTCTGAAGTTATCAAATTGGCAAGTCTACGACTTCCATCGAATTGTCCATCATTTTGATTTATGACATGAAAAACAGATACCGATACCACGCATTGATTCAGCACAGCAGCGCTTCACAAATTGTCAAATGCATTTTATTGGTGTCGTCTTCCCATACCAGTGCTTTCCTTTCTACTTGTATGTTATTGTTCATGTTAATTCTCATTTTTGTTTTTATTACTATATTAGTACTTCCAAAAAAAATAAGCAAAGGTCCGAGAAGCGACAGTCACAAATGACAAGGTTATCTTAGCAGGGCCCCATAACACAAAGGTTTGCGATCAATTGCTTAGTTAAAACAACAATTCTGATTGTCAGATTGGTTAATGGTAGAACTAGAAAGGTCAGCCTTTTTAACAATAGACCCTAGTCTATGTGTCTTTTTGTCTTTTTGCAATTGATCACAAACCTTTGTGTTATGGGGCCCAGAAGATCCTGAGCCTTGATACCCAGCTTAGCCTCAGCTCAATCTGAGCTGAGCTGAGGCTAAGCCAGTCTGAGGCTTCGAGGCTGAGTCTGAAATAGAGCCAAAACTGGAGCACAACGACTTGATCTCAATTCAGAATCAGAGTCTCAGGCCATGTACATAGTCTAGTAGTAGTAGTTATGACTTATGTGCGAGGCTCAAGCTCCTGATTTTGAATTCGAGTGTGAACATAGTGAACAAACAAACATATTCTTTGAAGACTAGTCACTAGACTCAAGTACACAGCTTGATCTTGAGACTATTAAAGTAGGTCTACTTAAATACATATTCACAAATCATAACAGATGCACGCATGATTTACACAGGATGTCGAATTGCCTGTGTTGTGCGACCCAGATTATTCAATTCACTTCTTGGCATTCACTAAGCGCAATACAGCCTGGCTCAGCTCACTAACCAACTTCCGCAAGTTCATTATCATTTCTCACATACAAAAATACGCCATTAAATATTGTCTTACCGTCCCTGGCCTTCAAGTACACAGTATTGGCCACAATATTTTCCAACTCCATAGGTACTGATGGCTGTGTCCCTGGCTTGAAAACTCCAATTTAGCACAAGGATGAGAGGGAAAGGGTGTGGTGATGTACGCACAGCTGTGGCTGGAGAACCCCCATTAGGCTGCCGATGCGCGATGGCTGGTTATCGCAAGCGCAAGCTAGCTCTCTCGCTAGCGCTGTATACAAGCCGCCTGTATAACAGCTAGCGCAGTGCATTGAAGTCTATGACGACTATGGGCTCAGGCCAAAGAATGATAATTTGCAAAGAGGGGTCAGTCCCGAAACAAAGCACGCGAGTATATTGTGGTATACAAGAATGTACTCTCGTACAGGCTCACATTACGTCAAAAAATGTTCAATCTTCTTCTTTTTTTTTCTTCCTACATTAATTGGTCAATTAATTAAGCATGCATATAGTCCCTGGGAGTTATGCGTGGTCTATACATTTTAAGGTCTTGAAATTTTATGCGTGTCACATTTTTTTCAAAATTTCAAATAATTACTAATGTTAAAGCCCTATTTTGCGGCTGCATGCAAAGTCCTTTGAATTTATGAGGGGGCACGCGGGGGGGGGGGTCATTTAAACATTTTGAGAGTTCATTAACACTTCCCAAACTCTATAATTTCATGTAAGTCGCAGTTTACATAATTTCAAGCTACTAGTTGCGCCTGATGGGATTATGATCAATTTGGAACCGTGAATTATTTTCATGTGCTGAACCAGGCTGTACGTGGCAGATGCAAGGCAGCGAAAAGGAGGCATAGTCCCTAAAATTCATGCATGGTCGCTTCGACTTTTAGAGCATTCATTATTCTTTTCCATATCATCAAATATTATTAAGTAATGTACATACTAGGGGAAGTTTAATCAATCATATAAGCATTGTTTTCACATGTTAACCTATAGTGACAGGGAACTCTGTCAAAAGCGCATCAGTGGTAGTCCCTGGAATTTATGGAGGTTTTTATTGAAATTAAAGGTTGAGAAGAAAAAAATGTTTTCAAAACTATCCATCCTTCCTCTCGTGCAAAAATCAAACTTTGAAAAGATGGGATGAGATACGAATTATCAAGAAATAGGCGCCATGTTTTCAGGCGAATGTATAACTTTCTGAATCCGTTTTCTTCACACAGCTATCTCCGCTTAGCTTGCCGAGTGTACTACGGAAGTAAGTCAGAGTAAATAGTCTTGTCTTAGGCCCGCGGTATTGACAAAATTACACATACTTGGCATAGGTATTTGGCGTAGCGGTCGCCCAACGTGATAATCGGAGGTGCTACAACAATCGAATTCCCTACTTGCTGGCTGTAGATATTGCGTGAACCACGAAAGCTGCCAAACTTTTGGTTGATACTTTACCGAATCGAACCTTTTTTTAATTATTTTAATGCCAAATACTGACCGTAAAATCTAGAGGACATATGACTACTGATGATCAAACTTTTTACCATGTTTTTACACTATTTGGACCCCATTGAAAATAAGCTAGGTTTAATTAGCTATCATGGGTCATCCATTATCTCTGTTGTATATTTTATGATTTAAAATGTAGACCTACATATACTTGGGGCATCAGAAGAATATAAATTGATCAATTTGTTTAAAACTCTGTATCATATTTAACAATTTCTTTGTCCCCAGCCAAAGGGCAGTTTTAATTAGACAAAATAGAAATCTTTCCAGATTTACTACGATGGTTATTATTAACATAATAATTAACACCTTTTTTTCTCATTATAATCTAATTTGTTTCTTTGTCATTATCTATTTCACTTTTATGTTGTGTGAGGAGTTCTCTCGTTCTCCTTTTAAAATCTCGACAAGATATTATAATTCGTAATAAGCTTCTAATTTTTGACAATCGGGGTATCTACTTTGGAATTTGCATACTATGAATATAATATTAAAACATAAATGTAGTAGATTACAAATTCATCTTTTCTCTATCTATAAACATTTTGTTGATAATGAAAATATCTTTAATTTTATTACATCTTTTGATTGTTAATAATTGCTTACTTCATTCCCAGTGGGTTTTCCATTATCAACATTTAAGAAAAGATTTGGTGCGTTCAGAAAAGCTTCCCAATAAGATTTTATGCAAAAGTCGAAATCATTCAGCTTGAATAGTGTGTCCATCTTTATTAAAGTGTATACGGTTATTTTTAATAGCATGGTACCTTCTCCTGGTCCAGAGATTAAACCTTTTCAATTTTATTGACCTACTTTGTTTAGGCTGCCCAGATCATACATTTTCTTTCCACAAATGATTGGTTATTGACTTTCCTCTTGATTAAATTCCTTCAACCAGAGGCGGCGGAGCGACTTCCAAAGTGGGTGGGGGGCACCAACGAAAAGGGGCACTTTCTGGAGAAAAAAGGGCACCTATAAAAATCTCAATGCGAAAATATACAATATTTTAGACATTGGTATATACCCCTACATTATGATTGCATTATCTGGAATGATTTCAATATTTGTTTCTCTTTATACATCATACAAGATATTGCTTAAGCATCATACATTGCAGTTGGGTGTGCAGTTGGGTCTGAATATTCATTTCGAGTGAGCGAAGCAAGCAAAGAAAAAATTGTGAGGTCGCAGTGCAAAAAATAACATCTTTTAAAGAGGAAAAACTCAATCCTGATGGGGATAAAAGCACATTCTCATAACGGAAGACTGAAAAGTCCTTTGATAAGTAACATAATTATATCATCTATAAATGCGAGTGAGCGAGCTTTGGGGGAAATTGCTCTTAGTCGCTTTAAATTTGGGGCACGTTTCATGATAAGAGGAAAAGGGGACACTTATCGAAAGGGATAAGACACTAAGGAAAGGAGTACGGATCAAAATATATATATATCAGAGTTGAAAATGGGGCACTTCTTACACCTAAAAAGAGGCACTCACCAGGGATGAAAAAAGGGCACTTTATGAGAATGGGAAATGGGCATTTGTCGACGGAAAAGGGGCACCCATCAGATCTTGATAGGGGCATATAAGAGGTGAAAAGGGGATAAGTCCCTTATTAGAAAGAAAAAGGGGAACGTATCATTGTTAAAAGGGAAATTATCAGAGGTGAAAGGGGGCACTTATCGCACCTGAAAAGGGGCACTGACCAGATACTAAAAGGGGCACTTATGAGAATGAAAAAGGGGTACTTATAATAAAGGAAAATGTGCATTTGTTAAAAGAAAAGGAGCACCGATCAAATTTGAATAGGGCATTTATCGGAGGTGAAAGTGGGATTTTATTAGAAGGGGGAAGTGGCTCTTATTAGGTGAAAGGAGTAACGTCTCGTACCTGAAAGCGGTCATTTACCAGAGATGAAAAGGGACACTTTACATAGGTGAAAAGGGGCATTGTGAGAAGGGGAAGGGACTATTTTTTGAAAATGGGGACACTTATCATAAGGAAAAGGGGCACTTATTAAAAAAGGAAAAGGGGCAATTGTTAAAATAACAGGTGCGCTTATCCGATTTAAAAAAAGGGGTAGTTAATAAAAGGGAAGAGGCACTTCTTACAAAGGAAAAGGGACACTTGTCAAAGTAAAAGAGGCACCTCTCAGATTTGAATAGGGCAATTATCAGAGGTGAAGGGGCACTTATCAAAAATGAAAAGGGGCACTTCTCGTACCTGACAAGGGGCACTTACTAGAGATTTAAAGGGCACTTATGAGAATAGAAAATTGACACTTATTGCAAAGGAAAATGGAAACTTTTCGAAGGAAAAGGGCACTTATCAGAGGTGAAAAGGGAAGGGCACTTTTACAAAGTAATAGGGCATTTTCAAAATAAAAGAAACGCTATTCCTATGAAAAAAGGGGCACTACTTACAAAGTTAAAGGGGCACTTTCCTATGTAAAAAGGGGCATTTTGGGGGCATTTGAAATAGTGGGGGCACTGTGCCCCCTGCCCCCTTGAGCGCCGCCTCTGCTTTCAACCTTTCATTCTGCATGACAAATAACCTTTCTCCCTCCCTACGTATATTACACAATTCCCCTTCTCTCTTTCTCCATCTGTCCCCCAACTCTCACATTTTGACAAATGCCTTTCCCCCTCCTTCTTCCATCCCCCTCTCTTTTATCCTTCCTTTCTTTTGCTCCCCACCCAGTCTTGTATTTTGTGTGTCTTTTTACCCCCTTAACACTCCCTCTCCCCTCTCCTTCTCTCTCACTATCTCTTCATCTCACGGCTCTCTCTCTCTCTCTTTCCTCCTCTCTTAAAGGGTTTTTTTAGATTGGAAGTACTCACTGGTATTATGTTGGTTTTAATATAATCAGAAAAAAGAGAGAAACAGATCAGTTAAAAGTCTGAGCTGAAACCGACTAAAAATAAGAAATTTGTGAATTTTGGAAGGTGCCGCTCAATCAAATACAAATTGGCAACTCTGTGATGTATCTTGCAAGGTCCCCTCCCATTCGCCTAGCTAGCTGTACTAAAAAGAAAATCACAAATGTTTTATTTGTATATTGCATAATGTTTTTACACAACCCCTGTACGAAACAAATCTATTCTGTCATCAATAAAGTTTATGAAATTTTCTTTAGAGCAAATTGGAGAGGCCCTCGCAAGATAGGTCACAGTGATGCCAATTTGTGTTTCACTGATTACAACTTTAAAAATTCACAACTTTCCCGCTTTTAATCAGATATTGCTTGAACTTTCACTAATTTCTTTCTCTCATTTTTTCTTCTTTTATTAAAATCAACTCAATATCAGGGTGGACTTCTCCTTTAATTGCTATTTTTTCATCTATTTTCATAGTGCTGTATTTAGTACCTGATGTCTTCATCAGCTGTCTAAACCTTAAACAAAGTTACAAGTAATATAACAATTAATACATATAATTATTCAATATATACAAATAAAAGCATAAATTAAGTAATACAAAAACAAACTTGACACACAAAGCTTTTTTTCTTCTTTTATTAAAATCAACTCAATATCAGGGTGGACTTCCCTTAATTGCTCTTTTTTTATCGGTTTTCATAGTGCTGTATTTATTACTTGATGTCTTCATTAACTGTCTAAACCCTTATACAAAGTTACAAGTAATATTTATTTCATAAAAAACAATCAATACATATAATTATTCAATATATACAAATAAAAGCATAAATTAAGTAATATAAAATCAAAACACAAATAAAACAATTATTAAGAAAATTGAAAGACTAAAAGAATTTATGGGAGAGTACCTGAAAACTGTGGTGTTATCAACTCGATCATCACCAACAGCTGACCGAATGTCATCATTGCATCATTAAACTCTTGAAGAACATTATTATCAGGAAAAGACAGCATAAAAACTCACAAATGAAAGTATAAGAAATTGCAGTTGTATTTTACACAGAACTGATTGACATAATATCATAACCCCCCCCCCTCAAAAAAAAGAAATATAATATCACTAAACAATAAACATTGTTCTCATGTATCAATCAAGGCCACATTGTATAGGAATGTTACAATATTGATATAAGTAACCAGAAATTCAGAATAATAAATAGCTAGAATATATTCATAACATCAGTACTGCACTACATATACGCAGCTTGTCAAGTCAAATAAGTGATAGAAACTTAATTATACTATTATAGTACTACATTAGAAAAACAGCACAATATTCAAATGATATTTGAAAATTGCCCTAACAGATTGCATGTGAACATTTACAACGATGCAAGGTTATATCCCCATTTCAAAATAATGCATATATAAGCAACCCTGATAAACAATATACAGAAATGGCAGAATGTACTATACTCTTAATCCTTTAGTAACTTCCACTCCAAACAACAATCATATCATAAAATGAAATTTATTGAGATCTGGTGAAATGATCAATAAGTGCAGGTGTCAACTATGTGCAATTAAAAGTTCTTCTGCTGCAAGATTGTTCTTTTACAGGAAAAAGGAATGTCATGGCAGCTCAAGATATGTTGTTTTAATTGCACTTTCCTCTTGACAACATCTGACATATGAACAAGTCTTTATTTAAATATATATATTTTTTTACAGAATAATGCAATTATTAAAAAGGCAAGTATTACATCAGGCAAAAGGCATATTACCAGTGGCTATATTAGAATTTTTAAATGACTTGTTTAATTAAATCTCAAAATTTCATTAAACTGGATTTTTACAAACTTTGAATACCTATTGATTTTTAGCTGGCATATTTCAACTGCCATCTCAATTAATGAATATCATATTTATCATTTAGGGAAGAATCAATAATATAACTACTGACACCATACATAAACCCACATAGTAGTCAGTGATCATGTGTATAGCATCATAATTCGCTGACACCAGATTTGGTTGAATAACCAATTCATGTGTGCACAGATCTCTCAGGCAGCAAAATTTGTAATCCCACCAACAAATATTCCAGCTTACCTTCATATGTCCAGGGTGAGGGAATTTTATGATGATGACAATTCCTTATGGCAGTAGATTCAGGGCAGAATTCACTACACATAATACCTGTCGGTAGAAGTGAAGTCCCTTTTGGTGATTGACAGCACCTTTTATTGGGTAAACACCTGAATGGTGTCAAATTCTTCATGATAACCCACTACCATGAGCCTTTAAATAATTATAAAGGACAACAAAGTACATAAGAAAGGCAAAAGAAAACAATCTTTAAGACATTTACATGAACATAATATCATAGCTTTCAATTACACATTGCATCATAAACCTCCAGAGTGCAGAATCTGGCCTATTTAATTTGATCTCCACCACACCAGCAATGCGACCTGCCCCACTTACTTGCTGCCAGCCGAAGATGGCGTAATCCTCGAATTAGAACGCCCGGCAAAAATCTCTCTCTCCCTTGCTGTCATGAAGTTCAATTCCATAGGCTGGGCTGGTGAGCATAATTATGAGTTTGTTGATAATGCCATCTTCGGCGGCTTTAATCAAGTGTGTAGGGAAAATAAAGAACCGGCCAGATTCTGGACTACATAAACCTATGAACAACCAGTCTTTCTTCAAATTTCCTCCCCTATTTGAGAATTAGAGAGCTAATAGATTAGGCTGAAAATCTCTATTTCCAACATCCTCTTGTTATCAAAATCAACAAAATTCAAATATTCAACCACCATTTACTCTCATGATTCTCCACTAGTGGGAAACTGAATGATTTTACAAATCACCGAGGTCAGTAGTTCAAAATCATTTTGATACTGAATAAGGGAAGAGAAATCACGTTATATATTCTCTCCTAATTCTGAGTAAATAAAACATTTTACATCACACTTAATTCAACAGTTTGAACATCACTTTAATACTAATGAGACAATCAAAATTTAACCCATCTCATTCTCTGATTTCTAAGCTGTTTAAAAGGGAAGCCTGTATTTCTTGATTTTTCCTTAGCAATGAATAATAATGATAAAAATAGCTACAAATATACTTTGCACATATCCATCTCAAGGGATGCTCCAGGAAATAATTATAATAACAGCTACATTTATATATCATGATCGTATCCATCCAACAGGATGCTAAAGGCACCTACCATGTCTTATCATTACCCAAGCTTTAGCCCAGTTGCCCTAAGGCGCTAAAAGCATTCAAGGAATAAACTACTACCAGGTACCCATTTACTACACCTGAGTGGAGAGTGGCATATAATTATAGATCAAAGTTTGCCAAATAGCACAATGACACCCCAATATAAAGAACACTGTTAAAACAAACTCTCATTATAACAAGGTAATTTTGCTGGTCAAACATCTTTGTATTTCATTGTATTTTATCCTGGCATTACAAAATCTATACCATGGCAGACATTTGAACTGCAACCCACTTGATACAGGGTCGTGACTTATCCAGGACACCTCTATCAAATTCTCTAACCACTGGAAGTCAACGGGCAAGGATTCATATATTTCTTTTTACTTCCAAGTTTCCAAGGTTGAATCGAGATGAGAGCAAATTCTTTGTTGGATTGCTTTTCTTCCAGCCTTGGAATCCAGGTTTCTTGTATGGTAGTAGTTTTAACACACTCAAGTTCATCTACCAAGATTCACTTTCATGATATGCTATTCACTGATAAAATTCACTCCCTGAATTTTCTTACAATTAACAATTATTATACAATTATTTATAAATTATTACAATTATTATTACATAATATCTCTTATTTTTATTGTTATTATTAAGTATTTGGCACTACCCGTGCCCACGAGTGTAAAAGCGAATTTAATCACTATAACCCTAGATCTAACCATTGCAAGCCAAATGGCAAAGAATTCCTTGATTTCTTTTTTACTTCTCCAGTTGCGTTGAGCTGTTGCCATCATCTCTGTTGGATTGCTCTGCTTCCAGCCTCAGGTATTTTGTACGGAAGAAGATGATGAGAATCGCTGTGACAACAATGCCATACCCAGCATACACAAACAAAGGAACTGTATGATGATAGACAGTGGGAAAGAAGGAAGAAAGATGAAAAGGGAGGGTAACTCAAAGAAAATGGATGAAAAAGAGAAATAATGGAGGAAAGAGGGAGAGAAGGAAGAAGAAATCATTAACATATGGAACAGGGATATCATGGGATGGGGAGTCAGAGTGAGAGAGATGAATAGAGAAAGAGATGAACAGAGACAAAGGAACAAAAAGAAATGTATTTTAACAGTTCTAAATCATTTTAAAGCACAACTTTAATAATGAATTTAAATGAGAGAGACAAATCAAGAGGACATTTGATATCACTCTTTTTATCAAACACGATTAGAATATCCACTTTACTTCTGAGGGTTATTCATCAATCCTACAATCGAAATATTCAGTCTATTTAAACTAGTAATTTTCTTTCTCTCATCCATGTTCCCCTTCTTGCATGTTTTTTTTAATTCAATGTATTGTAAATGTTTTTAAATGAAGATGGAATTGAATTGAATAAAGTAAGTTGAATTGCATTTGAGCAAATTAAATTGAATTGAAATACTACCTTGACCTCGTGGCATAGAAAAAGTTAAAGAGAAAACAAACAGGAGACAGTTTAACATTCTGCAGTACTCACTTGTCATATCAAGCACAGTTTTAATTTTATCATCTGGCATTGTGGACATCATAGAAGTTGTAAAAGCACTGTCACTAGAGAGTGTTGATGTGACGTTGGGCAGTGAGACATCAATGCACTTTTGATCAGGGAGCAATTCCACGTTGACAGGCTGGGCCAGGACCTGGCCTAAGATGATGAGAATGATTCCTTGAAGCTGACTAAGAAGAAGAAGATATATATAAAGAAACATTTGTAACCTTTAAAGTCAGACTGGATCGGGTATGGGCAGACAATCGGTTCTGCTCCCCATATGATGAGAAGAATACCTGACACAGAACTGAGCCAGATTACTTGCCAAGACACCAAACTATGAGAAGGAAGAAACACGAATTTGAACTGAAAGCCTGACTGCTGAGAACACAGCATTCTTCCAGAATTTTGGGTAAAGGTAAAGAACGAACTGATCCCTTTGTATATATGAGAAGGAGCAAGTCTTTGCTGGTAGGCACACAAGATTTTGCTACATTGCTTAATTTCTATATTAATATGACTGTTTGATGAATAGAAATTAATACATTCCTGCATTTAAATAAAATATAAAATGTTACATATGGTATATAATTGCTTTATTAATTTATTGATTTATTGATTCAAATCATAAAGTGTGTTATAGCACTAATATATCAGAAAGGACTACACAACATGAGGCATAAAGAGATGGTTTGTCTTCAGCATATGACTATATAAATATTTAAATGAAAACATTCAAGTGTTTCTGAAAAAAAAATATTAAGATCTGAGAAAAATCAGCTACTCTCTTCCATATCAATTGAAGTATACAGAACTCTAATGTCCTAAGATTCCAACTTTGAATATCAACCCCTTTTTTGCTGCCACTGATGTTTTGTTGCCATTGAGAAGGTACCTTCCACTTTTAGAGAGAGTGAGAGAAAGATAAACTTACCCTGACACCTGCAGGATACAGGCACTGGTTCCCTCAGCCACTGGGTAGGAGCACTCCACCCCTAGTTCTAGAGAGATAGAGAACTGGGCTAGACCAAACAGGCCAAAGCCTACAGCCCCAATCAGCACCCCAGCGCCAGCATAGGCAAACTTTGAAGACTGAACAAAGGTAGGAATATGGAGAAGAGGAGGAAGAAAAAGAAGAGAAATTAAATCAAGGTATATTTCGATTCAACAACAGGCAATTTGACATCTTTTGTTGGTTTCTTGGTTCTAGGGATACAGAAAAATAGTCTACACTAAACGGACCAAAGCCTACAGCCCCAATCAGCACCAGCATCTAGGCAAACTTGGAAGACCGAAGGATGGGAATAGGAATATGAAGAAGAGGAGGAAGGAAAAGAAGAGAAATTAAATCAAGATACATTACGATTCAACAACACACAATTTGACATATTTTGTTGGTTTGTTGTTTCTAGGGACACAGAGAAATAGTCTCTATTGATAGATGAGGCATTAGGAAAAGAAAAGAAGTCCTGCAGCGGCTTTCAATTTCCAATTAATTTGTAACATTTATTTGTTTTGTTTGTTTGTTTTACCCGACTGCTAAGAAAGCATGTGTAAGCTTGTAATAACGCAACCAGGGGACCGACAGCTTTAAGTCCTCCCCAAAGGACTTGGTAATGAGGATTAATGCATTACCAAAGGGCACTAGCGCATTGACTTGGTTTTGAACCTGGGACCTCCAGGTTACGAGACCACTGCTCTACCACTGAGCTTTCGCGCCTACTCTTTAATTCTGGTTCTTCAGCTGATGGTCAATCCTTCATACTTACAATTGACAAGATGAAGACAAACAGAATAGCCGCTGCACTGCAGATTTTAACGACCGGTGTGAAAGCCTTTGTCTTGTCGACAATAAGACCAGTTACTAGCGCCCCAAGTAGACCAACACCTATCATCAGGGCTCCGACCAGGCCTGCAAAATCCTGCAAAATCAGAAAACAAAAATATTGCTATCAATAATAACAGCTCTTTTAATTGTACTCTATTCTATATTTATTATTAAAATTGTTATCATTACTTTCCCTTTCTATTGTTTACTGTATGATTTTTTTCGATATGTTTCATGTTACAGGAATGCAATTAGAAAAAGCATTGAGCTGATTGTTTTTATCCTGTCAAAACATATTTTGATAAATAAATAAAATATTCATAATTACTCTGAAATATTCTGTTATTATTTGTTTAAAGTGCATAACTTTTTCAAATATGAAACAAGATGACCTACATCAATCAAGAGGTATTAATACTACAAGTATTTTGTTTTAGCATGGTGCATATAT
The DNA here is from genome assembly GCA_037976565.1 of Mesocentrotus franciscanus. Classification (NCBI taxonomy): domain Eukaryota; kingdom Metazoa; phylum Echinodermata; class Echinoidea; order Camarodonta; family Strongylocentrotidae; genus Mesocentrotus; species Mesocentrotus franciscanus. The sequence continues at coordinate 15,694,125 of CP137677.1, forward strand.
TTCATATTAACAATTCTCTATCTCTACTCTATTACAAAATGCTTGGGAAATATCAATAAACACAAATTTATTATGGTGGTTATCTTCTTGACCTAAATTTCCCATCATTTTCTTTCTTGCTTTGGGAGACATGGATAAGATATACTCCATATTGTTTCTGAGAACAGAGAAGCTACCCTACGTGAATATTTCCCTACTGACGGTAAAGGTGTTGTCAACAAAAGAATATTTCTAGTATTTTGATTTATTTACTTACATCGTTGTAGCCAATGGGGCACACAATTTGCTCCAGGAATGTGCTGATAGCATTGAAGATACCATAGCCTGCTCCAAAGAAGGCAAAAAGGATCAAAAAGCGCCGATTCTTTGCAAGCTGTCAATGATACAGGAAGAAATCACAAGGATTAAGCTCAAGATTAATTTTATGTTTAATAAGGATTAATTTTTAGAATAATAATGAATTTGAAATTTTTAAAATGGTGTCTGATAAAAAATTTAAAAAATCACACAGATCGTATATTCTGGACATGATTTTTTATTTTTATTTCAATGCAAACAAAGTTTAAATAAACTCTTAACAAGTGCTTAAAGCTCTTTAATTCATCAATCAGACCACATTCAGGAGATTGAGCATCCTAAAAATCAAGACGGACATCTCATGTGAATGGAAAGCCTGTTTCTTATGCCATTTTTTTCACACATTGGTGACCGTTTCTTTTTCCTTTTTAAAAAAATTGCTTCAAAATGTTCCTTGCCTCTTTTGTTGTATGAATATCTCAGTCCACCAAGAAATTAAATTTTATTTTACTTTTAATCTCACCAGTTTGAGTCCAACCAAGAAAGGTTGAGTCTTAGTGTCTGCACTGCTGGATGGGGGAGTGGGAGGAGCACTGCTGCATATACCAAATGTTGCCATGGAAACACCAATCACTGCTGGTATTACAAAGACCGACAGCTACGGATAGTGAAAACATTTCATACAATCGTTTCCATGTGTTGATCAATTTAGTTATATATACATTTTTTTAAATAGGAGATGGTGCAAAGTCTGTACGTCTGATATCTGGAGAAACAATTAGTCTTTGGTCCACTTGTGAAATTATCACAAATCCATTGAGGTGGTTTCCTAAGAAAAGGAATGTGTTCTTCTATGGTTCTTATCACTGGCATCGGTGTATGTTAAAGCCTGTCTGCACTAGTTTGGCCAGGAGGGATTAGACCTCCCAGCGTGGTCACTGACAGGTGGTTATCTCATCAACTCAGCTCTCAATTAACATAAGAAAAAGAGGATCATAGGGGACCAATGGGCACCGCTTAGGCATGGTTTTCTATGTAGAGGGAGCAAGTAGCTACAAGTAGTGCAGTGGGGCTTTAAGTGGCATCTATAAACCAAAAGAGGCGAGTCACTCACTGTCGTTCTCATGCATGCATGATCTGATGTTAAGAAAAGGAATGTGTTCTTCTATTTTCCTTTGCTGGCATTGGAGTATAATCTACAAGGGGCTTTGTGCCAGTGATATCACCAAGCCAACAACATCAACTATCCTTGTCTTCAGGCCCAATGTCCTTCAACAGCATCAGTTTTTAACTTACTGTGGTCATAATCAAAGGCTGCTTGACTTCGGTGGTTGGACAAGAACCGGTATATTCAGGATGGTATGATAGTGAGCGGAACATTAAACAATAGATAATGACCACTATTGACCAAACGATAAAAAGAATAGATAATGACCTTAAAGACAGAAATATAACATGAAACCAAGCTACATCAAAACCCCAAGATAGAACACATTGGAGGAAACTTGCGGATCAATGTCCTCCCCATGAAGGAACAACCTAAGGTCTATAAGGTAAGGTAATCAAAGGCAAAACATGCTCTATACTTGCAACTCATGACATTTAGATCAGCAACTTACCATTAATGGAATATCACTTGGTTCACTGACAAGAAGTGCAGACAGGAGGAAAGAGAGAAGGATGCCCAATGGGTTAGCCATGGTGGCTAGGATGTTTGCTATAGCTCTCTGGCTGTCATTAAACCACAGAGCAGCCATCTTGGTGGGGGAGAAGAGCAAGAAAGGTTGTCCAAAGGCTGCAAGGGTCTGGCCGAGCATGACGATGGCAAACTGGGTGGTCTCTGGGATCGGGAAGAGGGTGGCAAGGTAGCGAAGTAGAATGCCAAGGAAATTGAGCCATGCACCAAGTAGGATCTGTGATTGAATAAGCGCAGTTTTGTAGATGAAAGTCAATGGTATCATAAAACATTTACAATGAGGTACCATACCACATCACTCGAAAGAGTCAATATTTCTCCCCAAAATAAAATGCATATTCATACAATGACAATTGTCAATACTATCCTATCATGTTTTTATGAGTTTTTGCCAAAACGGCAGGTAGAAATCAAGGTGGAAAAATATGACCAAATGTCTTTTATATTTACAAATGATGATGCACTGCTTGAAAAACATGTTATTTTGGAACTCTTGAGATAAGATAAGATTTTCAAAAATAGCAAATTTATATAGTACAGTATCTTTAAAAGTGTAAATGTAAATTTTAATATACCCTGGTATTACAACATATTTTACATATTACTCCTCTAAATACATCTTAAACTCCTACTGTGTGTGAGACTATTAAGTCCTCATGATGTTTATTTACAAATAATTCATGTTTGGAGCTGCACGCTGGTTTAAGTCACAAATGGGCAATGAATGAGACTTGACGAGCTCATTATCCTGTCAATTGCAACTTAGCCAAGTGCAGCACATATCACTAACGCGGTAATGCCCGAGCTTCAAAACATGATTTTTTAAATTTAATTTATGAAACAGGTCGCCAATAAGAATAGAAGTTGAGAAATAAGCAAAACATCTGATCAAATGCCAAGAATTGCAGAGTAATGGGAGCCAACATTTGCTTTGAATGACATCACAGTACATAAGTATAGCCGTACAGTGTAGTGCGCATCGATGTCCTTGGCTCCTTGCTATTTGAATCTACATGCATTTCTCACCACGCCTTAATTTTGTACACTTCAGAGATACGCATACATGCATCTCAGCCGTTTTTTAATCATGTTTTAATGGGAACCTTTTAGCACGGAAGGCGTAGTACGAAAGAAAGAGGCGCGGTCATGTCATTGACCAATTAGACTGCCAACATTCTTGAACCCATTTTATATATAACACCACTATCATTAATGTATGCCAAAGTCCATACATACCGCAACTCGAAGCCCATATGCATTCAGTTCCCATGCTACGACAAAGCCCATGGGTACGGCGACAACCAGGTAGACCAAAGAAAACCAGTTGACTGCATCTACGGAGACCTGAAAGTATTCCGCTGTGAAATTTGTAACTGCAGCAAAGCAGATCCATGCCTGCAAGATGTTAAAATGAAGGGAAAACAAGATGAATAGATCTTATTCTTGATTGTTCAATCTTTTTTCTTCTTCTTCTTCTTCTTTTTCTTCTTTCTTCTTCTTCCTCTTCTTCTTCTCCATCATCTTCTTCTTCTTCCTTCTTCTCTTTCTTCTTCTCCATCATCTTCTTCTTCTTCTCCTTCGTCTTCTGCAGAAGTACATGCCACCTGCACCTTGTTGTCAGTGTACCTACATACTTTTCAAGCAGTGCACTATTACATATAATTATGTAAAGTGCTGTGGAAGATATAATCTATGTGGAGTTAAAAATCTAATTTGTCACACTTGGCTCATAACCAGAAATTCCTCTCCAAGTAAAAAAGGGAAGAGCACACTCTCAAATTTTTAACTGGAAGGCTACCAGGAAGCATAAAAAGCCAATTAATGCTACTCTCCAGCATTAGCTCTTAATTTACTCTTCCAGGTCGACCAAATAATCGGCCTCAAAAGCAGAAGTCAAGATGTTAAATTCCTCCAACCAGCCAGAATTTTCTATTTTCCAGAGTCTTAATTCCAAGCTAAGCAAGGACTAATTAAGTGCACTGCTTGTCAGAATTTACAGGATGATCGTAGAGTAAAAAAAGTTATATCAGTCTATAAATCTTATGTATTCTTGGGGTGATATTCAGAAATATGTTTTAGGTGCTGAATGTACGGATAGACTTAAAGTTTAAATGATGTTAAAAAAATTTTGTTAATAAACTGTGTCAAACTCTGATCTGACTCACTCTGACCCCTCTGTTGATCCAAGGACCCTATCAGTACAGTACCGGCCATGATCGAGCACCACATTATTTTATTGTGCGTGTGATTGAGTCAGAGTCAGACTATGACTTTTATTAATCCCCAAACGACTTACCATTGCATTTGAAATATTCAATACAGCCATTGTTGCGACTACAAACCATCTCCGTGTGTACATTCTGTATGTTGGCTCGATCAACTGATTTCTGCTTGTCACTAGTGTCGAAGAACGAGCTCCATTTTCGCCATGCTCGCTGGTATCACAGATGGCAGTTTCTTCGACTCCGACTTCGCTTTCCTCTTCTCCATTTTTCTTATCTTCATGCAGAACATACTTTGTTGGATCCGAAAACTTTATTTCACATTGCGCCATGGTGCATAGCCGTTAGTCCAATACAAAAATCGACGGAATACAACTAAATATCATTACGATCTGCGTTGTTTACCGGACGTCGTACAAGATCGGGTCATGTGTTATTATGTAGCAGAGGTCGATGTATACTCAGTAGTATAAATGGGCGTGGTAATTGATCGGCAGCATTTTTGATAGTCTACATTAGCAAACCATATATCCCTTTATGCTCAAAATTGGTCTCCTTTTCTCAATGAATAAGAATATTTATACACATTTTAGGAATTTCATCGTGTTTTAATTTTTTTAATGTAGTATGATACATCTAATTTATAACTCAGAATGAAATTTTGGTTCGCAAACAATAGATTACTGGTCTTGTTTTTCACACTAGCACTTTCATTCATCCTCGCCTCGAGTGCGAACAGTCAGTCCGCAGCGCCCGCGAATTCGCACGTATTTACACAAGTCGTATGCAAGCTTTGTACGGCAATAACGTACAATAAGCAGAATACATTGGTACATGAAAATTGCGATTGCATCAATATTTCTTTATGGTTTTTTTCATTTATGTACCAATATGAAGAAGATAGACCAAATAATCTATCTTTAAAAAACATCAAGATATTTTTTTACGTTAACATGCTTTAAAAAGAGCATTTAAAACAGTCAAAAAAACATAGCAACTTTACGATATTCAGCATTAAAAAAAAATATGAAAACGCCACTGCATCAAACAGTAATTTGGTTCATTGTGATGATAAATATACAAACTTTCAAACCATCACTGTTTCCTTTGTTGTATTTCTTTATATCGGTCAGGAAAACGGTAAATTCAACACCATGTTCATTCCAACATATTCAATAGCGGTGACACAAACGATATGCGTGGGTCATCCGAGTATGACGTCATGTGTCAACCGGGGGATACTACGTTATATCTAGCCTTGCGTCGATTATCGATGTACTGTGCGGTCTAACCAGTCCGTGCGCTATACATGAACACGCACGGAGGATAGACGGTGATTAGATATATTCTCGTATTACTCTCGGGTGTGTAACCCCCGGACGTAGAGGCTTTGTATTGCCCCACATACTTATTATTGTGTATGATACTCATGCGCTTCATAATAATAGAAGTGTAAAGAAAGTACAAGTTGGATGCGGATACGTACTCAAGTACAATCAAGTACAATATAGAATACCAGCTCTAGAATGAATAGGGGACAATGGGGAGGATTTAAGTGTCTATATAAGATGTTTTTGGCCAGGCTTTGGTATCATTTTAACAAAGAAGACACATTTTCTTTCTCAAATGTATATTTGTGAAAATACAAACTTTCGGGGGGGGGGGAGATGCGATTGGTATTGGTATTGTGATTGAAAAATGAAAAAAAGATTGTTCCCATCCCTGCTTTAAAATTTCATGGTTGTATCGCAAGCGGTTAGTTGTAAAAGTTCTGAAATGTTTTTTTTTTATTTGTAAACCATGGACTATAATGAGAAGAGCCTTAAACATTAATTTATGTTGGTAATTCATCCCCAGGCATTCTTTGATGGTAATATTTTATTTGATGGTTCTTTTATCAATTATGTAACTCCGGTTGATGTGTATTTTTGGAAATAAAATAATTAAAAATTCTTTCCCTATTCTCTTTTCCGTTTGATTTTGTTTTATAGTGACCCTTGAATATATATCTGATAATTTATTTTCTGTTTTTGTTTATATGTGTTAATGCAGACCATCGGATAGAAATTTAATGTGCGGTGGGTTGAAAAGGCACAAATAAAACTAATAAGATTCTAATTTTCACCTTCAACATCATTATCACAATCATCAAAGTCATCATCGCCATCACGATCATTATCATCACCATAGCCAATTAGCCATCATCGTCATCACCACCGACATCACCATCATGATCACCACCAAAGCGCCATCATGATTATCGCCATCATCATAATCACCGTCGGCATTATCACCATAGCCATCATGATCATCGCCATCACCATTGCCATCATGATCACCGTCATCGTTATCACCATAGCCATCATGATTATCGCCATCACCATCATCATAATCATCGTCATCATTATCACCATAGCCATCATGATCACCGTCAGCATTATCACCATAGCCATCGTCACCATTGCCATCATCATAATCATCATCATAATCACTGTCATCGTTATCACCAAAGCCATCATAATCACCACCATCACCATCGTCATCATAATCATCATCATCATCATCGTGATTGTAATTGAAATTTATAAGCTTTACACTTCATTACAGTTTACAATTTTTATTATTATTGATACTTTGAGAATGTTACATACCAGTAGATCTGCTTCCATTCCATTATTTCTACATTTTCTTACAATTTGTCAACCTATCAAAATATGTCAATGCTTGACTATTTACATTAATATGTTCACCTTGTGTAGGTACTATATTTGGATGAAATACAAATCTCAAAAATATCTTTAACATGTCTGTGTAATTTACATTTCTTAATCAACATTCATGCTAACTAACCCAGAAGAAACTAGCTCTGGTTTCTTCTGAATAGCTAAGTAAACAGACAACGGTTAAACAAAAATACATTATTAAAACTACTACTAATGATAAATAATTATAAATGAAATAGGACTAGGAATAACATTTAACATTTCCATTTTATAATATTCATATTTTATTTATAAAATGACTTTGACATGATGTACTGTATATTTAGACCATTACGTGCATAAAATGTATCGCTGAGAATAAAAGTATTATCAGAGTAAAACATCTTTAAATTGTATAACGGTGACAGTTCAATCAGTTTTTATTATAATAAATGCTTCATTCATGTAAAGCTCGGATCCCACCTTGGAAGTATCAGAGATACAAAAATGTAATCACTTGAAAAGGATTTTTCTTTTACTGAAAGGATAAGCTGAACAAAATCCTTCTCGTCCTTCTCAGCTCCCAAACTCCCCCTCCGAACTTTGTTAGTTCCTATGTGAAGTAAAACTTCTGTCGAGTCTTCAACGAAAAAGGCATGGAGTCCAGCAAATGTTGATCCAGGAATGCAATGGAGACTGATGTGTGAAGTCTGTGTCTTTCGAAAAACTTGTTGTCAATGTTCCGCAAGTTTCGATGGTTGAGTGCATCTGTCAGAAAAACAACAACAAATGATAAGGAATATAAAATGGCTTAGTTCAATGTATGGGGATTTTAAAAGATCTGATCAAAGTAGCTAGCCATTTATGGTAGACAAAACTGGCTTGCATTCAAATTTATCTTTTAAATGAAAACAAATTACAAGTGTCAGATTCATGAGGTTTTCACTTCATTTTTCCTCATGTGCACAAGTTGTAAAATGTAGCCTAAGTGTTTAACTTTGGCTTTTTGTTTTAATTCTGATTTGTTCATAATCATAATACAACTCGCACAAGGGAAATGCTGCTTATTTCTATGGCTGGTTGTATTAAGTTTGAGTTGGCCAGAGCCAGAAGGCAGAACCAAAGTTTGAGAATCCCTAAATTTAAATATAATTTATATTATAATTATCAGAGTCTGACCAGACTCCAGAGTCAGTGTTTAACTCTCACAGTTGACTGTTAAATTCGTGTCAAAATAAAATGGATTAAGCATAACTAATTGAAAAATACCCTAGCCTTAATAATATTATCAAGAAAGCTTGCTAATAATGGGATTATACATGTATTTAGTGTAAGTCGAGGGCCCCAGATCAGATATGGCTTTTATGCCGGATGGGTACAGAAAAGGCAACGTATGGGACCGGTCACGGTGAGTCGGTGATGACTACGAAAGTGCGGCCATGTTGGCCAAACATACACTTTTCGCGCCATATCGGCAAAAATTCGTGATTTTAACGTGGCCGTCACACAACTTCCGGTTTAAAACCGAAAAATGTGCAACTTTCATGGCCATAAAAGCTAATAAAATACATCGTGCATCGATCGAACTCTGCGCTTTCTCACATCTGCCAACATTGATGTTGTGAAAAATCAAACAATTGGGGAAAAACATCGCTTATATCGGTCAGGAAAACGCTAAATGCAAGGTAATGTCAGAATACCTCCTACGAAAGAAGGAAAATATGGACACATTTCAATGAATATTTACAATCACTCAGATGCGGTAAAATTAGGAAAATTTCATATCAAAATCCGTGGAAAAGTCTGGAGATGCACTTACCCTGACATGCTAAGCAGCACAGTGAAAGCCAAAGCAGCTGTGATAAAGTTTGTTGACCTGTGCAAAAGTCTCGCGAAATCTCGCAATTCGCGGGACACGAAATTTGAGGATTTATCCCATTTCCGGGTGCTGTGTAAATTCGGTCAGTGTGCCTAATTATCGCGGGCGTTGCGGTCTGACTGCGAACGTAAGAGTTCAAGGAGAAAAGACTTTATTTTTATTTCCAACCCACCCGGCCTCCCCTCCCCAATCTCTCTCTCTCTCCCTTTCCCACCATTCCCCCTCCCTCCCTCCCTCCCTCCCTCCCTCCCTCCCTCCCTCCCTCCCTCCCGTCCTCCCTCTCTCTCTACAATCTCTCTCCCGGCCTCAACTTTTCTCCCCTTTTCTCTTTTACCAGCTCCCCAATTTTTCTTTATATATTTATTTTGTACCTCTTTTTATAGAACAAGTGTACTTCACCTAGGCTATTTCTAAGATCAGCATAAACAAGTTCACAATACTCAGACATATATCTCGTATACCCGAGTCCACCACAAAATAAACAAAACGTTTGAAATTTTCTGATCTTAGGCATATCTTGGTATGCGCATTTATATATTTTGAACATGCCACGTGTCACAGAAACCTAGGATTCTATTACAATTTATTAAACAGTATACAAAACACACTGCTCAGTCAAGTAATATAGAAATTCAAATATTTATTATGTGTTTCTATTCAAGCTTGTATTATAGCACACAAAACAATATAAAGACACACATGCAATTCATTCTGTCTGTATGATGGACATAGTACAATCATGATCTATTTCAGGCAAAGCGTGACCAAGGAAAATTAGTTGTAATTTATTATTTAAGTAATATAACACTTCCCTAATTGGGTTCGCGAGAGCTCTTTAATAATCCATCTGTAGTCCTCGCTCGGGACAATGACAGCGTTCGTTGCCAAGGAAACGGGCCAAGGATCAGCCGATCGTCTTCCTCTTTCCAACGGTCAGGGGGGGTGCTCACTCGAGCCGAAAACTGGTCATGTGATCAATTACTGGTACCTCTAGGCTCTAGCCGTAGGGTTTACCGAAAAGTGGTAAAGGCTGTACAAAAACAATACCAACCTATTTATAACAATATTGTTCCTATAACAGTTTTAACAGTTCATGCATAAATTATCATTGCAACGCGTAAATTCCAATTGTATCGTGCAAAAATTTAAATACATAATATGATAGACTATAAAATTCTACATATAAGTTTCTTGTAGATATCATTTGAATACTTTTCAATAAAATGATCAATTTATAGAAATTCATATCTGCGATGTATTTCCTTTCCTGTCATTTTAAACGTAAATGTAATTGTATATAAACTGCATTTTAGACATATTTTATATAATGGACAATAGTAAATAAACACACTTACGCTATCTCAAAGACTATTGTGTCTAATGCAATGCAGGGCAACTGTTGCAACCTCGAGGAGACTGAGGCCTGGAGACTGGAAATCTGCTTCCGTAATTCTAGTAAGAATACATGTTGAAAAGAACAACTTGGCCGGTCCCACTTTCTCGCCTCTTCTTTAATCCATCATTCACACAAAAGTTGCAAATAAATGCCTGCCATTAATGAGCTGACTGCCTGCTCATAAAAAACACGTCTGCCGTGTAGTAAGATTTTTGGTGCAGTGTCGGTATACCTAATGCAGGGTATGGTTCTAGCGATATGCAAATTACCGACGCTCAATACCCAAATCACTGATCCCATGCAATGCTCTAAAATAAACCATGCGGTTCAAAACAAAAGTATCACGCGTTGGTCAGAGGTTATATGCCAAATTGCGCAAACTTAAAGGGCAAGTCCACTCCAAAAATAACTTACTTTTAATAAAAGCAGAAAAATCTGACAAACTAATCAAAAAAAGTTTGAGCAAAATCGGATAACTAATAAGAAAGTTTTGAATTTTTGAAAAAGTATGTAAAACTATGGAACAATGAGAATCACAACACAAATTGCCAAGATGGTTATCAGTTTGTGACGTCATGTCCTCACAACTTATCAATTGCTTTATATAGTTTAATCCCATTAATTTCCTTTTTATCCCCAAAACTTGATTTCCCATGCTTTTGCCCAGGTTATATGATTTGTATCATATTGCGTGCATGACATTTCCCAAAACTTTTATGAATTTTGAAGAATTGATACTATTTTCTGAATATTGTATTTCATAATTATTGATTTTTATATAAATAGTTTATCAAAATTCAATTTTTCATGATTTAACTGGACAAAATTACTCTTTATTTGTGCATCCACACAAAAACATATTACTAACAATCTAACTTGGATGCTGATGTGAAGAAATAAGATTCTTAGGGTGAAAATAGGAAATTTATATTATCAATATAAAGAAAATAATTAGTGGATAGTGAGGACCATACGTCACAGACTCATGAGTGAGTTGCCAATTTGTGTAGTGATTTTCAAAGTTTTTCATGTCATTAAAAATTCATAACTTTCTTATTAGTTATCCGATTTTCAGGGCTCAAACTTTTTTTGATTGGTTTGTATGATTTTTCTGGTTCTATTGAAAGTAAGTTATTTTGGAGTGGACTTGGGCTTTACTGAAGGTTGGAGTGGATAATTGTTAATTAATTTATTCACGAAAGCAAGTTAAAGACTAACCAACTTTTCCTGGTTCAAAAAATTGGCACTGTCTTGTGACACCACGAAAACTGTGATATTTGTACAATCTTTGATGAGTTGAAAAGGAAAAAGTAACCGATTGTCATTTTGGATCTAGTGATATAACACTTCACACACACAAATCGACCACAGTTCTTAGGCAGTTTCTGCAGTTTTCATATACACTGTATACAGTTTTTTTTTGTTATGTGTGTGCCATGAGTAATATGGCAAATTATATTGTGTTTAACTTTAAGTGAGAATGAGAATGAACAAAGATAATGCAAATGTCATGATAATGAAGCCTACTTTATTCACAAACTAAGCAAAAAAAAGCTTCAAACCAACGATCTGAACATCCACATTTGAAAGCAACATGAACAAAGTTCAAATATTAATGTCCTTCAACAGGCGTTTGGAAATGAAAAACTCCGCTATCTTGGAGAAATGGTAGTGAGCGAGATCGGTCTTAGTTTGTCAAGGGTGCTTGGTGGGGTATCCTTTGGAATCGGAGCAATGATGGCCTTCTTCCACTAGGATGGTACGAGAGCTAGTGAATATGACGAGTTCAAAACTTTGCACAGAGGAGTTGACAGCTCAAGTGCAAATTCTCGAATGAGACGCGCAGGGATTCCGTCAGGCCCGCTTGACTTCCTTGGTTTGATTCTTTTCAGCTCCTTGTAGACTTCCCATGTATTGGTTGGATCGTCGGAGATGGTGTTAGCGAGGGAAGGTGAGCGGGCAACTCGCTGAGACGAAGTTCAGGTATATCAACACTAACATTCGCAAAGAAATCGTTCACGGCGTTTGCAACAGAGTAGTGATCATCACTGTTGATATCGCGGGAATACATATCTCACTACTTCTGGCATTTGATTTTATAGTCATCATTTTGATGTTTATGTACCAGTTAGAAGGATTTTTAATTTGAAAGCTGATTCAACGCTGCTAGTGTGACTTGCGCGAATTCGAATGCTCGGGATAATTATGAACTTGAATGAAGAAAGTGTGAAATAGGCCGCAAAAACCTATGTTAATCACATTAATTATGCATTGTAGAGGTGTCGTAGTCGAGTGGTTTAAGCACTTGACTTGAAATTCAAAGGTCGTGGGTTCGATCCCCACACGACACTAATGTCCTTTGGCAAGGCATTAATCTACATTTCCCACTCTATACCCAGGAGAGAAATGGGGACCTGGTAGGATGACGAAAGCATTTGTGTTAGTAATTGCCATATGCCCTCACGGTGATCATATGGCAGTGGAGTGGAGATGGTGCGCATTGTGCGTGAATGAATCCGATGACCGGAGTAATAATATCTGTAAAGCGCTTAGAGACGGTATTTCGTATTAAGCACTATATAAATCCAGATCATTATTATTATTGATTATAAAATTAAAGTTAGAATCAATAATGGCTGGTTAGGCACGTACTCCTAGAGATATGCACAGCTAGGAGAAATGTTTGCGTTGGGGCAAATATCGTTTCATCGTACTTTCGCCAAGCCCCCTTTCATAAACCACCACCAACAACAGCAAAACAGATATAACTACAACAATCTCATTGTGGATGACCACACCTGTCTTCTTTTCAAACAACCTTTTGCTACCCAGGGAATTAAAATCATGAATGTTGATTGATAGCAAAGGATGGTGTATCACCACAAATAGAGCACAATTGCATTTATTGTTTCTAAATCAATCACTGATAGACAGCCCTTCCATGACCTTGATAAGTCAAAAGTTTAAAGCAGTTGTTACGTGAACTATTTTTAGAGGGAATGTCATAAATACTTGTTTTATAACACTTTTGTAATAATAAGGCGATACTGAAAATCTTTGAAATCTGAATGATGGAATTAGTCCATTAATATAAATTAGAAACCCTTTCTACAATAATTGAAATTGGGGTGGCCATTGAGGGGCATAGAGACCCCCACAAACACTTTTAGGGTGATTGTATCCCCCCCCCCCGGTAAATGCTGCGAAAAAAAGATGTACAGTAATTAAGAGTCACATCTGAAGTTGAACTGTGTAAACAGTTCACTAATTCAAAATGGTAAATCTCGATTTCAATCTGTCTTTTCATATAAAAAAAGTTCCTTAATATATCCGTTTAAGCTCTGTAAGCAGAATAACGGATAAATGTTGGTGGGAAAACACATGATTGTATAGGCCTATTTGGAAAGTAGGGCGCGCATAAGTGGGTGTGGGTGGTTTTGTGTAAGTGCGTGTGAGGTAGTGTTTGATTAGCGAGTCACCTGTATTGCAGTATGTCACGTCGAATAGAAAGGGTTGCGTGATTGACCATGCACCTCGGTCAGCTAAGCCTGGTTGATGATTGCCATTCCATCCAATTATCATGATCTAGGGTAATTGACTAGTTTTCGCAGCCGATCTTATCATAGGATAAACTCAGAATAATTTATTATTGCATCCACTCGGGACAGGAGAACACATCACTCAATATCTTGAAGTTGCTGGCGGACAGAACTTCCTACGACAGTGACAGTATATCACACAGGTTCGCCAATTTTTTGCACTTATACTACTAATGTTATTTCGTCTAATCTCCTTTATTTTCTTCTTTGCTCCCTATCCCACCATTACATCAACGTTTTCTATTAATGTATAATTCTCCAGATCATAGCAGACATAGATGTCAGATTATGAATTCCAAATTTAAAAATGTAATCCCTATTTAGTCTAAAGGTATAACGTACAGTGGCAAACCATCGCTGAAATCACCATTCCGCGACTAAGTTATAGTTATTTCAGAAACATTTTGCCTGTTGCAAAAGTTTAATCGAATATTCTTTTCTCTGTTTTGTTTTCCTAGATAGTCGACATGGTATGGAACGTTTTATTTCTTCACACGCTTGCGTGTTTAACGACAGGTATGTGATAAACATTCTTTACTCAGTTTTAATTAATGGATAAGAAGGAATAGATATAATTTTTGTTTGGTTTAATACAATTACACCTTATAAACATTTTTATCTTCTCTTTGTATAAATGCAACAACAACAAAACATAACCCAAGCCCATCACCCAGTGGCGTATAGGATTTATGGCTCCTTGGGCAGAAAACAAAATTGCCCTTTATACATTTATATCTAAACTTGTTAGTTAATAGAAAAACGTATTAGATTTTTTCACGACGTTAAAACTAAAATTGATGTTCTTAACCCGAGATTGGTAACCAAAGTTTGTTAAATAACTGGGGGCAAAGCCACGAATGGCATTTTTTTCTGTAATCCTTTGAGATGTAATACGCTTTGATATATCCGAACTTTGTGGAACGATCTGTGTTCTCAATATTATCATTTTCATGCCATTGTTCCCATCATATTCAATATCTTGAAAAAGGATAGCAATGATCTTCTACTCGCGAAAACGTGTTTGAAGTTGATAAAAAACGTTTTTCACCGTTGCTTAGGTTTTTCATACTCCAATTAAATAATCTCCGAAAGCGAAACTATTATCGATTTTCTGTAAAATCATGATAGTCACTTGTAATAGTGAAAATAAGCATTATGCCTATTTGTCTTTATCTACAAAGCTCGTGTTTATATCATATTTTTGTTTTATGTATACAAGAGTGCATCGCAAATTGGACGAAATGTCTTTAGATAACTAAATGACCCTGATTCTTTTGTACAGCAAATATTGTTAGAGCTGTGAAGGAAAGCCCCTGTGAGGATGGCTACAATCTCAACTACATCTTACCAATGTTTGAAGTATGTTCTGAGAGAGAACATCCAGAGCTGGGTATGTTACAGACCATACCCAAACTGATCCCGTCATTGTCCCCTACTGCGTGTTCTTACACAAACCAGAAGAATGCAATACCACCTGGGAAACGAGTCTGTAGATTCTCAGGTATGTATTCACACTGAATAGTGTAATACCTATACCCGACGTAACTAAGAATTTGTTGAAGGAAAAAAAACCTCATGATTATTGAGAAGAAAACAAATTCTATAGATGCAAATGACAAATAATTTGCGCTGGAGTTAGACAAGAAACGAGAGGATTCAACGGATAGTAATGAGCATGATTAAGAGAATAGTAGAGTGATAAAGAGAAAGAGAGAGAGAGAGTATTGTGTGTGTGCGTGTGTGTGTGTGTGTGTGTGTTTTGATGGATGGTCTCTAATTCCATGTAATTCAGCTCAAAAGCTGAATATTATTGTTCTTTAATTGTCAAATGTTTTTTTTTTACTTCAAATTTTTGACCCCCAAATACTTTCACGCCCTTATGAAAAGATAACAATTTAGCAATTTCCTATTGCAATTGATGAAAGGTAATTTTAATCAATCATTTTATCAAGCCTGAGCCCTCTCAATTTTTGCATATAACGTTTAAGTTCGTCTCACATGAAATACTTCTGTATAATGCCTTGATCAAAAGCGTTCCTGACGAAGCCGCTTTTAACTCAAACCTATTACGAAAACCAGTGGATAAAAAAATAATTTAATGATATACCTTTACAACTTATAACAATATTCGTAATGATATTGACAAGTTAAAAAGGCGTGAGGAAAATAATTCGTTCCACTCACTGGGTTTCATTGGACATCACGGTAGCCTTTTCGAAAACCCGGGCTAATAAACGATATTCTTGATATTGCTTTATTTTCTGCTAATTATCGTGTTTGAGCCCAATGATTTCAGGGTTAGTCTAGATGTAAGGGTGACATAACAATATTCCTTATTTGATTGAAATAAATATGCCCTTTTCTACATTTCATTCTTTCTCTTATTTTTCTTCATTTAAATGCATTTACATAAGGCGCAGCTACTATACAGTTTAGTTTAGTTTAGTTTATTTCTTTATTAAAAAATCACACCCGTCATCAGACGGCCGGCCTAAAAAGGCCTATGAGTGATACATCAAAAATAACAGTCATAAACAATTTGACATGGTAACATAGCACAAATATAAATATAACATAATCACAAACACAGAGAAAACAAAAATATTCATGTATTACAGTGTAATTGAAAGTTGGTTGGCATGCACTAAAAACATACCAACAACAGCAACAAAAGACAGGAAAAAAAAAATTATTCATTTAAGTAGTACAAAAGTTCTCGGCGAGTTGTTAGGATTTGGTTTGCAAAAGTGGCTATTAAACCACTTAGTGAGTCGGCTGAAATTAGGTAAATAAATTGTTGGTATGTGGAAAGATCCGAAAACGTATGGTCATGTTCTATTATATCATTAAGAAGTTGTGATCTGATGTCATTATATGCAGAACAAATCATAAAACAGTGGAACTCATCTTCTATGTTACTAGAATGACAAAAAACACAGTATCTTTCTTCATATGGGACATTTTGATAACGCCCAGTTTCAAGAGCTATAAGGGCACAACCGCATCTAAACAAAGCCAAAGCACGTCTGTTTGATCTATTTTGACATTCTATTACATATTTTGACGTGTTCAAAGATTGTTTAAAATTTCGATAAGTTCTAAGTTTATTTTTAGCATGAGCTTTTTTCCTTTTATCGTCAAAAATTGAATTTCTCCATCTATTCTCGATAAATAATTTACATGGTGATGACACAGTTTTTACATGTACATGTACTCTACTGCGATCAAACTCAAATTGCCTTTTTATCACAGAGCTATTATAATTGTTCAAGCCTTCATAGGAATCTTTTCCCTATAGGGTTCAAATTTACCCATTCTAGATCAAGAGTGCTAAATGGCAAATGTTGATTAATGTTTTCTTTAAATACCGCGTCAGTTAGATGTGAGATTGAGAGTGGGATTCGAACCGAATGTGATCTACAATCCCCTGACTGTACAATCCACCAGACCATGTCACTGACCTTTATTAACTCAATGAAGGAAGGACTATTTTGATACTTTTGACTATCATAATTTTCTTTGATATTGTTTTGGTTTTGTGTGATTATTATTACAAATATTCTCTGGGTATATTCCAGGCCTATATCCTGTATGTTCTTTGACAAGATATTAGTCCACATTTGCCACTCTCCCCCAAGGTGTAGTAAATGGGTATTTGGTATATGAATTTATTCTTTGAAAGCTTTTGGCGCCGTATAGGGCAGCTGGGCTAAGGCCAGGGTAATAATACATGGGATGGATACGTGCGCGATATTAATTTAGTTACTATCATTATTATTGTTGTTTGTTAATCATTATTATTTTTAAAATCATTATTATCATTATTTTTTAAATCATTATTATCATTATTATTATTATTATTATTATCATTGTTATTATTATTATTACCAATTTTATTATTATGTGTCAATTTCAACTCACCAGAATCTTTCTGGGTATGATGTACATTCTCAACTATTTCTATATTTTGTTTATAAATTTTTTTTATTCTTCCATCTCGACTACTGTAGACTGTTTACACGAGCCATGTAAAAACGGTTGGTGCGAGGATACGATGACAGGTTTCGTCTGTCAATGTCTCGCTGGATACACGGGGCAGAGATGTGAAACACGTAAGTGGTCGTTGTTATTATGAAACTCTGAGAGCGTCCGTTGCTAGGGCTGAAACCGACATGCCATTATACTTATCAGAAGGTTAATTGAAGTGGGTATATACTTTCTCTACCGTTTTGGTGTATTCACTGTTTGAAAAGGCCTTGGTCATTGCACCTTTTGTCAAATTATTATTAGTATCAGTTAATCATACAAAGTATTACAAAATTCATTGAATGTGTATTTGGAAGCAAGCCGACATCTCCCTTGAAATTATTTTAAAGCTTATTATAGGTGCTCTACGTTGAGCGGTAAGAATACGTTTCATATTGTAGACAGTTCTTTATGGAATGATCTCCCACTTGCACAAAGTCATTCACATTTTGCTTCAGGAAAACACTTCCCGAGTACCTTCTCACTTAATAGAATATAATAAACTATTTTGATATTTTACCTTTCATTCATTTATACAATTGTATTATACATGTAGTTGTGTTCATAATTAGCTTTATTATGCAACATTTCAAATTTGTGTGTTTAGTCTATTCACCCAGACAGCATTTTTCATTATGTTCGAAGGTACCAGGCTCGATTAGCTGCCATGCTAATTTCTGATTACTGTTAAGTGTTATCCTATTATGTTTTTGTATAATTATAACTATTCATACCTATCGTTATATTATATAATTTCAAATACAAGTTCAAGTTCAATCAAATTCACTTTTATTCCAAATGGACATAATATTTTTCTTATAATAGAATTCGTTTGAAGAAGACAAAGTTTTCTTTCTTCAAATTTCAGCACTATTTTCTTTTAAAATTTAAAGCCAAAGTACTGTCACACCCATTTCAAAATGTCTAATAACACTGTTAAATAGATATAGGTGGCGCTGTTGAGCTGTGCCGGACCTTTGACATTTCTCATCAAATTTGTCATTTTTGATAGATTCAGTGCATTAACGTAACTTTTATTCGCCTGCATTAAGACCCAGGATGTACTACGTGTGTTATTTCTATGATTGATAACTGATTTAATATGACTTTTAAGATGAATTTGACTGTGTTACTGTATGAGCTAAGTGTGCTGATCCGTTTCCATATATTCACATTGAATTATGCCTTTGTTGAGCGGTCAGAAGTAAGGTCTGTCAGCACGGCCATCCCCTGGACATGACAATGCTATTGTTAGGGACACCTATTCAGAAATACTCGATAGAGGACCTCTACGCATTACGTATACTACAAAAGATGAGTTGCCTAGCGACGTGAGAGGTACGCTGAAGTCGAGGTGGCCTTGGTGGTACACACATCAGGCGTTTTATTTCTGTTTATGTGTCCAATTATAGCCGTGTGAGTAAAGATTTTCATTCTTGTTCTTCTTTAAACAAAGAAAATCTCATCCACATCAAACTTGAGACCAAGGCTCCACCAGGGATAACTTTTCCGTCTATGTATTTGTGTAATGCACGTTCCCTCAATAATAAACTCGACGAGTTTTCAGTCATCACGAGAGATTACGACCTGGACCTCGATCTGTGTCATAACAGAAACTTGGTTTACCCATGACACAAGGTATAGACAAGGTCGTAGAGGAGGTGGGGTAGCCATCTAATCCAAACCACACTTGAACCCTAAACTCGTCGAATATTTGCCTGCCAATGACCAGCATGAGGTAGTATGGATCCAGGTGAGACCCCGTCGTCCTTCCTCGTTCAATCAGCAGTATATTCGTAGTTGCCGTTTATTCCCCACCTGGCAACGACTTCGAAGACGAACTCATACAATACCTCCCGCATTGTCTCGATGACATTAAAACGAGACATCCATGCATATGCTACATTTGCTATCCTTGGGGACATGAACAGGATAGACATTGCACCCCCTCTGCTATGGATGTCAACTACACCACGTTGTAAAGAAGGCGACAAGAGGTGATGCGACCCTTGATCAGATCGTCACCAACATCGAACCTTTCTATAGAGAAACTGATATTTCATCACCGATCGGGTTGTCTTATCATAATTAGCCGTCTAATGACTGCCGGAGGAGAATCAACGTCAAGTGAGAGTGTCAACGCACAAACGAACTGTCCGACCAATGAGAGATTCGGACATTCGATCATTTGGTCAATGGATTTGCCACCATGACTGGTCTGAAGTTATCAGTGACGACGGATTACAGGCGATGTGTGATAACTTTTACGACACTCTTCATGGAAAGATAAATGAACACTTCCCTTTGAAGATTATAAAGCCAAATCAAACTGACAAGCCATGGATTACGCCTTAGTTAAAATCTCTTATCCATCAACGGCAAGCTGCGTTCCACAATTAACAGCCACCAAAGATGGAGAGATCTTTCAAACAAAGTGGCTCGTGAAATTAAATCTCTGAAAGGCAAATTCTATGATGACAGAGTTTAAAAGCATAAACGCCATAATCTTTCTAACTGGTACAAAAACATCAAAATGATGACTGGAAAATCAAATGCCAGAAGTAGTGAGATATGTATTCCCGCGATATCAACAGTGATGATCACTACTCTGTTGCCAACGCCGTGAACCATTTCTTTGCGAATGTTAGTGTTGATATACCTGAACTTCGTCTCAGCGAGTTGCCCGCTTACCTTCCCTCGCCAACACCATCTCCGACGATCCAACCAATACATGGGAAGTCTATACAAGGAGCTGAAAAAAATCAAACCAAGGCAGTCAAGCGGGCCTGACGGATCCCTGCGCGTCTCATTCGAGAATTTGCACTTGAGTTGTCTCTGTGCACGTCATATTCACTAGCTCTCGTAGAAGAAGGCCATCATTGCTCCGATTCCAAAGGATACCCCACCAAGCACCCTTGACAAACTAAGACCGATCTCGCTCACTTACCATTTCTCCAAGACAGCGGAGTTCTTCATTTCCAAACGCCTGTTGAAGGACATTAATGTTTGAACTTTGTTCGTGTTGCTTTCAAAAGTGGATGTTCAGATCGTTGGTTTGAAGCAAACTCAAATACCAGACTCCTGAGAAGAAGAAAAAAAAAATCGAATATGTGTTGAACCGAAATGCAGAACTGAACGTTATAGGTAGAGCCCTATCCCATACCTCTCGAGGCTTCTAAAAACAAATGGCCTCTAATTAATTAATCATCACAGACATTGTAGTGTATTTTATTATAAAATTAGAAATTCGTAAACACGGCATTTATTCATTACAGTCAATTCTAACTCTCGTTCATATACCCAATTCGTGCAATAATTCCCCTAAGCCACGTATTATTTAAGTTTGTTAAAGCCCAAGTCCACTCCTAAAATAACTTACTTTAAATAGAACCAGAAAAATCATACAAACCAATCAAAAAAGGTTTGAGCAAAATCGGATAACTAATAAGAAAGTTATGAATTTTTAATGACATGAAAATCTTTGAAAATCACTACACAAATTGGCAACTCACTCATGAGTCTGTGACTATCCACTTATTATTTTCTTTATATTGATAATATAAATTTCCTATTTTCACCCTAGGAATCTTATTTCTTCACACCAGCATCCAAGTTTTTGTGTGGATGCACAAATAAAGAGTAATTTTTGTCCAGTTAAATCATGAAAATTTGATTTTTGATAAACTATTTATATAAAAATCAATAATTATGAAATACAATATTCAGAAAATAGTATCAATTGTTCAAAATTCATAAAGGTTTTTGGGAAATGTCATGCACGCAATATGATACAAATCATATAACCTGGGCAAAGGCATGGGGAAAATCAAGTTTTGGGGGATAAAAAAGGAAATTAATGGGATTAAACTATATAAAGCAATTGATAAGTTGTGAGGACATGACGTCACAAACTGATAACCATCTTGGCAATTTGTGTTGTTATTATCATTGTTCAATAGTTTTACATACTTTTTCAAAAAATCATAACTTTCTTATTAGTTATCCGATTTTGCCTGATTTTTGCCTGAGTTTGTCTGATTTTTCTGCTTTTATTGAAAGTATGTTATTTTTGGAGTGGACTTGCCCTTTAACATTGTAACATTTTGAATACTACTTCTCCCAGTAATACTATTGTAGGATATTGCATTTCAATTCATTATAACAAATTATCGTATATAGTTCTCAGTTTATACCTAGATGTCTTTCTGCTGATTCTCTTTAAAAAGAACTCTCTTATCACCATTTTCGAAATATATTCAAAATTTAAAATGTTGAAATTGTAACTGTGTTCCCACTGATTTAAGCTCCATGTGTTAACTTTTAGAATAGTGTTGATTATACTTTAAAAAAAAAAATATTATATCTTACTAATTTCTATCTTTATGCGTATCCTCGTAAGCTTCATGTAATAATTTTTTTATTTGCTATGTATCTTACATGTTTTTATTGTAAACTGAATGTAATTCAGCTCTCGGGCTGCTATTTTCAGTATTTTTAATAAACCATTCAATAATAATAACCATACAAAAGAGCACGAATATTGAATAGGCCTAGATAGCTAAGATTTTGAAATAAATTAAAACAACGGGCATGCAATTGGTTTCAATTTGCTCAATTGCACGTCTAATATAAAGTCCTTGGCCATAGGAAAAATTTGTGAGTAATTATTCCATAACTTACTTAAGCTACAGTCCCATATACGTCCCGGACCGTCCCGGACCATCCCGGACCCCATCCGGGGTGATCCGGGATTCGGTCCGTGTTGACACCGTGTTGGCACCGGGGTGGTCCTGGATGGTCCTGGATGGTCCTGGGCGGTCCGGAGTCGACCCCGGATGTTTTTGACGGTCAAAAACTGCCGGGGTGGTCCGGGACGGTCCGGGACAATAGTTTGATCCGGGGTGATCCGTGTAGCCACCGTGCTGGGTCCGGGGTCATCCGTAGTGGCGCCGGGGCGGTCCGTGTTGATCCGTGGCAGTCCGGGAGTGAGTTATTGACCCCGGATCAACCCGGCGCCCCTACGGATGATCCCGGACCCAGCACGGGGCGATCCGTGTTGGCACCGGGGCGTTCCGGGATGATCCGTGTTGGCACCGGGGTGGTCCGGGACGGTCCGTGGCGGCTCCGTGCTGGGTCTGGAATGATCTGTACTGCTGCCGGGGCTATGCCCGGACGGTCCGGGGCGGTCCGTAGTGGTACCGTGTTGGGTCCGGGGAGACGGTCGGCGGTTGCGATTTTTTGAACAAAACATCCCGGACCATCCCGGATCACCCCAGACCATGGTCCGGGATGGTCCGGAGTGGTCCGTGCTCGTCCGTGCTGGTCCGGCTTTATATGGGACTGGGGCTTTACATTATTGTGTATTTGCGATGCCCCTTTTTAACCATAATGATACGACAATTTTTTATTCTTCAAATAGTAAGTAAGTATGAAAGAACGTAAATTTGTGAGAAAGGCAATATCTGGTTTTGATGTGGCTACTTCCTATAACTATAATGATAATGACTGATTTTGATTTAAAAGTCCTAAGTGTGGACATCATGTTTTAGGATTTCCCTATTTTTTCGACTGCTTAAACTGCAAGAAGGCATAGTCATTACATAACTATTGTAGGAGCATACGGATTTTTACAAACCCATCTTCACCGTTTTGTTTTCTTGGTGGAAACTTATGGATCTAGGAAAGAAATGAATTAAAATATAACTAATTCGCACATGAGTGCTATTTGATATGACGAGAATCCGTATTACATTTAAAGAATTTTTATGTCATTTACCTTGCTTATTAATTTGTTTCTTTGCATGTTCATTTATTTAGTCAGTTGTTAAGATTGCTTTTCAATGTCATATATTAATTGTTTACGGTTTTCTATAGTTCATGCTATATTGAGATTATTCGTCAGCATTGCATACATTTCCACGTATAATTGTAATGTCCGTTGTTCATCAGAATTTTAATTGAGAGCTATTCTCATTCCTGATTTTGCTAAATTATTCATGATCATGTAAGGGTATGCATGTATATACTCATTATTTCGTTGTGTGTTAAGTGACGCGCCAAGTTATCCACTAGCATCCCGGCATAATTATATAAAAGAATGACTTGCAAATGCCTCTATGATTATGTGTCATATTTATGGAGGTGTCGTGGTAAAGTGGTTCGTTCACTTGACTCTCAATCCTAGGGTCGAAGGTTCAAACCCAGCCCGGCACTAACACCCTTTGACAAGATATTAATCCACATTTGCCACCCTCCACCCAGGTGTAAATGGGTACCTGGTAATTGTATAGCGGTTATAATAATTGCAGGGCCCTCATGAACAACAGCACTGATGCCATGCACTGAGCGGCTCCCTGGGTGAACAAAATTATTATATTACATTATACCAGGGAGATGTGAGTTTCCCTTATTATTTTTGTCTGGTGCTCAGCTGTACACAGCAGCTTTTAAACATGAAAAGCACTCCATCCGTTTCTGTCTTGAGCTCTTTCCTTTATCGTTTGGTATGTATCAGACTATACATATTGATTATACCTTTAGGGAAAGACAAATAAATATGTCTGGTAGCTAGAACTGGATCATTCTAATTGACAACGGAAAGCAAATGAGTTGATAGAATGTCTGAATTGATTATTATCAATTTTAATATTACATTGGTTTGATAGGTTTGACCAAGATACCTGGCCAGACAACGCCATCAGCAGGTAATTATTATTATTATTTTTTAGCTGATAATAATTTGTTCAATAATGAAATAATTTATTGATTCATCCTTCCATCCATTCACTAATAAATTCATTTATTCATATCTTTTTTTCTTTTCAGTCATTTCAAAGAAATTAGTTCTTTTCATTCACTCATTCAAACCAAATTCTCCTTTCATTGAAATTCATAAGCGAGGACTTTTGAACGAAATAGTACGTAATCCTATTCATATTGACCCATATTTTGCAAGAGGATCTTTAAAAATATTTGTCTAAACATTTCATTAGACAGAGAATTCCCGTGCCCTGATCATAAGTTAAACTTTCTCCTTCCCGTTCAAAGGGAAACACGAATGTACACCCTCAGGAAAGATAAGTCGTTGATTCCACCTAAAATAATGCAGAACTAACAACTACATGTATAATAATAGCTTCACTCCCCGGTGTCTATTTAAAAACCAGTAGTACTATTTAAAGTCATGTTGATTAATATAAAAAGTAAAATTGCTATTCACGGCTTAAACATTCCCTTCTCATCATGCCCTTGTAAGAAGCCCTTACCTGAAGGGATTAAAAAAGAGCCAATACTCCGATCTTTCCTACAATACTTATGAATGACAAAAATACTCTGTAATGATACAAAAGTGAACGAATAGATATCAAAAATAGAAATATTTACCTATGTCGATAGATTATTGGGCGGAGAATTAAACACTGCAGTGAATTTTGGTAAATGGTATCATGCTTATAGCCCCAAACAGTGTGAATAATAATGCGATGAATCATAATCTGTGCTGCTGAGATGGTCATTTATACTATAGAACAAAATTCAACAGTTTTACTGAAGTCGAATAAGTCATGAAATTGCTCAATTTCTATACGTTTCAGTAAGTAAATGTATTTACGAGCTTAAGTTTGTATGATATCTTAAAAGACTTTGACTTAAACCCAATTTACAATTTTGAAGAGAAATCATTACAAAAGCGTCAATTAACGGGTGTTAGTTATAGATAGCAAATATAAAAAAAAGCTTTTCTGTTAATTTTTTCTTTGATCTTTCAGTCGATGCAACCCCGCCAGAAGTCCACTCCTGTCCCCCAGACCAAACATTCACAGCTCCTGTTGGCACTACTACCAATTCCTTCACATGGACACCACCAACAGCTACTGATGCAGCTGGGATTCAATCCATTGTCGCTGACCATCAGCCTGGAGTTGAAGTCTCTGTTGACAATCCCATCACAGTTACCTACACTGTGACTGATAATAATGGACTGACGAACACAGACTGTTCTTTTACTCTAAGCGTCCTACAAGAAGGTAAGTATTGATTGACTGTTTCCTTGGAGAAAAAAAACATGAATTTAGTCAAGAAAATTTCAAAATTAAGAATTTAATTGAAAATAAAACTTTTAATTTTTATTGATGTTAGGGCGAAAAGCAAAATATTAATACCGATATAAATGTGAATTAATTTTAAATATCTTTCTTGGTTGATTTTGGTTTTTCAGCGGTTACGACCACTTTTCTGTTAATTTTTTCTTTGATCTTTCAGTCGATGCAACCCCGCCAGAAGTCCACTCCTGTCCCCAGACCAAACATTCACAGCTCCTGTTGGCACTACTACCAATTCCTTCACATGGACACCACCAACAGCTACTGATGCAGCTGGGATTCAATCCATTGTCGCTGACCATCAGCCTGGAGTTGAAGTCTCTGTTGACAATCCCATCACAGTTACCTACACTGTGACTGATAATAATGGACTGACGAACACAGACTGTTCTTTTACTCTAAGCGTCCTACAAGAAGGTAGGTATTGATTGACTGTTTCCTTGGAGAAAAAAACATGAATTTAGTCAAGAAAATTTCAAAATTAAGAATTTAATTGAAAATAAAACTTTTAATTTTTATTGATGTTAGGGCGAAAAGCAAAATATTAATACCGATATAAATGTGAATTAATTTTAAATATCTTTCTTGGTTGATTTTGGTTTTTCAGCGGTTACGACCACTTTTCTGTTAATTTTTTCTTTGATCTTTCAGTCGATGCAACCCCGCCAGAAGTCCACTCCTGTCCCCAGACCAAACATTCACAGCTCCTGTTGGCACTACTACCAATTCCTTCACATGGACACCACCAACAGCTACTGATGCAGCTGGGATTCAATCCATTGTCGCTGACCATCAGCCTGGAGTTGAAGTCTCTGTTGACAATCCCATCACAGTTACCTACACTGTGACTGATAATAATGGACTGACGAACACAGACTGTTCTTTTACTCTAAGCGTCCTACAAGAAGGTAGGTATTGATTGACTGTTTCCTTGGAGAAAAAAAACATGAATTTAGTCAAGAAAATTTCAAAATTAAGAATTTAATTGAAAATAAAACTTTTAATTTTTATTGATGTTAGGGCGAAAAGCAAAATATTAATACCGATATAAATGTGAATTAATTTTAAATATCTTTCTTGGTTGATTTTGGTTTTTCAGCGGTTACGACCACTTTTCTGTTAATTTTTTCTTTGATCTTTCAGTCGATGCAACCCCGCCAGAAGTCCACTCCTGTCCCCAGACCAAACATTCACAGCTCCTGTTGGCACTACTACCAATTCCTTCACATGGACACCACCAACAGCTACTGATGCAGCTGGGATTCAATCCATTGTCGCTGACCATCAGCCTGGAGTTGAAGTCTCTGTTGACAATCCCATCACAGTTACCTACACTGTGACTGATAATAATGGACTGACGAACACAGACTGTTCTTTTACTCTAAGCGTCCTACAAGAAGGTAGGTATTGATTGACTGTTTCCTTGGAGAAAAAAAAAACATGAATTTAGTCAAGAAAATTTCAAAATTAAGAATTTAATTGAAAATAAAACTTTTAATTTTTATTGATGTTAGGGCGAAAAGCAAAATATTAATACCGATATAAATGTGAATTAATTTTAAATATCTTTCTTGGTTGATTTTGGTTTTTCAGCGGTTACGACCACTTTTCTGTTAATTTTTTCTTTGATCTTTCAGTCGATGCAACCCCGCCAGAAGTCCACTCCTGTCCCCAGACCAAACATTCACAGCTCCTGTTGGCACTACTACCAATTCCTTCACATGGACACCACCAACAGCTACTGATGCAGCTGGGATTCAATCCATTGTCGCTGACCATCAGCCTGGAGTTGAAGTCTCTGTTGACAATCCCATCACAGTTACCTACACTGTGACTGATAATAATGGACTGACGAACACAGACTGTTCTTTTACTCTAAGCGTCCTACAAGAAGGTAGGTATTGATTGACTGTTTCCTTGGAGAAAAAAACATGAATTTAGTCAAGAAAATTTCAAAATTAAGAATTTAATTGAAAATAAAACTTTTAATTTTTATTGATGTTAGGGCGAAAAGCAAAATATTAATACCGATATAAATGTGAATTAATTTTAAATATCTTTCTTGGTTGATTTTGGTTTTTCAGCGGTTACGACCACTTTTCTGTTAATTTTTTCTTTGATCTTTCAGTCGATGCAACCCCGCCAGAAGTCCACTCCTGTCCCCCAGACCAAACATTCACAGCTCCTGTTGGCACTACTACCAATTCCTTCACATGGACACCACCAACAGCTACTGATGCAGCTGGGATTCAATCCATTGTCGCTGACCATCAGCCTGGAGTTGAAGTCTCTGTTGACAATCCCATCACAGTTACCTACACTGTGACTGATAATAATGGACTGACGAACACAGACTGTTCTTTTACTCTAAGCGTCCTACAAGAAGGTAGGTATTGATTGACTGTTTCCTTGGAGAAAAAAAAAACATGAATTTAGTCAAGAAAATTTCAAAATTAAGAATTTAATTGAAAATAAAACTTTTAATTTTTATTGATGTTAGGGCGAAAAGCAAAATATTAATACCGATATAAATGTGAATTAATTTTAAATATCTTTCTTGGTTGATTTTGGTTTTTCAGCGGTTACGACCACTTTTCTGTTAATTTTTTCTTTGATCTTTCAGTCGATGCAACCCCGCCAGAAGTCCACTCCTGCCCCCAGACCAAACATTCACAGCTCCTGTTGGCACTACTACCAATTCCTTCACATGGACACCACCAACAGCTACTGATGCAGCTGGGATTCAATCCATTGTCGCTGACCATCAGCCTGGAGTTGAAGTCTCTGTTGACAATCCCATCACAGTTACCTACACTGTGACTGATAATAATGGACTGACGAACACAGACTGTTCTTTTACTCTAAGCGTCCTACAAGAAGGTAGGTATTGATTGACTGTTTCCTTGGAGAAAAAAACATGAATTTAGTCAAGAAAATTTCAAAATTAAGAATTTAATTGAAAATAAAACTTTTAATTTTTATTGATGTTAGGGCGAAAAGCAAAATATTAATACCGATATAAATGTGAATTAATTTTAAATATCTTTCTTGGTTGATTTTGGTTTTTCAGCGGTTACGACCACTTTTCTGTTAATTTTTTCTTTGATCTTTCAGTCGATGCAACCCCGCCAGAAGTCCACTCCTGTCCCCAGACCAAACATTCACAGCTCCTGTTGGCACTACTACCAATTCCTTCACATGGACACCACCAACAGCTACTGATGCAGCTGGGATTCAATCCATTGTCGCTGACCATCAGCCTGGAGTTGAAGTCTCTGTTGACAATCCAATCGCAGTTACCTACACTGTGACTGATAATAATGGACTGACGAACACAGACTGTTCTTTTACTCTAAGCGTCCTACAAGAAGGTAGGTACGGTTTTCTTGGAAGCATTTTTTGTTAAGGACTTTGGAAAGGAAAATTTCAAAAGAATTTCAGTAAAAGTGGAATCCGTAGTCTTCTTGTAATAGGCATTAGATTGTGAACATGATATCATGTAGTACTAAAACACGTTTCTGTAAAAATAATACAGGATAATCGGGTTTCAGGTCTTATGGGATTAAAGAAATCGCAACACTCATTTTTTTATTTTTATTTATTTTGGGGTTGGGGGGGGGGTTCATACCGAAAAGCGATACGCTAACCCTTTTTCCCTTTTTTCAGCGGATACTACCCCACCAGAGGTCCATTGTGTCCAACAGACCAAACATTAATTGCTCCTGTTGGCACTACTACCAATTCATTCACATGGACACCAACAGCTACTGATGCAGCTGGGATTCAATCCATTGTCGCTGACCATCAGCCTGGAGTTGAAGTCTCTGTTGACAATCCCATCACAGTTACCTACACTGTGACTGATAATAATGGACTGACGAACACAGACTGTTCTTTTACTCTAAGCGTCCTACAAGAAGGTAGGTATTGATTGACTGTTTCCTTGGAGAAAAAAAAAACATGAATTTAGTCAAGAAAATTTCAAAATTAAGAATTTAATTGAAAATAAAACTTTAATTTTTATTGATGTTAGGGCGAAAAGCAAAATATTAATACCGATATAAATGTGAATTAATTTTAAATATCTTTCTTGGTTGATTTTGGTTTTTCAGCGGTTACGACCACTTTTCTGTTAATTTTTTCTTTGATCTTTCAGTCGATGCAACCCCGCCAGAAGTCCACTCCTGTCCCCAGACCAAACATTCACAGCTCCTGTTGGCACTACTACCAATTCCTTCACATGGACACCACCAACAGCTACTGATGCAGCTGGGATTCAATCCATTGTCGCTGACCATCAGCCTGGAGTTGAAGTCTCTGTTGACAATCCCATCACAGTTACCTACACTGTGACTGATAATAATGGACTGACGAACACAGACTGTTCTTTTACTCTAAGCGTCCTACAAGAAGGTAGGTATTGATTGACTGTTTCCTTGGAGAAAAAAAAAAAAGAATTTAGTCAAGAAAATTTCAAAATTAAGAATTTAATTGAAAATAAAACTTTTAATTTTTATTGATGTTAGGGCGAAAAGCAAAATATTAATACCGATATAAATGTGAATTAATTTTAAATATCTTTCTTGGTTGATTTTGGTTTTTCAGCGGTTACGACCACTTTTCTGTTAATTTTTTCTTTGATCTTTCAGTCGATGCAACCCCGCCAGAAGTCCACTCCTGTCCCCAGACCAAACATTCACAGCTCCTGTTGGCACTACTACCAATTCCTTCACATGGACACCACCAACAGCTACTGATGCAGCTGGGATTCAATCCATTGTCGCTGACCATCAGCCTGGAGTTGAAGTCTCTGTTGACAATCCCATCACAGTTACCTACACTGTGACTGATAATAATGGACTGACGAACACAGACTGTTCTTTTACTCTAAGCGTCCTACAAGAAGGTAGGTATTGATTGACTGTTTCCTTGGAGAAAAAAAAACATGAATTTAGTCAAGAAAATTTCAAAATTAAGAATTTAATTGAAAATAAAACTTTCAATTTTTATTGATGTTAGGGCGAAAAGCAAAATATTAATACCGATATAAATGTGAATTAATTTTAAATATCTTTCTTGGTTGATTTTGGTTTTTCAGCGGTTACGACCACTTTTCTGTTAATTTTTTCTTTGATCTTTCAGTCGATGCAACCCCGCCAGAAGTCCACTCCTGTCCCCAGACCAAACATTCACAGCTCCTGTTGGCACTACTACCAATTCCTTCACATGGACACCACCAACAGCTACTGATGCAGCTGGGATTCAATCCATTGTCGCTGACCATCAGCCTGGAGTTGAAGTCTCTGTTGACAATCCCATCACAGTTACCTACACTGTGACTGATAATAATGGACTGACGAACACAGACTGTTCTTTTACTCTAAGCGTCCTACAAGAAGGTAGGTATTGATTGACTGTTTCCTTGGAGAAAAAAAAACATGAATTTAGTCAAGAAAATTTCAAAATTAAGAATTTAATTGAAAATAAAACTTTTAACTTTTATTGATGTTAGGGCGAAAAGCAAAATATTAATACCGATATAAATGTGAATTAATTTTAAATATCTTTCTTGGTTGATTTTGGTTTTTCAGCGGTTACGACCACTTTTCTGTTAATTTTTTCTTTGATCTTTCAGTCGATGCAACCCCGCCAGAAGTCCACTCCTGTCCCCCAGACCAAACATTCACAGCTCCTGTTGGCACTACTACCAATTCCTTCACATGGACACCACCAACAGCTACTGATGCAGCTGGGATTCAATCCATTGTCGCTGACCATCAGACTGGAGTTGAAGTCTCTGTTGACAATCCAATCGCAGTTACCTACACTGTGACTGACAATAATGGACTGACGAACACAGACTGTTCTTTTACTCTAAGCGTCCTACAAGAAGGTAGGTATTGATTGACTGTTTCCTTGGAGAAAAAAAAACATGAATTTAGTCAAGAAAATTTCAAAATTAAGAATTTAATTGAAAATAAAACTTTTAATTTTTATTGATGTTAGGGCGAAAAGCAAAATATTAATACCGATATAAATGTGAATTAATTTTAAATATCTTTCTTGGTTGATTTTGGTTTTTCAGCGGTTACGACCACTTTTCTGTTAATTTTTTCTTTGATCTTTCAGTCGATGCAACCCCGCCAGAAGTCCACTCCTGTCCCCCAGACCAAACATTCACAGCTCCTGTTGGCACTACTACCAATTCCTTCACATGGACACCACCAACAGCTACTGATGCAGCTGGGATTCAATCCATTGTCGCTGACCATCAGCCTGGAGTTGAAGTCTCTGTTGACAATCCCATCGCAGTTACCTACACTGTGACTGATAATAATGGACTGACGAACACAGACTGTTCTTTTACCCTCAGCGTCCTACCAGCTGGTAAGTCAATACTAAATGCTTACATATTGAAGCTTAATTATTTCAAGAAAATTGACCCCATAATTTGTTTATAATAAAAGTAGAAAGGCCAAAGAACCAGATCAAAACAGTTTGGGAAAATGGGATAAGATAGATCAGAGTTTTAATGACGTATGACCATTTTATCTAAATGGGACGAATTGGCAACTTGATCACAGAGCTATAATTTGAAATACTTTTCTAATTTTCCAGTTATTATTGATAATGTCCTATATTTTCCACGTTTCCCTCGGAAGTTGGTTTGTTTATGATTTTGGGCAGGATACACGAATATTTTGGTAGTACGTGCATTTTGTGATTGAGAATATAATACATGAAGGGCACACCAATGTCACAGCCAAAATCCTTTTAGGCTACCCCAAGTTACTCCACATAATCTAGATTTCAGGCTCGCAAGAAGAAAAGAATGGAAATGAATCAATTCGGCGTTGTATATAGGGCAGCCTTGAGGCGGTCCTGCGGTGCCCGTATGATGGCCTTGCGGTATGGGGCACACCCTGAGGGCAACGCAAGGCCCACGCAAGGCTCCCGTACGCTCGCCGCGCGCCATCCGTACGGCCCCCGTGGCAGTCTGCGCCGTGCGTGGAGCAGGTATATATACCAGTATATACCAGGCAGCCGCAGGTTTTCTGTCACCACAAATTCAAAATACACCGTGCGGCTACCCTAACATAATATGTGACTGCTACAGTATGTGACCGTGGTAATGGTGCGGGGCCCTATAATTGCTCTTAGCCGTAGATATTTTAGACCCCACGGCCGCCGCGGCAAATGTGACTGAGGCATTACATTCATTTTTCTCTTTCGGCGCTTCCTTTGAAAATAAGTTATTATCTTCTGTTATTTCAAACTTTCTGTAGGTATACTGCTGCCATTGTTGCTGTTGCTTTTGTTTATCGTTTCTTTTATTTTTAGAATGTTTTCTCACATTATCACTGGAATGAATAGGCTTTCATTCTTTAACAAAATGTATAGCATGTAAGTCTTTTCGACATGTTCTCCACAAATCCAACGACAAGTACAACTCTCCTGTTTTAGATGGTAATGGCATGTTTTTAATTATATACTTTCGGATTACACTCAGGTATGCGAAACATCAGTCCAAAGTTTCCATAATCCCCCAAAAGAAAAAAGATAATGGAATATTCTTTACCCCATGTCTATTTTTTATAAGAAGTTCTGTCAAATTAAACTTTTAAAGTAGGTATTTCCATTTGGCCATCTTTAACAAAATTGTACAAGGAGAAAATATTTTTCTGTTCAATTCGCTAATAATCATAACTATCTGTAGGATAGTCATGGTCATAAAACTTAGCTCTATTTAACGGGAATGAAAACCAAGCATAGGAGGAGAAATGTGGACTTTCTGTATATACATATTATATCGAAAATAAGGGGTAAGAGCACCTCTTTTTTGGCCTCCTTTAGCACAATTACAATTACAAAAATTTGAGGGGTTAACCCAACCCCCTGCGTACGCGCCTGCCTGTAATTGATTATCTCTTTACCAGCCCTCAAGAACGAAGAACGACAAATATTAATTTGCACATTAGCATTGTTATTTGAAGGAGCACATGCATATAGTTGTAATTCGTATTCCGACCATTATTCATTGAAGTGCTGGTCATTGCTTATAAAAACATTATGAATAGTCATATGATTAATGAAATGTAAATCCTGAGAATCGTAGTGACGTCAGTCTATAAGTGCGATCATCATTCTACGATTTGAAGCCGGTTTGGCCCTTATAATAATTATCTGTAAAGCGTTTAGACACATCGTTCATGTATTAAGCACTATATAAAAGCTGAATATTATTATTCTGACGAGAAGGTTCAAATGCACTAAATTTCCTGTTTTTAGTATTCTTATCACCATTTAAACCTAAATCAGAAATAAGATGTCGGTTAAGATATATCTAATGCTTTTTTTAACTGTCTTGTTCGAAATCATTACGCTGGATGATCGTATAGGTTGTGGTGGCCTTTACTCTTTTGAATTTGAATTTTAAAGATTTTAAAGTAAGACCAAGAATTAGCATTGAAGAAAAACAAGACAAGTATGTGTAGACGGAAAACCTCTACTAACATAGCACTAAGACATCGAAGAGAGCAATCTTAACGTATAATTATTCTTTGAATAATTTATTTGCCTATATCTTAATCTTCATATATATTAAAACGGATCTACTCATTTTATCTATTGTAAGTGATGCATTAACAAAACTTTGTGGAATAAAATTACCTTCCTTTCACCAATTTATTTTAGAATCGACTGCAAAGGTTTTTGTGACAGATACAGTTACAGAGAACAAGATTTTTGTTGCAGGTCTACAAGATGACCTACACTTCACTTCTATACCATCCACTAAAGAACCCCGTTATATTACCTATGACGCCGTGGAGAGGAAGATCTACTGGACTGACAAGGATACAAAACGAGTTTATCGTGCTGATGCGGATGGTGGAAACAGGGATGTGGTCACCTTTGAAAGCAGTGATGGTATGATGTATTCACGTAGTCTAATCAAATAATATGAAGCTTGGATATGATTGTATGCATTTTGCGAGGAATGATGTGGATCAGAATCTGATATTGTTTCTTTTTACAATCCAAACATAATTGTATTCATGTGGCTAAGTAATTATTATAACATAAATCATGTTGTAAATAGACCCAATAGTTCATATATACTATCAAGTTGAGTGTTGTTGCCATCTTCATTGAATGGAATCAGAAAATGATATTGCTTAAGACCTCGCTATTATATAAGGTAAATGTTGATCTCCTTATTAATATTAATTAATTTCCTTATTACATTAATTTTGTAAGATGTCCCAACTCTCTTGTTCCGAGATATTTTTTTTTTAATATATAAATTAAATCACAGAACTACGAGGAATCGCTATTGCCGAGACATCTCGCACTCTCTACATCGCGAATAAAAGTCCGAAGAAAATAACATCGGTATCGATTGCACAAGGAAGCTCGTTTCCTAGGGTTGAGGAGGACTTTACATCCGAGTTATCTGAAGAGCCATATTCCTTAGAAGTGGATGAAAAGAAAGGGTGAGTCTGGCATGGTGTATCCAGGATCAGTGGCGTAATGAGCAAAAAAGTTTGGGGGCTGGCAGACAAAAAAATCCGCACCACCCACTCTTACATGCAGGCCCCGCTGAACTTTTTTCAAAGTGGGTGGGGAGAGGCTAACGTATTTACGATCAGGTATAGAGCGTAGTGTAAATTGGCGTGGGGTCTAGGGGCAAAGCCCGACAGGGGTCAAGGGGCAGAGTCCCCGGAAGCTCAGGGGGTATGGGCATTTAATTACGGTCAGATGAGCATATTTTGATACCTTATTCATGACACTGGCAGGTTACTAATTGGTGTGGGTCCAGGGGGCTGAACCCCTGAAACTCAGGGATTTGAGGCATTTTATAACGGTCATTGAGCATTCAGGGGCCAGCTTTAGGCTCCCTGGTGGGGTCGAGAGGGCGGAGCCCCCGGAAGCTCATGGGTTTTAGGCGTTTAATTACGGTCAGATGAGCAATTTTTGATACCTTATTTGTGACACTGGCAGGTTACTAATTGGCGTGGGTCCAGGGGGCTGAACCCATGAAACTCAGGGATTTGAGGCATTTTATAACGGTCATTGAGCATTCAGGGGCCAGCTTTAGGCTCCCTGGTGGGGTCGAGGGCGGAGCCCCGGAAGCTCAGGGTTTTAGGCATTTAATTACGGTCAGATGAGCATTTTTTGATACGCTATTTGTGACACTGGCAGGTCACTAATTAGTGTGGGGGCGGAGCCCCCGGAAGCTCAGGGGTTTTAGGCAATAAATTACTGTCAGATGAGTATCCAGGGGCCTGACTTAGGGCCATTGGTTGGGTCCAGGGGCAGAGCCCCCGGAAGCTCAGGGGTGTTAGGCAATAAATTACGGCCAAATAAGTATCCAAGGGCTCGTCTTAGGGCCATTAGTTGGATCCAGGGGCAGAGCCCCTGGAGGCTCAGGAGTTTTAGGCATTTAATTACGGTCAGATGAGCAATTTTTGATACCTTATTTGTGACACTGGCAAGACACTAATAATTGGTGTGGATTGGGGCGGATCTAGCTTTTTGCTAAGGGTGGGGGTTGACCAAATGACGATGCGGATTCCACGAGCCGCGAAGTGGCGAGGCAATTTTGGGGCCTATTTTGAACCCCCGGCCCGTAGGTGAATTTTTCCTGGCATCTACTAACACATTGGAGACCATAAAAAGCAGTGCGTGATAACGTCTTTTTAAATCAAGTAACAGTTTAATATAGAGTAATATCCAGAGTTATCATGACTTGTGTTTGGTTAAGTTACCAGATGAGTTGAATATCTTCTCACCATATTTGCACTTGAAAGGTTTCTCTCCAGTATGCATTCTTTCTTTTTGTTTCTTCTTTTTTTTGGGCGGCCCAGGGGGGGAAAATCGCAACTGATCTCCCTACCTATCTTCTTTCTCTCTTTCTTTCCTTACCCTTCCCTCCCCTTCCCTTTCCCTTTAGGTTTGCTTGGGGGGAGGCAAGGGCCTTTCGCTCCCCGATCCACATGTTGTTGGCGGGAATAATCGCAACTGATCTCCCCTTCTTTTCTTTTCTTCTTCCTCTTTTGTTGTTCCCTTTAGCTCTCCTCTTTCCCTTTCCCTTCTCTCTTTTTTTGGCGGGGGCGGGGGAGAGGCAAGGGTCTTGCCCCGCGATCCACAACTTGTTGGCGGGAAAATTGCAACCGATATCCCCCTTCTGGCTCGCCGTGGTACGAAAAAATAAGACGCGTACCGCCTAGAGCTGCCGCGGTCTTCCCTAAGCTCTTCTCTAGGCCGGACATACGGGTATCCAGACTTTTCGCTAAACTGGATATACGGTTATCTACTAGTGTTACTGTTAGTGGACACGGCCCATTAGTGACTATAAAAAACATATGCTCTTCCTGGCTATTTGGGAATGTGTCAGTTTGCAACAGAAATGGAGAAACGCGCATTTTGTTGAAAATCATGTGATATCACGAACATTTATAAATCACTTGTATGGAATTAAAAATAAGTCATGGTTTAATTTTATTGGGGGCTGGCGCCCCACCAGTACGCCAGTGTCCAGGATATATACCATGGTGTCCATTTTTTTCTTCTCATTATGGAGGTTTTGGGACAAAAAGAAAATAACTTTTCTTGATAGGTTGGTAGAATGCCCTAATTATGTTTTGTGCTCTCTTTATACTTCGTTAGCAGTTTTCCTCAAATTTTACCACGCGGAATATTGATATAATTATGTGGGCGATCTTTGTTGCCATCCCCTCCTGTGACAAACAGATGCACTTTTCTCCACTTATACCTTAATGTGTAGTCTATCATTCAAATGGCATGCAGATATTCGTTTGAAAGGAGTGCAGACGGGTTGCTGTTTCCAAGCTTGTGGTTAAGTTTAGAGGGTTGGAATATGATATAACAAGGGCATGAGGGAGAAATAGAGGGGGTTCTTACCCTATCGCTGGAGGGGACTAAAGTAAGCACATTTTGCTTTAAAACGGGATAAATATCGTTTCAGCTTTCCTGAATATTTTTTGTTCGGCGTTCGCAAAATAATCTCGCATTAAGCCTAACGTTAATGAACAATTACGACAGGAACATCAATAAAGTAAAAGGTGGAATACTTGTATTTACAGGCAATTGAAAATTTGATCTGTAACTATTTCAGAAGGCATCAGAGCTTTCAGCAGCTGCTATTAAAGTCTCTCTATTTCAGCTCGCTCGTATATAGTTACATAGCGTATTACCATCCACTGTGTCCAGAAAGAAAACAATGTATAAATCTATGATCTCTTTAAAACAGCAAGTCGTAAAAAAGAATTCCGACATATTTATTTTTCGTAGGAGCCTCTTTTCCGAAAATGTGCCCTTTTGGGTGACCCCTCCCCCGCTTTGAAAAGACGTTCTGCCGCTCCTAATGTCCACAATACTGAAGAAATATACGCACAACCAAATAGTAACAAAACATTTGGTTCACACCAAATTAACTTTACACAAAATATTAAAGATAACGTTATAGCTGATTTGTATCAGTAGTTAGCCATGTGTTTGCGAAAGGATATGACACTTAACCGTTTTTTTCTAGTGTTGATATTAATTATCACGGCACGCTTTATTTTCAGATTCTTGTATTGGTCAATGAAATACAATATCAAGCGCAAATCTCTCGATGGATCTGGAGGCAGTGAGACTATATACCATAACGGCGATCTATCCGAAATCACCGGATTAAGCATTGACCTTTACCGTAAGTATTTCTTATTCAGAAGGGTTTGATCAATTAAATGGCCTGTTATTTCAGATCAATGAAGGGAATGATTCAGCGAAAATATATTTTGTATGCATGCAATTATCTATTCCAGAATTTGGCCAGTATAAATAGACCCCCGAGTTCAATAAATGCAATGATGCAGCTGGTAGTCTGTTTATATGCACACCCCAAGTAGATATTCTGTCAGGTTTAATTACGACTTCCCACAACAAATGCCTACCATTCAATGATAGATGAAACTATTAACCCCCCCCCCCCACTCCGGGGTCGGAGGGACTGCATTCGTGTTCCCAAAATCTCCGGTAAAGGGGTACTTTTCGCGCGACAATGAGTCCGGCCCGAAAATTGTAAAAAAAGGGAGTGTATTTGACTTTTCACCCGGAGATTTCTTTAAAAAGGGGGTGTCTTTTCTCTCTCTCTCTTTGGATTCCTTGAATATCATAGATAGGGGGTTACATTGAGCAGTGTTCCGGATTTAGGGGGGTCTCCAAGGCAGGAAAAGCCCGCGAAAGGGGGTTCAGAAATGTTGGCAGCCCTGAGATAGGGGGTGCTTTCAAAGGGACGGAACAGGCATACGCGTACCCTAAATAACACTGAGTGGGGGGCGGGCTGCGAAATTCTTTTTCCTACGAACTAGTTACTTTTTATTCGCTGTTACGACTTCGAGCGAGACTACAACTATAATACTTGTAATTTCTCTAAGTTTCCTTACTATCATATCAGCAGAAGAAAACAGGATTCAAAGATCGTCCCACCCAGATTCGAACTCGAGACCTTTTAGTCATTCTGTCACAAGCGCAGCACTCTATCCGATCATGCCACACCGATTGGTTGCTCAATATGGTTGCGCTTTAATATGCAGATGGCTGCGATGTTGACTATAGTCTTGACGAAATAAACCGTATATTTATGAGGTCGCGGATAATGACCATGTGCGCATGTGCAGGTATAACTAGTTCGTAGGAATAAGAATTTAGCGGCCGCGATCTCTATCCCCTACCTGATGTAAGCCGAAGATGGCGTCAGTGGCGGATCAAGGGGTAGCGGTGGAAAAAAAATTGTGCTCACTACCCCTGGCGCCCAAGGGGGGGGGGTGCCGTTGGAAAAAAATAACCCTTCCCGGAGGGAAATTTTTTTTCGGGTGCCAACATTTTTTGTTTTGCTCACTATTGTTGTTGTGTGTGTTTTGTTATTGCAATTTTATTAAATTAAATTAAAATTATTCAGGAAAATAATTGTTCTTGTTTTCTTGTAAGATTTGCTAATTTACTTTGTTTTGGCAGGAGATCCACGACGCATGATTTTCTGTGACTTTGGTATGGCAAAAACTTTCTACAAGGACGTAGACAGCGACGGTGCTCACGAGCTCACAGACTACATGAATGACCCTGACATCAATGGCGAAGAAGAGCGAGAAAAACTTCGAGATATCAGTTCCTTCAATGGCACCCTCTACTGGGCTAAAGAGGACAGTCCGAGTGCTATCGCTGTCATGACTGAGTACGATAAAAGCAGCCGATCATTCGACATCAAAGAAACCACTGTAAAACCCTTTCAATTGATCACCATTAATGTAAATCCATGATCAGTATTTGACAGAAAAGAGCCCGATTGTCGATTGTTTATTTGATTCAGCGAATTCAACATTGTCATATCATAATTATATGACATGGAAAAACGCCGCGTTTTTTTCTTCTTCTTAAATTAATGGCAACAAAGGACAGAGCTCACATAATTACATGTACATTGTAAATGTTGCTGGTAGAATATTTAATCTCGGACTTTTAAAAATTTTCCCACTCTCCGCTTTGGCTACACATTATTGAGAGTGACATTTTTACTTACTGCAGGCAATATTTTCTAGAATGTAGGCCAATGCTGAAGTTGCTTGTTTTTTTAGAAGGACAAATACAAAGATACGTTCTTTCTTGTTAATGATACATGTATGTCTTGTTGAGGTTCTGCTTTTAATTGATATGCTCCTTTTATATTCTGTTTTGCTTTTCAATATAATAACGTAATGGAAGTATGGAACCGTGTAAACGTGACCTCGAGATGCGAGCCGTCATTTTCAAACATTGTTTATATATAGTAACAAGTCTGTATGCATGGTATAGGTGATGGGTTATTATCATGCTTGTTCGAATACTATCTATCCAACTCTCATTTGCTATCAAACTCATTTGCTATCAAACTTTCTATACTCATAATTAAGATTTTTAAATCTTGCCCCCCCCCCAAAAAAAAAGTAAGAAAAATAAATATAGTCCAATGTTATTTAACTTAAATTAGCGGATTATTTACCTCGGTAAACCGATTAGCGATACAATGTATAAAAGTCACTATCAAATGTTTGTTAATCATATACAATATACATGTACATAATATTTCAGTCTGTTGATAAATGATTTTCTTCAAATTTGTTGTTCATAGGTGTTATTGACGATGACGAAGATCTATTCGTCTGATATAGTTTACTATGTGAAAATAAATATGCCTTCATCAAATCATTTAATGTTTTGAGTGGGCTTCGTATGTGTGTATGTGAAAAACCAAAAATGGCATATATGTATATAAATGTATATATATGTATATATACATATATAATTGACCCCTCTCAAAGTCTTAATTAACCC
This sequence comes from Mesocentrotus franciscanus, assembly GCA_037976565.1. Classification (NCBI taxonomy): domain Eukaryota; kingdom Metazoa; phylum Echinodermata; class Echinoidea; order Camarodonta; family Strongylocentrotidae; genus Mesocentrotus; species Mesocentrotus franciscanus. The sequence continues at coordinate 15,735,419 of CP137677.1, forward strand.
CTACCCCTGAGTGGATACCACTCTAAGAGAATGATAGGCAAGTAGTTTGCATTTTTAGATTATTCGATAGAATCTTGATTCTTTTATCACTCGAAATTTAAACGTTATCAGCAACCATGCACTTCTTCTCGTGAAGCAACAACCAATTCTATATCGGACTCGACCACACCAAATCCCACTACAACAGTACTACAAGACTTTATAGCTTAAAAAAAAAAAGCATCATCGCACCGCTGATTTTGGGCTCAAAATTATATCCAATATATATGCTTTTGATGAGGTTTAAAAATAATTAAATTTAAATTAAATGTGAGCATTAAAAACAGACTCTTGAGAAGAGCATCATTCAGACGACGATAGGCGTCAATATAACGATATAGTCACTATTACCAAACACGGCCGACAGCTTATCTGCATCAATTGCGCTCACTGTTATCTTGGGGTTCAGTACTGTAAATAATTATTCTATGAATCACTCTACACATAATAAAGAGATTGTAATGTATGCATTCCCTAAGCCCTCAGCCATCCCGCCCCGATCCCCGTCACCTCTGTTCTTAATCATCGATCAGACATCACTATTTTGGAAGCTTGGTTAGATACGAGAGATTTTGAGATGAAATATGAATCATAAATTATAAAGGAAAAATTGAAATCTTTTTTAATAACAAATTCATACGAGTAAAAGGAAAGTGCATATTTTACCAAAAGCTAATCGATAAAAATGTATATAAATTAAAACATATAATAGATCAAAGTGGAAACTTCAGATCTTTTGAATAGTTCCAACACCTGGGATTGAATGTAATTGAATTTAAATATAGTACAGATAATTTTTGAAAAACTTCCAATTAGCTGGAAAATATGAGAAAAGACAGTGATACAGATCATGATGTACAAGGAATTGCGTTTATACTGGGAAATAAATTAGCCTATATTGTATCCAACAAAAATCTATACTGAATTTTTTAAAACTGAAATTAGTAACGCCAAATATTTGTGAAAGAATAAAAGATGAACATGGTTTTTCTTATAAAGAAATTGAAAACGTTTTTAAGAGATCAAGACAATGTACATTAAATACCCGATTAAGGGAGTTCCAATTTAAACTACTGCATGGAATTACTTACACAAATCATCATTTGTATCAATTTGAAATTGCTCAAAGTAATTTTTGTTGCTTCTGCAAAAAGGAAGAGGAGACATTACTGTCTTTTATTCTTTAAATGTGAAAAAGTTCGTTTGATATGGAACGACTGTAATAATATTTTTGACTTTATATCCATACCTAATCTGAGTTGGGAAGAAGGTGCGGCGGAGCGTCTTCCAAATTGGGAGGGGGCACCAACAAAAAGGGCACTTTCTGGGGGAAAAGGGCACCTACAAAGGGAAACCTCAAAGTGTACATATCCATTCTTAGACATTGGTATATACCCCTGCATTTTCATGATTGTCTTCCAAATTGGGAGGGGGCACAAACAAAAATGGGCGCTTTCTGGAAAACAGGGCACCTACAAAGGGAAACCTCAAAGCGTACATATCCATTCTTAGACATTGGTATATACCCCTGCATTTTCATGATTGTGATTACTTTATCAGGGATGATCTCAATACTTGTTTCTCTCTTTACATGGTCCGTCATACTCTGCAGTTGGGTGTGATGGTCTGACTATAAAGGTAATGCATAGTTTTGGGAAATTTTGAAAATTGGATTGATAGTAATTCTATTGGACACTCACTAGAGATGAAAAGGAACTTATGAAAGAAACTTTGTAAGAAGTGCCCCCTTTTACATAGGAATAGTGCCCCTTTTACTTTCACAAGTGCCCTTATTAATTTGTAAAAGTGCCTCTTCGCCTCTTCAACTCTGATAAGTGCCCCTTTTACTTCCCATTTTCCTTGCAATAAGTGTCCATTTTCCATTCTCATAAGTGCCCTTTTTAATCTCTAGTAAGTGCCCCTTTTCAGGTACGAGAAGTGCCTCTTTTCACTTTTGATAAGTGCCCCTTCACCTTTGATAATTGCCCTATTCAAATCTGAGAGGTGCCTCTTTTACTTTGACAAGTGCCCCTTTTCCTTTGTAAGAAGTGCCCCTTTTCCTTTTAATAAATACCCCCTTTTAACTCGGATAAGCGCACCTTATATTTTCACATGTGCCCCTTTTCCTTTCTAACAAGTGACCCTTTTCCTAATGATAAGTGCCCCATTAAACAAGAGCCCCTTCCCCTTCTCATAAGTGCCCCTTTCCCTTCTCATAAGTGCCCCTTCTCATGTAAATTACCCTTTTCAAGTAGGCCTACGAGAAAATACTCCTTTTCACTTCAGATAAGTGCCCCCTTCACCTCCGATAAATGCCCCCTTTAAAATCTGATCGGTGCCCATTTTCTTTCAACTAATGCACATTTTCCTTTATTACAAGTGCCCCTTTTTCATTTACATAAGTGTCCCTTTTCATATCTGGTCATTGCCCCTTTTCAGGTGCGATAAGTGCCGGCCACTTTTCATCTCTGATAATTTCCCTTTTAACAATGATACGTACCCTTTTTCCTTTCTAATAAGGGACCTATCCCCTTTTCATAAATGCCCCTCTTCACCTCTTATAAATGCCCCTATCAAAATCTGATGGGGGCCCCTTTTCCGTCGACAAATGCCCATTTCCTATTCTCATGACTGACCTTTTTCATATGTGGTGAGTGCCTGTTTTTGAGGGTGTAAGAAGTGCCCCATTTTCACCTCTGATAATTACTCTTTGTACTTTGACACATACTCCTTTTCTTTTCTGATAAGTGTCCCCTTTTCCTCTCATCATTAAACGCGCCCCTAATTTCAAGCGACTAAGAGCAATTTCCCCCAAAGCTGGCTCGCTACGCTCGCACGCTTCTATAGATGATATACTTATGTTACTTATCAAAGGTCTTTTTAGTCTTCCGTTATGAGAATGTGCTTATAACCCCATCATGTAAGATTACATAAGATGTAATTTTTCGCACTGCGACCTCACAAATCTTAAATTTTTTCCTCGCTCGCTCGCAAATAAATTTTTAAACCATCACACCAAACTGCAAAGCATGATGCTTAAGCAATATCTTGTATAGTGTATAAAGTGAAACAAATATTGAAATCATCCCTGATAATGTAATCACAATGTAGGGGTATATACCAATGTCTAAAAAATTGTATATTTTCGATTTGAGATTTCCTTTTGTAGGTGCCCTTTTTCCAGAAAGTGCCCTTTTTTCTTGGTGCCCCCCCCCCACTTTGGAAGTCGCTCGGCCGCCCCTGCTGGTAAAGTAATTAATGTTCTTGGGAAGAGAACGGAGTTCATATATAAACATGGATGAAATTAAAAGCAAGTTCAGAGAAGATGAATTGGATGAAAAGAAGTGCATGGCATTGATGAGAAATATAGTCCCCTGCATCTGAGAAAATGTGAAAACTGGGAAGTTTTAGGGAGAGCAAGTTAGAGGTGGAACGAAGGCAATATAAGAAACCTGTCCCAAAATGCATCCTATCCACACAAGTAGAAGGGAGGGGGGACTAAGTCCAAGTAGGAAGGGATGAAGATAAGAGGGTTTTTGTATAATAATATGTTGAGAAATATGAAAATCAAAATTTTAAAGAGTATTCAGTTTTATTCTGAAAAAAAAGCAATGCTTGTTCTAGTTTTTGGTGATGAAATAACTGTACTAGTGCGGTGATATTTTTTATTTTCCTATTTAGCCACGGTCTAGATAGTGTACCGGTCTCTGTCTTGATCTCTTCTCTGTTGTTGCATTATATCCGACTGAAAATGGACAGAACTATCCATCTCATTAGTTCAGCCTTGCTACGTGTTGAATTATCTGCGGACGAACGAAAAACGATCATTGAAAAACAACTCCAGCGGTTGTCTGAGAAGGAAGACAAAACGGATAATGTTGAAATTCCAGCAGGTAATGAAAATGATTCATTTTGGAAATATAAGTCCCATATATTGAATTGAACGTCATGTGGTTGTGCTATTTCCGGGTTAATACTATTTATTTTAAATTTAATGTGACTTACAAGTATCTGCATCTTTTTTTTAAGTAGAGTAAAATAGTGACAAGAATATATTATATTTATGAAGAAGAAGAAGAAGAAGAAGAAGAAGAAGAAGAGGAGGAGGAGGAGGAGGAGGAGGAGGAGGAGGAGGAGGAGGAGGAGGAGGAGGAGGAGGAGAAGAAGAAGAAAAAGGAGAAGAAGAAGAGGAGGAAGAGGAGGAGGAGGAGGAGGAGAAAAAGAAGAAGAAGAAAAGAAAGAAAAAAAACTAGTAACTAAAGGTTGAAGCAAGTTGAGGTTGCTTTTGCAAAACATGCAAAATCTAAGGAAATACATATTCTTAATGAATACTACTAGTACTTACTAGGTAAAAAGTGGTTGGGTTATTTAGGTATTAGTTTTGTAAAATAAATAGAAATATTAAAACTAATTTTTTTGTAGCTCTACATATATTAAGCCTTATTTAAGGAAAAAGATTGTGTCAATTATGTAGACAGGGTAATGGTAAATTAAAAGAAATTAAAGTAAATTGCTTCACTCAAAAATTGAATACATTGGGATAGTTTATGAATGCACCTAGATCTAGATTAAAAAAAAAAATTGTATTTCACATTGCATTTGTATGAAAAAATTTGCCATTAAATTTTAATTATCCAAATAATGCCAGGAATTTTGATATATTTTCATTTAAATGTATGACATGTTCATTTCGTTGACTTACTTTCAATCATTCAAAATTTCTAAATTTGCAATCAAAATGTAAGTGTGTAAGCTCTCTCTAAGCATGAATGGTTACTTATTTCATTTTTGCAGGTCTGGAATGGTTTAATACTTCAGGACCGTTATCCTTCAAGTCAAACTTACAAGGCAAATTGGTTGTGCTTGACTTCTTCACATACTGTTGCATTAACTGCATGCACATCCTGCCTGACTTGGAGGCACTGGAGGAGAAGTACTCAGTAGAGGATGGTGTTGTTGTTGTTGGAGTCCACTCAGCCAAGTTTGAGAACGAGAAGGTGTCTGCAAACATCAAGAATGCCATCCTTCGTTACAATATCCATCACCCTGTGGTGAATGATCACGATGCCGTGATGTGGAATGACCTCGAAATCCAGTGCTGGCCAACCTTGCTCATCGTAGGTCCATCAGGAGAACCAATCCTCTCCATCATCGGTGAAGGGCACAGGGATATTCTCTTTGAAGTGGTCCAACTATCTCTTGATCACTTCAAGTCTAGAAGCAAGCTGAGTCCACATAGCCTTCCTTACGTTGACCTCAAGGATTCGTTGGCCGACTCTCCCCTGCTCTACCCTGGCAAAGTCACTACCAACCCTGAAGGGACACTGCTGGCTGTATCTGACACAGGACACAACAGGGTGATCATTGTGGCTCTTGATGGAGTGGTAAAACACTGCATCGGAGGTCCAGAGGTTGGCTTTAATGATGGACTCTACCAGGAAGCAAGGTTCCATTCCCCTCAAGGTCTTTGCTGGGCCCAAGATGTCATTTATGTAGCTGATAATGAGAACCATGCCATTAGAAAGGTAGATAATCATGCTTCATATCCATTTCTAGCTGGGAAATGTGAGACCCTATAAAATAAAATTACCTCCTCATACAAAGTAGTGAATTTATATCAGCTACAGTATTGATGAATTTCTGTGGAGCAATATTCATGCATCTGTGTTTTATTTATCAGAAATCATTTTCACCTTTCCGGAGTTGAATTAATTCTTACTCCTGTGCAGATTTTAATAATTCATAAAACCCTTTATATGATTTTCTTTTGTTAACTCTCTCAGATTGACTTGAAGGAGGGGTGCGTCACCACCATAGCGGGCACAGGAGAGCAGGGTGTAGATCGCTATGGGGCTGGGCGTGGCACAGAACAGGTTATCAGCTCCCCCTGGGATGTTGTGCTAGGACCTCCAAATGAAGATGTTTTGTTCATTGCCATGGCAGGCACTCATCAGTTATGGGGACTGTTTCTCTCAGACGGCCATTGGCTGAAAGCAGTGTAGGTAGTAGTAGTAATATTGATCTGTATATGTTTTGTTTTTAGATTAATGATGCTAAAGTTTAAGCCACATGAAACCTGTCTCCATATTATGTATATTACTTTGATAATAGTCAAATATTATCTCCTTTCGAGATCAAGTTTTATTAAAAAGGGTAAGGGAAATTGCTGTGTCTTGTCAACTTTCCAATGCAAATTACAGTCCAGTATAGCTCTAAGTTAACTATCAAGAATATTTCATGATAGTACTTCATCATAAAAATAATCTCTATGAATAGTATTTTCCCATTGATTTCACATTGGTAATGGGGTAAAAGGAAATTGTTTACCGTATTTCCTTATCAAAGCTTACAAGTCATGTGGCTTATGTAACCAAAACTTTGCTGTTATGAAATGTCTATTTGTCTTTTACACATTAGCGCAAACAGACCAAGAGTCATTGAAATGATATTGCATGGTTATTTATATTTTTCATGAATCGAGAAATATTGAAACAATGTTGCATGACATCTGTGTACTTTAGATGTTAGTATGAGATTTGATGCTTTTTCTGACCAGTTTAAAACACTTCATCCAAATAACAATTCCTAATCTTCTTCAATGCTTACAGGAGTCATGATGCTGGAATCTGCATGAACTATGCCGGGAGTGGCAAGGAAGAAAACCGCAACAATTCCTACCCCCGTAAGGCAGGCTTTGCGCAGCCCTCTGGACTGGCCCTAGCCCCCCAGGAGCCGTTCAACTGTATGTTTGTAGCGGACAGTGAGAGCAGTTCAATCAGAAGAATAGCCTTTAAAGATGGTGCTGTGAAGAATGTTGTGGGAGGTGAAATGGACCCGATGGTAAGATAAAGAGGATTATTTAGGTACCTTAGCAAAATGTAGTGGCACTCAAAGGGCACAATAGTTAGTGATATTTGTTAATTAAAATGTTGTTTTTGACATAGTATCTCAATCAAAGTCTAGGTAACATGAAAGCCCCTCTAAAGAGTTGGGAGCCCCATCAATTTGATGGCAAAATTTTACTTAAATTGTATCATAATGTGAAAGAGGATGTCACTTTAATTATTAGCTAAATTCATTGTATGTACTATAGTATAGGTTTATAGCCTATGTTAGTATGGTTTTTATGAATATGGTCCCAGATTCATATTCATTGGCAGTCCATCACTAAGATGATAACCTGTTTGGACCCTTCAGTATTCACTCGTGTGGCTCCACAGTCCAATTTTGCTGGAAGCAGTAGACCTGATTCAGATTAGTCATCAATAATTTGCACGTCTAGTCTATTCTACTTGACAGAATCTGTTTGCATATGGGGATAGCGACGGGAAAGGCCTCGAGGCAAAGCTGCAGCATCCTTTAGGTGTGGCCTGGGATCATAGCAAACTTCTCTTTGTAGCTGACTCGTACAATCACAAGGTAATTGATGCCACACCTCTGTTATTTGCATGTAAATACCTCTCGAACACAGTATTGACAGTGATCTGCTAAAAGTGGTCTTCGGTTTAAGGTGTGGGGATCTAGAGGATCTGTCTCTGGATTATGGCTCAAATTACTCGGGTTCAGGTACTTGCCATGGGCATGAATTTCCTTTTCCAAGACATCCACATTTGCAAATCATTTTGACCAAGGTACCAGGTAACGGGGGTACCCAACAAGCAGAAATTACTGAATTTGCTAGCACCATACTGTCGAAGTTCGACTATCGGAATACAAATCATATGCCTCATAATTGTTTTACTAGGTTAAATAATGAAATGTTCAATATTATAACATGTTTTATGTGAGCTTATTCTTATCCTCCTTTTCTAAAATCTCATAATCTGTATCTCTCTCTCTCTCTCCTCTCCCCTCTCTCCCTCTCCCTCCCCCTCCCTATATGTCTCTTTCCCTCCCCTATCTCTCTCTCTCTCTCCCCCTCTCCCCCTCTCTCTCCCCTCTCCCTCTCTCACAACCCCTCTCACTCTCTTCCCCTGTCCCCCTCAATCTCCCTCTCTCTCTCTGCTATCAATACCTCCTGGTGCCCAGATCAAGATGATTGATCCAGAAGAGCGGTACTGTGCAACATATGCCGGTACAGGAGAACCAGGCAAAGGGGATGAGGAGCACATCTTGAAAGCACAGTTCAACGAGCCTGGAGGCCTGGCAATGTCTCCATGTGGGTGTAAGATCTATGTCGCTGACACCAACAATCATACCATCAGATGTATTGACATCAGAACGTCTACAGTCACTGAGGTTAGTTGAAGAGCCAATGGAATGTTTTGGGTCTGCCCTCTTTGAAAAGGAGCACTAATTTGACGATCCAACGTATAATTCAGAAGGGTGTCAGTTCATAATTCTAAATACAAGGTTAACTTTAAGGTTACGGTTATTTTAGTCCTGTGCTCTCTATCTTTCGGGGGATGAGATAGTATAGATGCAATAGTTATGTATTTGCATATTTGAAAATGCATTAAATTTACATTTTGATATGGACAGTAAATACCTAAATATTAACTAAGTTTGCGGAGCAAATTTTTATATAAGTTTGTGTAGTGCAAAATGTTTTACATGTCACGGTCAAAATATTAATACTTTCTCTCTACAGCTGAAGGTAGTACTTCCACCTATCACGTCAGTAGACAGTAAGCCCAGTGCTCCAAAGAAAGTCAAGACCATGCTGCCTAAGCATGTATCTCCTTCAACAGAAGATGGTTTGTCTGTAGGGTTGGATGGCTCGGTCACCCTGGTACTGGATGTGAGTCTTCCCTCAGGAAGCTATCTCACTGAAGGAGCACCAAGCGCATGGCAGATTTTCATACCAGGTGAGTTGATAGTTGAACCCATTTCCTACAGGAATCATTGCTTATGGGAATGAGGAAATGCAGTAGTTGATGGATTTAACATGGGGGAGAAGGCCACGGTTATGTGCGCTTGCTATCATGTTTATATGCACGTAGAGGATTTTTTAAGAGTTCACCAGCCAGCTTGTTTGATGGACCGCAGATCACTGTTAAGATTTTGATAGGAGTTACATTCTTTCTCAGAGCTGAAAGATTATTCTACAAAAAGTTACCTTAAACACATGTTATTTTGCGACAGATTTTACACCATATTCTTTCTCTGTTGGGAGACATAACAGGGCTGCTGTTGACAGGTGGCCTTTAAATAGAGATGGACACTGTTCATTCCCTTTCCGAATGCCCTTAAATTCATGTGTTTGTGCTGTTCTATTTCATTTGCCCCTGTTTTATAGGCTCAGAACCTCAACCGGTGATGTCGATAACCAGGTTGGAAAGGCTTACCAACCCTGTACCTTCCTATACCTGGACATCTCCACCAGATGCCCAGCTGCCAGTGACATTGCAGGTGGAATCAACGCTCTACTACTGCCTGACCTCGGGGGTGTGTTGCCGGAAAGTCTTGGGATTTAGTGTACCTGTAACAAGGCAGGAGGGAGCTCCCCAGGATGTCAAGGTTGAACTATCCCATCAAGTACTAGAAGATTCTTGAAATCTTCATCTGCAGCTACCAGTGACTCTGCAGGCTGAATCTACTCTCTACAACTGCCTCCCTTAAGGGTGTGTTGGCGACAAGTCTTTGGTTTCAGTGTACCTGTTACAAGACAGGAGAGGAATCCCCAGACTGTTACAGTTGAACTATCTCATTAAGTCCTAGAAAAATTCTTAAAAGATATCTGTAGCTACCAGTGATATTTCAAGTGAAACCAAAGCTCTATTTCCTGTTAAGGGTGTGTTTCCTGGCAAATCGTTGAATTTAGTGTACATGATTCAAGGCAGGATGGAGCTCCCCAGACTATTAAGGCTGAACTGTCTCATCAAGTACTACAAGATTCTTGAAAGCTGTCATAGCTACAAGTGACATTACAGATTGAATCAGGGGGGTGATTCACTAACAGCTAAAATCGATCCCAAATGAGATAAAATCGCTCTTAGGCTCAATATCACTCCTAAGAGCAATATCGCTTTTAGGAACTGATTCACTAAGGCATTTGGGATTGATTTTAGCCTTAAAATCGCTATTAAGGCTAAGAGTGATCCGGATCACTCTTAGTCTTACTCTTACTATTAGCCTACACTTTCTGGCAAAGTCAAAACTGTCAAACTGAAGCTAAATTAGAGCAAACAAGAGGAAGATAGATATTGACTTTATTGTTAGTCACTGTTAAAGTGATAGACTAGATCTAGACTCTAGATCTAGGCCCTAGATCTATATCGAATCGTTTTGATTTAGTCTATAATAGGTCTAGATCTAGGGTCTATGATAGGATTAGGCTAGACCGAAGATTTCTGTCTCTTTCGTTCGTTCTAAAGAGAGGAGCCGACCCTACCCAAATCAGAGGCTAACGAACGAAAGAGACAGAAATCTTCGGTCTAAAGAGAGGAGCCGACCCTACCCAAATCAGAGGCTAACGAACGAAAGAGACAGAAATCTTCGGTCTAGGGGACGGTAGGTCTAACTTACTAGGGTCTAGGCCTAACTGCCTAGCCTCAGTAGGCCGGGTAGGGCCTAGATCTAGACTAGGCTAGATCTAGGGCGGCTAGGCCCTAGGCCTACGTTAAATCCGGCATTTTACTCGAAACAAGCATAAAGAAAGACAAAATATACCCACAGAAAATCGTATGAATCCTCACACTGCTACATGAAACAGTCATGAATTATTTTGTGTCATGTGTTATGCGAAATTTCACTCAGCTTTCTTCTAATGTTAAAAGTAAAACGAAATCAACATAGAAATGAACGTCATTGACAAATTGCGACGATACCTAGCTAATTATCGTTATGTCGATCGGCTACGCGATTGATTGATGCCCAGTGACGTGACGTGTCCAAAATTTTAGTCTTTTGATTGGTTGGATTGATCGCGTACATGAATATTCATATGCGCGCATGATTATTCACGCTGGGATTGATCCCAGCCTAAAAGCGATTTAGTGAACCAGTCAGGTAGAATCGATTTTAAGCTGGGATTGAAATCAATCCCCAAAATTGCTCTTAGGAACGATATCGTTCCCAGTTAGTGAATCACCCCCCGGGACTCTAGTACTGCCTCCTCTCACAGAAGTGTGGCCGTCGAGTCTTTGGTTTCATAAAGCAGGAAGGGGTACCCGTGACTGTTAAGGTTGAACTATCTTATCAAGTATTACATGTAGAATGTTTTTGAAAGCTTTGATCTGCACCCACCAGTGATACTGCAGACTGAATCTACACTTTATTACTGCTTCCCCTCAGGGGTGTGTTGCCTGCAAGTTTTTGGATTTGGTGTACGATAGTGCAAGATGGGGCACCTCAGACTGATTGAACTGTCTTCACTAACCAGAAGACTCTTGAAGGTAGAACACTGAAAGACCTTGAACTATCAGCTGTCTGTATTCTTTTATATGAACTTCCACCTGAAATAGAAAGCAATGCTCTAAAGAATTTGTTATATATATATAAAAACCACATCATTTCTAATATCTGTGGTAATAATTTCTGTTTGTATGTAATGTTGTTTCAAATGAAATGCATTCTTTATTTTATGTTATTCCTCTTATGTACTCTGTTTCTCATAAAAAGGAGCTCAAAAATGAAATTACCTTGGTAATATATATTTATTAAATAAATTTATTACCATAAATATGGAAATGTATATATTAGTATTGAGGGAAATGAAAAAAATATATAAAATTTGAAGGTTCACTCCTTAAAATAATGTAAATAATGAGCATTCAAATCTATTCACAATAACTATAAAGAATAAATGTATAACATACACAATGAACTATTTACTATATTTACAGAAATTTGTATAATGGAATCAGTTGAATTTTTGTCTAAATCTAAAATTTGTTTCTACTGTGAAGGCTGATCTTTGATTCAGACATTTTTTTTCATTCAAATGAAGTTGGCACAGTATTCCCACCCTATGTATGATAGAATGAACACTTTCATACAAGATTTGGATAATATTATTGATGAGGATTTATATTGTGCTCAAATCCACTAAGCAAGGTGCTCGAGACACTCCAACATTACCCCAGCCCTAGCTAGGCTACCAATATTCGTTTTCACAGCACCAACTGGTACCCATTTAACACCTGAGTGGAGAGTTCCAAATGTAGATTAATGACTTGCCAAATGACACTATTATCATGCCCGGGCTTGAACCCATGAACTTCGCATCCACAGTCAAGTGTTTCAACCACTGAATTAAGACACCTGTAAATATAAACACATATTCACAAATCTATTACACAACTGGCATATCAAAAATAAGGATATCTCCCAGCTTTGTGAGTCATAAGCTCTCAGGTGACATATTGAGTAAGAAACAAGGAGAAAATTCTGCTTCCATCCTCTGTGCTTCCTATATCTCTCTTGTGAACAGAATTAGTTTTCTAAATTATTTGCTGGTCTTCCTCTAAAGAATCCTCTTTAATAAAGCTCAAGTTTTGTGAAATAAGAAAATATTCTGAGCTTATCTCATAATTTTTTGAAATTCCATCTTGACCTAAGAGTAGAAAAACAACATGCACAGTAATTAATTGAATGTGGTCAAGTCACAAGGTATTGGATTTATATGGCTGTTATATTTATAGCATAACCATATCTATGTTTTTCTGTAATTAATCTCAAATCTTTATTGCTTAAATACATTTCTGCCTGCAATGGTCATTAGAATATTTTTTGGCATATACAGCATTATATATGAGTATGAGCAAAGAACAGCAAAAATGTGATTTGGTATGTAAGTTTTTGGCAAGAAACTACGAAGAGAAATGAATAATCATTCTTTTGTTATTGTATTATAGTATTTTTGTACTTTATTCATGTGTTTTATTTGGGCCGGCACACTAAACTCGGATTCATATAAAATTTAAACTCTCTTGATGTCTACTTTACTTAATATGTATGTCTTGATTGAGTTATAACCAAGGGGAAGAGAGGTTCACATTAATATTGGGGGTAGAGAGAGATAGAGAAAGAGAAACAAAGGGTGAAATGATATAGAGAGGGGCGTACATAGATAATTCAATTCAATTTATTAGTTCATCCAAATTAAAATACATTGAAATTTTACATTTTTTTCAAGTCATAAAATACACGAAAAACAAGAACAGTAATAATCAAAATAAATAAGTAAAAATCAATAAGTGATAAATGTACATATGACATATGTAGAACTAAGAGCTGGGACTTGGAGTAAAATTGCACATAGCATGGTTACCGGTAATGACATAATATATTGATTTTAAGGTTGAGAGGCATCCACAGAATTTGAAATCATTATATTAAAGAGCTCTAGGGTAAAAGGAGATGGGTTATAGAGGAAGGAAGAGAGGAGACTTGGGGAGAGAAGGGAATGAGTCAGAAGAAGGGGAATTTAGGTTCGATATAGAGGAAGAAAGGATATATTACAAGGAATGATAGCTGCATGATGATAAGTAGGGAGAGGAAAGGAAAATAAAAACGAGAGGACAACCGATGCAGGAACAGACAGCTGGGAGAGAGACCGAGAGACAGACAGAGATAGTCACAGAGGGAGAGAGAGAGGGAGAGAGAGAGAGAGAGAGAGAGAGAGCTAGAGATCGAGGGAGAGGAAGCAGGTGGGTGGGGGCATCAATTCACATATCAGCATATACCCCCAAATTGACAGATATCAAAGATGATTCAATGTTTCTTGTCAACGCGCATTTTCTCTAAACTGGGAAAAGGGTTGGGTTGGGGGTTGGGGCGGGGCGGGCGGGGCGGGGTTGGGGCGGGGCGGGGGCGGGGGCGGGGCGGAGTTGGGGGCTGATACAGGTACCTGACAAGTTCGGTATCACGGTACGCGTATAGGCCTACGGTGTATATGCACGATTGCACGGTCGGCGAGGTGTTTGTACACTGGAGCTGTACAGCCAAGGCCCAAAGTGTAGCCAGCTGCCACGCACAAACGAAGTCGAAGGTTTCTTTCAAAATGTTGGCAATTTTAGGAGGCATTCGGGATGACGAAATATCGTCAGGTTCTTCTGATGATTCTGACCGCTCGTCAAGTAAACCAAATCAACAAGATCTTGAACTTGATAGCAAAAGTGACGCATGCAAATCTGGATTATGTGCCCGTGATCCTGTGCCTTCGCAACAGTTTTCGTCCCCTCGAGTTCCGGGGGACAATACATCCAGCAAGCTGGTAAATACCTGTCAGGCACCTGGATCAGCTGTAGCAGGAGACATGACAAGACTTCGCTTAAAATATGATCAGATTCAGGTACTAATAATATTCTGGTTATAATCAATCTGTGGTATATATTAAAAATTATATTCAACAATACAAAAACTTGTAAATGAAAAAAGGAAGAAGGAAAAGCATGCAAATGTCTGTGTCACTGCCATCATGATTCTGAATCTGAGCTGTGAAGTGTGATTCTTTAAAAAAAAATCACAAGCTTCAAAATTGAATTGTGAAGGCATCAAAACACACGAAAACCAAGCCATTACACGTATACACAAACACAATCACTGACGAGAATACACCCGACGGTGGCCTGTACTTATAGCGAAGAAGAAGACTACAAAACTCACAGAAAACCATAAATCATCCTAAAAACCTGAATTTTTCTCCCGAAAATGTGATGTCAATGAGAAAAATCTGAAAGCCAGTGGGCGCGGGTGATAACAAACGATTTGGCATAAGTGTGCTAAATTTTCAGTTTTTCCCACAAAATGTCTTTCAGAAATTCCAGAAGTTGCAAGAACAACGTATAGAAGCAGAAGAAGAGAAAGTTCCTGAGGGATACAAAAGACGGAGGAGAAGGAGGAAACGCAGACATCAACAAAATCAAGGTTAGAATTTTATCAGATGTACTTATGATGAAAATCGATTACCTGGAAAAATAATTTGTGTACAGCTGCTATGTAAGAAATCAACTTGAAGTCACAAAATTTTAACCCGACATGCTATGGGCTAGTGGATAAGAAGTATGAAGATATAAAGAATAACATAAAACTGCACAGAACCCCGGCCTGACTGGGGTTCCATGCGAGCCCTATTTCATGAGAGCGCGAGTGTGTGTGTATGTGTGTAATTGGGTTTTTACAGACGTGTATCAATCAGATATGATATTATGATTATTTACGCCTGGGGACCAACCTTTAACATCACTATCCAAAAGACGTGACTCGGTATCGAACCAAGGTCACCTGAGCCAGTTTGTAGGTGAAGACAGAGGGCTGACCAAGTGAACGTGCCGCTAGACCAACTCGCATCTCTGGCGTGTTGTTGTTTTAGTTTTATTAGCGTGTATCATTCAATTATGAATATTTACGTTCTGGTGCATTGAGTAGCCTACTCACAAGTCGCTTTCATGTTAATTGAGATTGCTCTTATACTTTCAAAATCCCACTACTGAACTCTGCAGTAATATTTGAATCTCATATTTTGAATGGGAGTACTACGACATCGAACTACTGAAGTTGTACTAAAGTTGTAATCACTCCAGATATGGGCTCTTCAAATTGTCACACCCATTTCAATCAAAATTACAGAAAAGGAAGATGATGACTGTGGTTGTCCTAGCAAAAGGCAACAGACAGGCCAGCATGGTACAGATCCATCCACTTCTCAACCAGAAGCAGGACCATCCAAGAAGGACAAAGAACACTTGGATACACTGAATGAGTACCTTGATGTCAACTCTCACATCAGTCAGGGTGTGGACCATGGACACTTTGCACCAGATAAGGTGAGTGTGAAAGGGTACCTTGTTGTTATCTGTCATACATCACATGGGATGTAGGCTGTGAATCTAAGCCATAGGCACCTTGCACTGGATAAGGTGAGTATGAAGGGATACCTTGATGTAAACTCACACATTAGTCAGGGTGTATGTAGACCATGGGCACCTTGCACCAAATAAGGTGAGTGTGAAAGGGTATCTTGATGATACAACATGCAATTATCAATATCAATCAAGGTATACATGTATATGGTTGGCACCTTGCACCAGATAAGATGGGTATGAAAAGGTATCTTGATATCAATTGCACCTATCAGTTGGTATATATATCATGGCACCCTTTTGCAGATATTAGGTATGAAAGGGTATCTTGATGTTAACTTCTCATATCAGTCAAGATATATGTAGATTTGGGCACATTGCTCTGAATAAGGCGAGTATAAAAAAGGTACTTCAAAGTTTGCTCTTGTTACTTAAGGTGTAAACAATGAAGACCAAAAAATGTGGATGTACCTGATGATGCCGTCTGTGCATATGTTTTTTTTTTATCTATCACAAAAATGTATGCATATGCTGGCACACTTACAGAAAAAGCATGGTTTTACACTTTAACAGAAATGCATAAATATGCCAAGTTGTAAAAATAAAAATGTAATTGTAAAGATCAAGAAATGTAGGTCTAAGTATGAAGGCCCTGATCAATTCAAGTGTTTTTGTAATAACTTGTATTGACCACTTGAGCAACCAAAGTATGCTAATAATTTTTCAGTGCAGTATCATACAAAGAAAAATGTTGATCTGACACTTCAGTTTGACTGATTGCCTTTGGCCAATACATTGTGGCCTTAATTAAACATATAATAATTTTTGTTTTTACATTTCAGTCTGGTCTGGAGAAGAGGATAGACAAGGCTATTGCTGACGGTGACTTTGAAACAGCAGAGAAGCTGAGTGAAGATCTGTCTGTGAGGGATTTAGGATGCAGAATAGCAAAGGCTGCAAATGCTCGTGACTACATGAATTGGAAATCGGTGAGGAGCTCAAATCATACAAAAACAGCATATATTCCACATTCCTTTATGTTGCTGAAAAGCTGCTTTTTGAAAATGCTCTTTTTAGGTGATTGGGTTTGCCATGAATTGTCTACCAATGGTGTTAAAGCCTATCTGCACTAGTTTTGCCAGGAGGGATTATACCTCCCTGCATGGTCACTGACAGGTGGTTATCTCATCAAATCAGCTTTCAATTAACATAAGAAAAAGGGGACCATGGGGGACCAACGGTCACCGATTAGGCATTGTTTGCTTTATAGAGGGCGCAAGTAGCTATAACTAGTGCAGTGGGGCTTTAATTAAAAGTGTCCAATTCCATCGGCTAAAGTGGATGAAGGAGTTATTTAAAGATGTTTTGTGTTATCAAGTTCTTCACGTTGTACGAGTTCTTTAAGGCTATTTCCAACAAGCAAATTTGATGTTGTGGAGAAAGCAAATGTTGAACAGTATTTGGTAATAGTGAATTACGAAATCATAATTTTATTCTTTACATCTAGCAATGTTTGCATGCAAGAAACTTCTGTGAATTTTGCGAGTGGTATAGATTCACAAAAATTGGAGTAGAGATTTCATTTTAATTGCAAATGAGATATACTTGACATGCATACAATTATATATGACACAGGCACAGATTACCTGTGGTCGCTTTCTAATTCAAAGCAAATTCTTCAATTCAACCTTGGACCCAACACTATAGGCCTACCTAGCCCTAAAGCATAAACCTAAACATAACCTAGAATCCAATCACAATTGTAACTGCAGGCCTACTTGTGTATCTTTCATGAAATAAAGCCTGGAGCATGTGTGAGATCTCTTGCTTGAAATAACTGACCCTATGGCTCCTACTAGAGCAGCCATCTTTAGTGTTCTAATACATGGACAGATGTACATGTAGAGAAATGATTTAAGAGAAATGCTATCGAGAGAGTCCCACAATGATTGGCTTGTGTATATTTTTCATTTTATTTTGTATTGTTTCTTTGCCTACAGGAAAGAGAAGAAGAGAAAGCAGCAAAAAAGAGGAAGAAAAAGAAGAAATTAGCGTGGGGATTTGAAGTGAAGAACAGATGGGAGATGAAAGCCAACATGTGATTTACAAAACATGTAGATGAAGTAACTTTTGTATGAAGAACAAGTTGAAAAATAACTCCCAAATGAAGAAAGACCCTTGCTCAGGACTCTACACTCACTTCTATTTGGAAGGGGGTCTGAATAAAACTTTTTACAGTCTGTATGCATGAGCCCTATGTAAGAATTTCATAACTTTGGGGGTCCGGACTGATATTTGGGCGCTCAGGTTTCCTGGGCATCCTGGTTGTGTCAAGCCCTGCCCTTGCCATACCAAGGAGTTGGAGAAAGTATATCTGTTGATTCGCTACTACAGTCCAAGAGGATGCAAACAGTTCACAGATATGCCATTTCTTCCATACAAACATACCATCAAGCTACTCCAAGAAGTTGATTCGTAAACTGGAACTCATCCATTCAAATATCTTGAGGAATAGATAAACTTCGCAACCAGATCAGGTTTGAAAAGAAGAAGCAGAAATAATGTGGACTCTTGTGATTAATGGTATGTCCATCAAGAAAGTTTTAATAAGAAAATAATGCTAGTAAGAGCAAGTTCAGTGCACATGCACCCTATGGTGCTGGTGTATGCCTTCCACTCTCCCATCAGGCACACGTCAGTTTATCAGGTTTGAAATATACGCGAGTGCTTTCCTTTCAATCATTCAAGATGGGGCTGTGTTCATATTTGAACTTTTTTTTTCTTCCTGTTTTTGTATTGATCTCTACACTGATGCAGATCATTTCTGTTTTGCTATATGTATTTATTGGAAATTAGAACTGTAAATAAACTGAAATATGAATATTTGATACTGAAAGCTGTTTATCGACATCGAGTACATTTTTAATTTTTTTTCTCAGTTTTATGTCTTTTATTTTGAATTGGTTAAATAATCTTTTACCGTTCTTGTCTCAATGTTAATTTCAATTTTATGGTCCATGTTGCCAGACAGGAAAGTCTGCCTAATTAAGTCCAATGCAGGTCAATGTATGAATTGTTTTTATTTCTTGCTCTACCTGCTCTTTGCATTACAGTGTAAGAGTAGATTTGGGTTTTTTTACTATCATTTAATGCAGTTTTCGAAATCTTAGTTACACATTATAATGATGAAAGATCTTGAACTTGAGACAAGAACTGGTTATTTTATAACCCCCCTCTCCTTCTTTTTAACTTCTTCACTTTTTCTCTTTAAAGCCAAAGTCCACTCCGATTTTCAAAAATTATAACATGTTGTAAATAAATCAAAGGTTAAAACTGCCAAATATCACGGGCGTACTTCAATCAGGTGATTTTTAAGAGCGATTTTTGTTTCGGGTATTTCGAGCAAAACATTTATATTGCTGTACGGAAGTGACGTATGCTCCTCACAACGAAAGTGCCAGTGGTATACATTCTGACAATAGGCTATTTTCGTAATGTAACCAAATTTAATGCATACGTCTTTGTGAAGTGCCTCTATACAAACTATTTCATTCACCTGATAAGAATAATAGTGTTTCATTATTCTTATCAGGTGAATGAAATAGTTTGTATCGAGGCACTTCACAAAGACATATGCATTAAATTTGGTTACATTACGAATCTGTGTTGTGAGGACCCTACGTCACAATAGTACAGCGGATTAGCTCCCCATATAACGAGAATTGTGCACTTTTTGATAAAAGCATGAAACTTCTAGCATAGTTAGTTTAGACCATAAGATTCATTTTCAGATGTGGAGGGAAGTCAGATTTGACCTCTGATGACCCTGAGAGGTCAAATTCAAAATGGCCGCCAGTCCGCATGGTCTAATGTACAAACACGCTTAACTTTTGAACCAAATAGTCCAGAAAAACATTTAAGGTGTCGTTTCCAACTAAATTGAGGATGCCAATGCATTTGGTAATACTTTTGAGATCGCCAGATTTCGGGTTTTGCATTTAGGTCAAGGTTAAGGTCAAAATTGACTAAAAATAGCAAGTTTTCAATGTTTACAACGAAACAAATCCCATTTATTTGTCATTTGTTCGCTCCTATGTTCTCAAATTTCTTTAAGAGTGGTTCCCCTGCAGACCATGAGATTCATTTTCAGATGTAGAGCGAAATCAGATTTGACCTCTGATGACCCTGAGAGGTCAAATCAAAAATGGCTGCCAGTCCCGCCTATTCAAAAACACTTGACTTTTGACCAAATAGTCCAGAAAAACGATTAAGGTATCATTTCTAACTAAAGTGGGGATGCCAATTCATTTGGTAATACTTTCGGGATCGCCAGAACTCAGGGTTTTGAAATTAGGTCAAGGTCAAGGTCGAAATTGACTATAAATAGCAAGTTTTTAAAGTTTAGGATGGAAGATGTAGTGTGCCCGCCAAAGTTTCGTCTTGGATTGTTTACAACAGGAGCTGTGGACAACATTGACCACAATCCAAGCTCTGCAACTGCAAAAGATTCCTTCCACGGCACCGAATCTCACTTATGCAGCATCCGTCACATACACATAGTGGAACTGAACGTAGTGTACCAGTGATTAGTCAGAGTGGCTCTTCTACAAAGTCAGTGACACCTCTGCCATCGGCCTACACAATTGTGCCACCAGCTGCCTTCAAGACAAAAGACTTTAGTGCGCCGGCTGTTCAAGGTCCTGTGAGACCTCCCAACCTCTTGGCTGATGCATCTGCTACAGAAGATGAGTACGTGTGGCTCAACAAAGTCAAGACGGCTGTTGAAAAGGCTACCATTGATGGCTGGATATCGTGGTCTGCCTACCACGCTGACACACAACGAGCTGTAATCCCACCTGCAGCAATCAACGCACTGTTGCCTCTGTTTCTTGACAATGCACACTCCGTGGCAATGATACGGCACTCCATGAACATCGTCAAGGCAGCAGTTCATCACTTGAACCCAGGTCAAATTCCTGTCCTTGCCGCTGACCAACCCCTGTATGCTCTTGCCAAGGAAATTCAGTGGACCTGGCCAGACACTCACGGAGAGGATCACTTTGTGATCATGTTTGGTGGTCTACACATCGAGATGGCCATGTTGAAGTTGTTGGGAGACTGGTTGGAAGACAGTGGCTGGACAAACGCCATGGTACAGGCCGACATTGCAAGTTCCGGGACAGCAAATTCCTTCATACATGCCAGCCATGTCACCAAGACCCGCCATGCCCACCAGGTCACAGCTGCGAGCCTTTTTACTCTCCTCCAACAAGCTTACATTGACGAATGCACATTCGATGATACTGATGCCATTCAACCAGATAGTCCGCCTTTTGAGGAGTGGTGCGTACGGAGAGCAAAGGCCTGTGTTCACTTTGACTTCTGGCTTAAGACCCTGTCATTAGAGCTTCTGTTGCTGCGGTACATCAGGTCTCTTCGTGAAGGTAACTTCAAGCTGTACGTGGAATCCCTGACGCAGATTATGCCCTGGATGTTCGCCCTAGATCACACGCACTACTCCAGATGGCTTTCCGTACACATCCGTGACATGACAACTCTCGCTGTAAAACACCCAGATGTACTAGCAGAATTCATGTCTGGAAATTTTGTAGTGCACAAAACCAGCAACAAATTTTCTGCCATGGCAATTGACCAGTGTCATGAGCAGAACAACGCAACAGTGAAAGGTTCTGGAGAAGCTATTGGACTTACTGGCAATCCAGGAGCACTCCGACGCTGGATGGTAGCAGGGCCAGAAATTGCCAGGATCACTACAGAATTTGAGGAACAGGCCATAAAGCAAAATAATGGTTCTGCTCACACTGGACAACATCACCATGACCAGCAACCTGGAGTGCAGGCAGCATTCCTGAGGGATGTTACGGCACTTCTGAAAGTACTGGAAGAGATGGGGAATCCATTTCTAGAACAAAGTCAAGACCTGCTAGTCATTGACACAAGCGACATCATGGACCCCCAAGTGGCTGAAACGGTGAGAAGGATTGAGACCCTCGGTGAGGAGCAGTACACAAAGTTTGTGACAGAAAGGCTAGAGCAGTGTACAACACCTATTACACAAACACTTCCTAAGAACAAGTTGCCACTTTTCAGTCGGCAGCCGGCCAAGGTTATGTCAAAACAGAAGGCACAGCTCGCAGCACTTAAGAGTGATTGTGGTCTATTTTCGAGGCTGTACATCTCGTGTCAGACACGGGATGGAGACATGGACAATTTCTTCTCCCATGAAAACCAGGCAGCCCCGCCAGCTCTGGCAACTGGAGGAAAAATGCGGTTTGGAGTTAAAGCAGATCTACTTCGCTGCCTGGAATCAAATCTGCTCGAAAACAATAGTGCACCTGTGGCCCAAGCAATAATTCTTGATGGTGCAGCTGTGGTTCAAATGCTCAATCCTGGAACATCAAGAACATTTCAAGAGTATGGAGAAAGAGTGTTTGCCCCATACATCTTTGCTCAACTAGAGAAAAGCATCCGCATTGACCTTGTCTGGGATGTATACTTACCTGCTAGCCTGAAAGCCTCAACAAGACAGAAAAGGGAAAGGGCACCAGGAAAAGGGTGGCTCCTTCTACTGTGCTGCCAAAAAACTGGAAGGACTTCCTCCGAGTCGATGAGAACAAAACTGAATTATTTGCTTTCCTGTCACGCGAAGCCGTTAATCTTCCTCTACCACAGGACAAGGAACTATACGCAACAGATGGAAGTGGAGTACTCTGTTCTCCTGCTGAGTCACACTTGGCAGGCCTTGCCCCATGCTCGCACGAGGAGGCTGAAACTCGTCTACTTTGCATGTGGCAGATGCTGTGCAAAAAGGGTGCAAAAAGGTAACCATACGTACCGTTGATACTGATGTGGTTGTACTTGCCGTGGCTTCATTCAGCAAGGCAGCTCCTGATGAGCTGTGGATCGCTTTCGGTGTCGGATCAAGCTTTCGGTACATAGCTGTTCACGAAATGGTTGTCACCATGACTCCGACACAGTGTATGACTCTCCCAGTCTTTCATGCGTTCACCGGGTGTGACACTGTTTCTGCATTCGCTGGCAGAGGAAAGAAGACTGCCTGGGAAACTTGGAAGTCTTTCCCAGAGGTGAATGATGCTTTTAGTGAACTCCTGTGCATGCCAAGTGAGGTCAGTGAAGGATCAATGTTACTGCTAGAGCGATTTGTAGTGCTGATGTACGACCGAACCAGTGAGAGCATGGAAGTGAATGATGCCAGGAAACAGCTCTTCGCACAGAAATCTAGAAACCTTGAGAACATTCCTCCAACCCAGGCAGCACTTAAGCAGCACATCAAGCGCACTTGCTACCAGGCCAACTGTTGGAACCAGACATTGGCCAAGAATCCAGAGATGCCAGAGCCATCTGACTGGGGCTGGACAAATGAAACAACTGGGTGGCAGCCTCTTTGGACCACTCTCCGGAGGCATCAAAATCGTGCCATGAATTGATACACTGTCGCTGCAAGAAAGGGTGCACTGGACGTTGCAAATGTGCCAAAGCTGCACTCAAGTGCACTGCACTGTGCTCTTGTTCTGGAGACTGTTAGATTTTGATTTTGTGGACATGCAGTGCTAAATTTATGTGGATAACTATATAGCTGTGGTAATGAGCAGGTTCGTATTTGGAATAGCTTTTTTTGTCTTCTGGGCCCAGGTTCATAAAGCTGCTTACCGGTAAGTTAATTTTCGTGCTAACTGTAGCAGACAAATTTGCTCAAGCAGGTTAGCACATAGGTCTCACATGTTATCGAGAAAACAAGGTGTCCACCTTGTGCGTTCACAATGGATTTGCATTGTTAAAAAATTCATTTTCCTGCAGTAAGCACCGTTAGGTTTATAGTATGTATTTTCGTGTGCTTATACGGTTAGCAGCGCTATGAAGTAGTAACTCGTACGTAAGCACATAATTGGCCGTTAAGCAGCTCTATGAAATTTTGCCCTGGGTAGTCAAAGTGGTGGTACATGTGTCCTTTTTATTTTTTTTGTAAATAATGACTCCTTTATTGTCAAAATAGAGGCAAAGTTTAAACAACAACAAAAAAACAAAAAAAACTTTTTGGGCCTAATTTGACCTTGACCTTGACCTTATTGCAAATCCCTGATTTCAAATGATCTCAAAAGTATTACCAAATGAATTGGCATCCCCAATTTAGTTAGAAATGACACCTCAATCGTTTTTCTAGAGTATTTGGTTCAAAAGTTAAGTGTATTAGAATAGGCGGGACTGGCGGTCATTTTTTATTTGACCTCTCAGGGTCATCAGAGGTCAAATCTGACTTCCCTCCACATCTGAAAATGAATCTTAATGGTCTGCAGGGGAACCACTCTTAAAAAAAATTGAGATCATAGGGGTAAACAAATGACAAATAAATGGGATTTTGTTGTTGTTGTAAACATTCAAAACTCAATTTTGACCTTGACCTTGACCTTAATGCAAAACCCTGAATTCTGGCGATCTCAAAAGTATTACTAAATGAATTGGCATCCCCAATTTAGTTGGAAATGACACCTTGAAAGTGTTTCTGGACTATATGGTTCAAAAACTAAGCGTGTTTGTACATTAGACCATGCGGACTGGCGGCCATTTTGAATTTGACCTCTCAGGGTCATCAGAGGTCAAATCTCATTTCCCTCCACATCTGAAAATAAATCTTATGGTGAAAGCTAACTATGCTAGAAGTTTCATGCTTTTATCAAAAAGTGCACAATTTTCTTGCTAAGCCGCTGCACTACAACCGACTCGCTCATTAACTTGTTTTTTGCTCATTAAAAAAAATTATTACAAATAAATCTGAGCACCATTTTCCAAAACCAAGTTATATTTGGGCTTTTTAGATTTTTGTCTATCTAATCAGCTCAACTTTTCAGTGGAGTAGACTTGTACTTTAAAGGTACTATGTCCCATTTGCAGGCCAAAAAAATGAAAAGGTTAAATTCCAACGGCATTTGAAAGACAATACTAATTTAGAACTTCCCTAGAAAAAAAGGGGCTTGAAAATGTCTTTAAGTGGGAAAATAACGACTATTAGTTGTCGAATCGACTTAGGAGCTATAGAGCCAGTAAGTAATAGTCTGATTTTCAGACCATTGTACCGAATGGTCGTACATTTTATGCTGCGCAAAGATTCAATCAGTTTAATTTTGGCCATTACAAGAAGTGGGTTATTGATGTAGACAAATGCTCATGTACCCTTTACAGCTCATTTTATGTATGTTATTACCAAAGATGAAAAAGCCAGTCAGTCACTCAATAGTGTCTGACAGTGAAGTCTAGCAAGTAAACGGGTTTCCTTGCATAATTTGAATATTAGGACACTGCTAACGTTTAAATTTCACAGATAGGACATACATAACATATTCATAATTCCTGCAAAGTTCTACAGAATTTGATGTTGGCTGCAAAAGGGACATAGTATCTTTAACACATGTACTTCCTCTTTTGTTTTCTCTTTAAGATATACCACTACGATCAAAATTGGCACATTTTATTGGGTGAATTCTTTTGAGCAAAGCCAGTTAATTAAATATTTTTCAACTGGCAAGTGAGAAAAAAATAATGAAGTGAAATGATAGCAAATGTTGATTATCTCAAATGTTATTAGAGAAATAATTTCAGGATTTGTTGAATATAAATAAAGGATACAGTCTCCCAGTCGAATACCAGTATGCCAAATGATCACTAGATTAAATAAAAACAAAATATTTTCTCAAAATAAGTCACAAAGAACAACTCCATCCTTTCTCTCTCTCTTCTTTTAATGTTTCCATACATCCTTTCCACCACTTTAAGCACCATCTCTTCTTTCTTTGTTTCTTCTTTCTATTATTATTCTCCTCAACATTTGGTGTTGCTTCACCTTACAACATTACAAGAGCTTTCTGTACACGAGTATCATAATGATCATTCAGTATGGCAAATTGGCCACATCCCCATTTTCAGAGAGAAAAACAACAAGAAGTATCTTGTCCAGGCCTGAAAGTATTTGTATGTAGGAGAAAACATCTCCAGCCCCCCTTTTCAAGCACTATGTGGGTTTTTGAGACTCCTGAAATTGTAAAGTAATTTTTGCCTCCTCCCTTTTTGACAATCTTGGAATTGCCCTTGCTTAAATACAGAGTTGAAACATTTATTATGCCATCACCATATTTCACATTGTACTTATTTACTTACACCATTCACTTTTGCTTCCACTACTTTAATATCTCTTAACCTAATATTTTGCAATGATGAGTACATTAAATGTGCATAACAAAATAAAACCAAATGCATACCGGTACATAGACCAGTCTTTCTGGAATGCGAACCATATAAAAGCGCAAGTTTTTCACACAGCACAAGCCATAAAATGCATCACAAAATATTGAGTACATGTACCTTATCACGTAAAAAAAAGCTAAAAGAACATAAATAAATATCCACTGTCCACAATAGTGCTGATTCACGGTTTAAACGGGTCTTGGATATGAAGATCTTACACAACAAATTCTGCAGAATACCCCACCACATAAGTTTCTTCTAACTACTATTTGAAATTAATCGACTTGTTAACCTGTCCGGACACACAACGTGTGGGTATATCATGCGGCAAGGTATTCCACTGGTAAAACGATCTTACACATGTGTACATACCAGGGCCCCGTCTTTTAAAGAGTAGTGATTGATAAAAATCAATCGCAAGTCCTGTAATCAATTGCAAGTTCGCAGTCTCCTATCTCTTATGTACATAGTTGCAAATTTGCAATTGATCGCAACTGTTTATAAGACGGGGCCCAGATACTGATTTGAGATTTACATAACACTCCTACTCGGAAAAGTTAGTAAATATTTGTTTAATACAGTTCTATGTCATTTACAACTAATGCTGATGTATTGAAAAGTTGTTGTACCTAAACAAGCATACATGTATTCAAACGTTTGCATTATATACATTAATGTTCATGGAAATGGTGTACAAGCATACAAAATTATCTTATCCGCAAAGGGATTGCAAAAAATGCTTTCGTTTTATTCAAATATTTATTTAAATACTGGTATTCAATTAGAAAAAAATCCAATTGATGGCGCAGTAGATTTTTCTACCAAACAGCCAAATTATTTGCCACTAATCACGAACTAAAGAAGTTTGTTTTTCATTCTTTATACATTTTGCAATCAATACATGATTAATTGATCTATGCAAGTCATTATAATTTTGAACTAATGATTTGATAGTTGTCCATCATAATTATAAAATCTTTTTCTTAAAAAACTTAAATCTTCTGTCAATATCTCTTGTACTACTTAAACCAAGTCTTCTTCTTCTTCGGTAGAAGTACAGGCCACCATGTTGTTGGTGTATCTTCATACTTTTAAAGTTGTGCAGATATATGTAGTGCTGTGGAAGATCTAATCGACGTGCGGTCAAAAAGAACAAGCGCAATCCTAGCGCAAAAGCCAGCTTAAAAAACATATATGATCTGTTTCATACAATAAACTTTTCAAATAAAAGTTTGATAAAACCCTTATAAACTGGCTGTGAATGGCGAGTAAAAAGATAGACGTCGTAAACATCTCAGGTAAGTGAATGAACCAAAATGACCTCATCATCCACTCATGAAATACAATTCCAGCTCAGGCAATGTATAGAGAGAGATATTGCCCAAACAGCATTATAGTGTCTGATGCGAGCGAGACTGGCATTTACTCTAGGATATGATGTGAATTAACACTATAAGTATAATGGCTAGCAACAGAATGAAAAGTATTAAGGAGAAGCTACTGAATGCTCGCATTAATAATTTTTTATTCCATATGCTTGGATAATTTGGAGCCTTTCTTCTTGTAAGCTGGCCACCTGCATATAGGGCAAACATGGTTGCCGTTGTTCAGCCATGCAACGATGCACTGTTGGTGGTACGCATGGCCACATGGCAGCCCACACAGCAGAGCACCATTTGTATAGGCATCTATGCAAATAGCACACTGTGCATCATATAGTATACCCTCGGGCCAGGAATCGGCATGCGGAGACCTGGACTTCTTCCTATGACTAGTTTTGGGCTTCATGTCTTTCGCGCAATGTTTTGGGGAGTGCTTCCTAGAAGCTACAACACAGCTGACCTTTTCCCTCTCTTTGTTTTTTAGTGATTCTGCACTAGCATCAGGGGATTTTATTTCTGTTTCTTTTTCAGGCTGTGAACATTCTGGCTTTTCCTGACAAGTACATGTCTCATGGGAAAAATTAGATTCAGCTTTCTTCATTGCTGTCTCTACAAGATCAGAACTTGCCCCCTCTAACTCTGCTTCAGACCTATTTACACTATTTTCCTTTTGGACTTTGGGTGTTGAGCCCTGGTAAATACATTTTTTGTGTTCAGGATCAGAGCGGGTTATAGATTCTGGCTGTGTGCAACATGGTTTTTCTTGGGGCTCAACAACAAATAAATTATCTTCACTAGTTCCTCTATTTCTACAGAAATCTTTTCTTTTCATTCTTTTTGAATCAGGGCAAGGGTCATAATTACTTCTGCATTCTCGACTACAGTTAAATAAACACTGGTGCAGTTCCGTACATTTCTTCTTATGATGCCTACACATCATAAAACCCTTTTCAGAATCGGAGGAGTTGTTACCAGACGAGTGATTTTGAAGCCACTCGCAGCTGTATCGCCACGTCAATAGATCCTTGATGTAGTTTTCCGATATCAATGGATGTAACCATAGGTCTGGTACAGCCATCTGCTCGATCAACAGGTCCAGCCCTTCTTCCCTGTGCTCATGGCGTGGGAGACTGCTACGGAAAGAAGGTGATGGGCGGAGGAGGAGACTACGGAAATCCACCAGTGAAGCACGCAACCACATAGCACTTGTCATGCTGTCTTCGTTTGTAGGAGCATGTATCTTTTTGGAGACCCAGTTCACGGCAACACAATAGAGAAGAAAGGATCCGATGATGATATAAGAATGTCCAGAATACATCATCCAGTCTTGACGAAGTTTCCCTATCAGCCATGTTTGGGAGGATAGTCTCAGCATTTTATACGAATAATCTTGGACTGATGCCAAGAAAGGCAGTTGGATGATCCCTAGCAACGGTAACCACAGCAATATCAGAGTGATGTTGTATTTGCCAATTGTCCACAGAAACCCGCATATCCTTTTGGCTACGCCTCCTTGGATAAGAAATAAACCCATGAAACAAATAGCATTCACATTGATAAAGGTTAGAACAAAGATATCATTTGCCTCTGGTGAGAGAATTTGAAGGTAGATATCGAGGGCGCTATATGTGCAATACTCGCCATTATTTTCGCCATAAATTTTCTTTCCTTCTGGTGTGACAATGACAT
Organism: Mesocentrotus franciscanus; assembly: GCA_037976565.1. Lineage (NCBI taxonomy): Eukaryota > Metazoa > Echinodermata > Echinoidea > Camarodonta > Strongylocentrotidae > Mesocentrotus > Mesocentrotus franciscanus. The sequence continues at coordinate 15,764,553 of CP137677.1, forward strand.
AGGCTGGGAGCCAGTATTTCTGAGCACGGTTGTCGAGGACATAAAATGTCTTGGAGTCACTGACAAACACAAATTTTACACGGCCCGAGTACTTCAAATTGAGGGCAGAAAAAAATACTGGTGGCTCATGATTCCTGGAGAAAAGAACAACTTTTACTGCAACATCACGATTAGACTCAAGTTTATCCCAGTCGTACTCTTGTCCAAATCCCCTTTCAGTATTGACTTTCTGGGCTAACTCCAAGTAGACCCAGTTGATGATCTGCTGGGCTTTTCCTGCTGATGTGAACTTTGCCATGGTAACTTGACCTTTGTGCCTGTGACCTTGGGGCATGGCCAGGAGTAAGAGAGGCAGGTTCCAATTCTTCCGAGGACAGATGCTGCAGAAAGATAGAAATATGACAAAAATGTTGACTCAAGCTCTGTTTTCCTACATCTTACCCTAAAATGAACTGGGACCCACAATTCAGTTACATTTAGTCCATTACATACTGTATAACACTAAAACCTGAAAATAAAGGTAGAATATCACATATGTCCTGAAATTTCAAAGAAACCAGCGATCCAGAAGAAATTGTCATGATAAATGGACTACACAAGCATATATTTTGAAAAACTTCATAAGATACTCAGTCACACTGTAAGACACTGTAAGGCACTGGCCTGTTTTCTGTTTTTCTTTTGGAGGGGGGACAGACTACCGAACAATGTGTCCCCATTAAAATTTTATCCAAAAGGCACTTGACAAATGAGATACATGTACATGTAGCTCCTTATCCTCTTTTTTTTTGCTTATCAGATATTTTCTACCCCTTAAAAAGTCCTGGATCTACTCTAAAAGAAGAGAATCTGTTTTATGTTCAGTTGTATGTTACCTTGGTTCGATAGAGCAGTCAAATGTTCCATGTCGTATGCCAAATCTGGATAACTTTTTCACCACAGTTGACCAGGCTTTCCTCCCAAGTAGTGGACCATGGTTCCTGGGAATAACCTGAAAAGGAAAAAGAAATCAGTAGACGATCAATCCATTATTGTAACTACCTTCTTTATCTAGCAAACAAATTTGCCCTGATTAGAAGTAGAAAAGTGATATCAGAGAAACAAATTGGCAAACAATTATGAGTGCAGAGTTTGGGGACATGCAGCTTTTGTACCATGGACAATACAATCTAAAAAACGATTTTTTTAAATTTATTTTATTTATTTATCATTTATTAATTTTTTTTTATCATTTATCAATTAATTAATTAATTAATTATTATTATTATTATTTTTTTTTAATTTTATTATCATTATTATTATTATTATTATTATTATTTTTTTTTTTGGGGGGGGGGATTGAGATCAAACGTCTTAACATGTAAACATGTGATTATGTATCAGCGTGAAATGTTATATTCATACACCAGTGCTCCACACTCATCTTTTTCTGCAGGACGTAAACATTCATATTTTTAGGGTCTTTATGCATGGGCCCACAAGTAATATTTTACTCGGGGAGGGGGGTGGGGGGAGGGGTGGTGTGATGTCTGGATTTATAATTTTAGAGCACACATTTATCGGGTGCCTGTTAGTGTTGAGCCTTGTCATTACCTGTACAAGCCAAATACTATCTTTCTTGTCCTCCACCTCCTCAGAAAACTGGGCGTGGCTGCTGAATGTCGTTGTGATGGGCTCCTCCTCCTCCTCCCTCTCTGAAGCGTCCTGTTCCATCATCAGAACCTCGCCTTCCATCACATGCCCTGATTACAAAGAGAACAGATGGGCACAACATTCAATTTTTAATGAACATCTAGATATTTCATACATAATTTTACTCTCAAGATGCATGAAAGATGGCTATTATGGTTCTGAATGTTAAATTTTATTGATTCAATTAAGGCATCTAGCTGCCCCTCTCCTCCCGAATAAAAAATGGATAACTCATATACGTAAGTCCGTAAATTTCGCATTTGGAAATAGGTAATAAAACTTTGAGAACTGTACATAGGAGAACAAAAATACAGAGTATTTTCATATCTGATTTATAAATCAGAAAATTAGATCTAAATAAAGAAAATCGTGGGAGAAAGTTTTTGGGTAAAAAGTGGGTCACAATCGGCTCAATCTCTCCCCATGGTGCGAGGCGTACGGGGTACCATCTGTGTATGGGGAATGTCAACAAATGTCAGTTTTATTAAAGAATGACCCATACCAGACGGTTATTTCTGTCTACTCTAGACACACTTTGCACCTACCAGATTCCTCAACAAGCTGCGTCAGTTCTGCTTTATCGATCACCCCTTCGTAGCTCAGCCCTCGCCCATCTAGAAGACTCTTTAACTTCTTGACGCTCAAGGAGACTGGATCGACCAACTTCATCATCAGCAAACCTGTCTGATACCAAGGAATATACTCCAACATCCGAGCCACCAGAAATAGGAGCGTGGCATACACCAACAAAAACACTATCTTCTTCATGAACATCTTCATATTTGAACTGGATGAAAGTGATTTTCAGGGCAGAATCTCTCTTACTAGTCTTAGTCTTATTCTCAACTCCTTGATTTGATCAAGATTATTCAATCAAATTGCATCTCTCACATTCCCTATGCATCATGTGCATAGTTTGCGCTTGTATCATGTTGCAGGATATATAGTTGTCAGATCAATAACCGGTAATGAGGGATTAAAATCTCTCATTTCAGTTCTCCCCGATGACGCCCCTTCTTCTCGATTCCAATCCGAACTCCCCGATTCAATGCATCTGGCTAGCTAGCTGCGCGCGAGCTCGACACCCTCTCCAAATAAAGGCTTACGTGGCCTTAACAATGTTCAATGGAATGACCCTGCGACACGGCATCATAACACAAAGTCCATTTAGATTTACTAATCACGCGACGTTTCAGTTGGAAGATAATCCTCTTTCTTCTCTCTTTCTCCTATTGGCTTTGTGTCTCGAATTAGCTCATAAAATGGTAGAACAGTCTTATGATAGATTTTCATCTACGGTCTTGTTGAGATCATGTTGTTGCCGAGTATTTTTGGTGATCGTTGAAGTGTATGTCACGTCGTACTTCGAAACGATCGCATATACTTGTACTAGACGTGTAATGTTATGTTGCTGATAACCCGGAAGTAACTTCCCTATAGATCTAGGAGCAAAATGTAAACACACAAAAGCGCGCGGGACCTTTAAATCACATGACCAGACTTATGATGTTGCGGATCTGCGCACGACGATCATTTATAAAGGAGATATGTTTACTAATTTTTTTTATGCATACTTTTTTAACCCAACGTTTTTCTTGATGACTGAAAAACTTACCAGGGGCCTACCCGACTTTATTGAAACAATAAATGTATGGAAAGTGAATTCCATCCATATATAATATGCATGGGTGTCGATCACGGGGATGGGGATATATCCCCCAATATTTCAGGTGGGGGATGGCCTGTACAATCATCCCCCAATAATTCACCATCAAAAAAAAATGAAGAGAAAATTAACGATGAGAGCCCGATGAGAGTATTTAATGGTTATTACTCGCAAGATGACCATCAATATACATCTCATTTTCATAATACATACATATATAAATAGAAAACGAAGTAAATGAGACAACCGTATATGAGACAAGAATAAATTGAATTCTCGCTCATACGGCTTCATCAGGAATTGATGAATTTATTCAATTTATTCAATCAACAGCATCATAGAAATGCAGTGCGCCAAATGCAAAGCCGCAGCGTTAAAAGCAACGAGCTAAATGTTAAGCGCGAAGCGCAAAAGTGCAAAAAGAAGTAGAGAGTGGGAGAGAGAGATAATGAGAGACAGAGAGGATAATAACCCAGGTAGCAAGCCCATGTGGGACCCACATGGATCCCATATTCTCTGAAACATGGGCCCCATATGGAAAACCATCTGGGGCCCTAAGGCATCTGCACCCAAGAAGCATATGGGACCCATATAAGACAGATGGGACCCAGATGGGACCCATACCAAACTGGGCCCAAATGGGTATGCCCAGCTTAATCCCATCTGGTACCCATATTGGTTAACCCAGATATATCCCATGTGGGTTAACCCAGATTTTCCCCATGTGTTACCCATATGGGCATATTCATATTCTACCAATATGTGTACGCCCAGCTCATTCCCATCTGGAACCCATAAGGGCTGGCCCGGATAGATCCCATATGGGTTACTAAATATTGGCCCCATATGGGATACATGGGTTCCATTTAATAGCCCAGATGGCACAAGTGACCCAGATCATCCCCATATGGGCCCCATATGGGCTTGCTACCTGGGAAAAAGGGAAAAGGGGAAGAAACGGGCAGAAGAAAAAAGGAAGGGGGAAGAGAAAAGGAAGAAAGACAAGAGAAAGAGGGATATTCCAGCATTTCTTTCAGGGAACTGATGTGAATGGGCGATGAAAAAAGAGGTTGACTTTAAAGTAACCTACAATGAAATATTGCTCTTTTTTATTTCTTACAATGTCAAAATTACTTTACGGGATCCCCTCCCTAAAAGGCTTAGGCATGTGATGGTAGGTATGAGGTTAATGCATGATCAGGAATTAGTTGAGTGGATGGAAAAGAAGTGAGAAATAAGCTGAAAGAAAGATGGAAAATTGCCATGGAATGATGGAAGGCAATGTGAGACAGGCCCAACATGTTCTAAAACAAGTAATAATATTCAAGAATAGTTATGATTTCTTTCACCTAGGAGTTCTTCAAAACCTAATTAAAAACGAGTAAATAATCAATGTCACATTATTAACAGGGCTTAAAAGGAAAGTGAAAAGAAAAACAAGAAACAAAAAGATTGAATGAAATTTGGGACCTTTGTTTATAACACCCTTCCAATAATAATGCACCTTCTAAGACTGGTTATAGTTTTTGAGAAAAATAGTGCTCTGGTCAGGGTCTTAGGGGAATATTATGCTTATATTTTAGAGCGTATCTGGTATGATAAGTATATCTGGGTGAAGAAGGAGATAATGGAAGTATGTTGTTTGGTAGTTGGAACGTAAGTTTTATATTATGTTTTTAAGAAACAGACAGTTTGTATGAGATCAGGGCCCCGTATTACAAAGAGTTGATATCAATCGCAACTTATTTGCGATTGATTTCAATCGCAAATTCGCAACCATGTACATAAGAGATAGGAGACTGCAAACTTGCGATTGATTGGAGGACTTACGATTGATTTGGATCAATCGTAACTCTTTGTAAGACGGGGCCCAGGAGTGGAAATTTTCTGTCATTTTGAGAACCAAATTTTGCATCAGTGATATTCTGTTTCATTGAATTGAGTTTCCCGCAGAGAGGATTCAGTTGGTTTAATTAAAGAAGGAAGAGAGTCAAATGAAGAACCAAAAGCAATATGTTTTTCATTTACTAATGAGAACTATGTTTTTTGAGATCTCCTTACACAGAATATTGGAATGGGTTTTTCACGATGAATGTTGTTTGGAGACATCAATATTCATAAAATGTATGTTTCTATCACCAGGAAATAAAGAATTTTCTGTCTACATGAACCTTTCCTGGTTGCTTATTAATGCATTTGCCCACTGGTAACATAATACTTTCACAAGTTGATATCCCTCACCATTGGATTTTTTTGGTAATGTCTAAATTTCGTTTAAAAATAGATGATATCAGTCTGGTAGGCCTACACTGCAGGCAAGAGTCAGGACTAACATTTAGCATGTTATTAATTTTATTACCACTCTTATATTCTCTGAAATGTTATCTTTATTGAGGGTGACTTGAAAAAGTTAATAACTTGGAAGGGGGGTGCAACCTGCCACACGCTTCTACCTCTTGGTTGCCGCTTGATCCATTGCCGAAAATATTTTGGCACCTATTATCCCCCCCAACCACGGACACAAATCGACACCCCTGATAATATGTATATATTATATCCAGGTTACTATTAAATCCAGGCAATCATACGTACGGTCATCTTCACAATTAAACAATGTCAACTCTTTCTTTATCGTCATCGCTCTTTTTGCAAAGCTTCTGATGAACTTCGGAACAAACTACCTTTACATGTCAAAAACTGTCAGACTGTCAACCAATTCAAAACTTGTCTTAAGACACATTTATTCAAAATTGCTTTTGATGATTAACTTGATGAATAGATCTGATATTTATTTACATTCAATATAGATAACTGCATTAGCATTGTTTGTCCCCCCCCCCCTTGTATTGTAGATTTATCCACTGCTTCTTTTTTAAACATATTAGTGATAGATCTGATATTTATTTATATTCAGTATAGGTAACTAGATTAGTACTGTAATTAGTGCCCCCCCCCCTGTATAGTACATTTATTATTTTGCTGTTGTTCCTGTAAATGTGATCTGTGTTTAACAAGCTGTGTTTTTTTACAGACCACCTCTTTTCCCGCATGTTCAATGTCTTTATAACATTCTTGTTATTGTTCATGAATTTATTCTTGTTGATGATGAACTTGTTTGTTACTGCTCATGCATGTATTGTTATCATGTCAGTGGAAAGAAATAAATAAATCTTGAATCTTGAATATTGAATCTTGAACTTACTCTGTTCACATTGATGTATATTTCATTTTCATATGTATTGTAATTTGTAGGTTTATTTGTAATTTTTTGTTGTGTTTAATATGTAATTGTATATCATTGTATTTTGTTTGTTATATAGCGCGCATATATTTTTAGAGACTTTGGTGGAAAGTGCCAGTTATAAGCACCGTTTTTATTATTATTACTATAAAAAAAAAATCATATTGGCCTCTATATATCCATAAATTGAAATACTATCTATCTATCTATCTATCTATCAGGCTATAGTTCATCCAGACGTTGGACAAAGCCCTCCTCATAACATTTCCATTCTCTTCTGTCTCTATATAGCTGTCCTATAGTCCAAGCGGCCGTTCCCATGTATGATGTTAGGTCATCTCTCCATCTTCTCTTCTGCCTTCCTGTTCTTCTCTTTCCCGTCCTTGGTTGCCATTCTGTTAAACGGTTTGTCCATCTATTGTCCTGAAGTATCGCTACATGCCCAGCCCATCTCCACTTTGATTCTCTGACTTTCTCCATGATGTCTTTAACCTTTGTTTTCTGGCGTATGACTTTGTGATTGATTTTGTCTCGCAGAAATAAATGCGACACCTTTCTCTCCATGGCTCGTTGAGTAGTCACAAGCTTCTGTTCTAGATCCTTTGTCAATGGCCATGTTTCTAATCCATTATTATGTCATAGTTGAGAATGCATTGGTTGAACATTCTTCTTCTTAGTGACATGGGTATGTTTTTATCGGTCAACATGTCTTTGTATCTTCCAAAGTTCATCCACCCTGCTTTTACTCTCATCATAACTTCTTCTTTTGTGGTGTCTTCCATTTTCAAATCTTTCCATCTTGATTTAACTATTTGTTTAATTCTGATGATCACTCGATCAGGACCGGACCCCTGTCAACAATTTGAGTCCCCATGCAGCTAGAGTAAACTAGCTTGAAAGTGACATGAATTACTATATACTAGTACAATGTACTATATAGTAGATGCAACTGACTTCAAATCTACTTGAATAGTAATTTATGTTATACGACATTAGATATAGTTCTAAGATACATGTTTCAAAGCAAAATTTCTACCTCACATAATATGCTTTGCTTTCTACTCAGGCCGTATTTCTAATTAGAAAATCGGTATATGCGGCATATCAAAGGAAATAGACGATATAGGGGAATCCCCTTCTAGCGTATAGCTAGACAGATGTGCGCGCGCATGTAGTGGTCACCAGTATTGTCTTTCGATGGAGTTAGCCTTATTATCCAACAAAATAACTTGTAAGAATTCGTTCATTTGGAGCATGTCTAAGATATCCAATGGCATGTACATTGCACTTTTAATTTCCATCTTCTGTCTTTCAGTCTTCTGGTGATTATTAAAGCAGAGCAGTTGAAGTGAACAGCTAAGTTGTCCTGTCAATTCAACTTTTGAAGAAGCTGAGTGATAGAGCGACGTGCACCTTGAATGAAAGCTGGTCGGCCAGACTCGGGCAATTCACGACTCGATGTGTGGTGAGTGAACAGGGTTTAGAAGTCAAGGGTAATTATTTTCAAGATATTCGCAAAAATATGAATGTGCATAATCACTATGATAACTTTTGTTGAAGATTTATGTAGATGTATTTTATAAATGTTTGTAGTGACTAGTGACTATATATCCGGTTTTTACCCACAATTTCCCTTTTCAATGCTTAATGCTTAATAATTCTATTACATTTTTTATGACTATGTGATTGACAGAATTGCAGAAAGCTAGCTGAAAGATGGGACATAATATCATGATGCATCTCTCAAAGTTAAATGGCCTGTTTGCTGTGAGGAAGCCGATGGGAATCACGTCAGCGAAGGTAGTGGACAGAGTGAAGGCTGCGTTGCTCAGAGATCTCCGGAAGGTTGAGATGTCAGAAGACCTTGCGGGAGATGAGCAGGCTCGCAGTGCTCTAGGGTAGGGTACTCTATAGCTTAATTGAATTATTTATCATCATGAATGATGCTTTTATAGTAGAGGGGGAGGGGGGGGGGCACGACCAACTACAGCTCCTCTTTCTGCAAGCGATTGTCTATATACTTCAGATGCAGTCTGGCGATCATTTCTTTGTCATTTCAGTTCTGCTGCAGATCACCTCGACCCTTCATCAGCAGTGCCAAAATCCAGTGTAGTTGTATCTCCAAACTTCAGCATAGTTCCAATGTATATGCTGAAATATGTATTCAAATTGTCTAAATTTTACTTCTACTTCTCCGTAGATGTCAGTATGAATTTGCATGAGTTCATGGTGAATTACAGCAATAATCTTAAGAGTATAATTTCATTTATTTTCCTCATACAGGGGTTCAGACAAACAAAGAGTCGATGGTCAAAGATGGATAAAGCTCCCCAAAATAGGCCATGGTGGAACTCTAGATATGAACGCTACAGGGTACTCGTGATTGGATGCGGGAGAGGTACCAAGTTACTCTCATCTTACCTTCAAGGAGGGAAGGTAACTTGATTTTTGTTCTTCCTGCCTTTTAGTCCTTATGTACTAGTATTAGTGCCAAAGCAAGTGGTTTTCTTGTTGTCATTTTCAGATTTTTAGATTTCATTCTCTTTTTAAGACACATCTGTTTAAGAAACATGCTGCAGCTACAATTGTTCCATGGACAATATCCTACACTTACCAAACTCCTAACTTCAAGGCTTGCCAAAAATCGTGCCTTATTGAACCTAACCTTTAGCCTACCCCTCAACATAAATCTTACCTAAAACACGATAGCAACCCAACCTCATATCGTACTAAAGGAAAGCCCAGAGCAGTTGTCATCAGTCAAATGTGGAGCACCAAATGACAGCATTTCTTCTAAAACCCCCAAGTTTTTTAAATTCATACTAGTAGTAGTGAGAAAAAAAAATGGAATGAAACTGTGCTGGGTATTTTTACGATCCATCAGTGATTTCTGATGATTGTAATTGACCCTACTGCAAATACAAATGCTACAGTAGATGGCGACATTCCTCCCATTCTGCGCAGGTCAGCACATGCGCAGATACGATACTGGGAAAGATGATAAGACATTAAGGTTTCTTCCGGCTTCCATAGAGAATGTACGGCAGTGTCACCTAATTTCTTAATCCTTATTTTACTTAACCATTGTTCAGGTTTCATGAACTTCCCCGATGATTTCATGAGATCTACTGTATGTAGGTACCATCATAATCTGTTACTTACCGGTATAGTGAATTGGTTCTGAAACTTTAATTTATATCGGACTTTCAAGTTCTTGACCCATTGTATTTGTATGGGGTCCGGAAGTGCCTTTGCCAAATATATCCATGGCCAGTGCTGCCCTATATGGCCAAATACTGTGATAGCAAGAACTGAAAGTGTCAGAAAAGAGTAGCAAAACATCTCTAAAATATGTCCTCACCAAGTTAAGTTCAATGGAGTTGGCTTGAAGACTTTTTACCTGTGACAGTGACCTTAACTTTGCAGTGCATGAGTTCCACTAGCACTTCCTCTGCAAACTCATCATGACTTGTGCTCACTAGTATTTTCAATAGCATTGCAGTAAATTTGTTGTTTGATTTGTGCATTTGGAGAAGGTTACTTGCAGTTAACAACAAAAACAAACAAAATTGTCAGTGATTTGTAATAAAATGAGGCATTGATTGCGTCTATTGAAGGTTTACAAAGCCCATGGGAGATTAGGAAGAGCAACAGACACAATGGATGCATCTGGAAAGGAAGTAGAAACAGCACAATTTGGTGAGTGTACATGAATTTTATGTTCCACTTGTGATGTGAAAACAATAGGACGGCTCATTGGGGGCATTGGGAGAGGGAGAGGAGGAGGGGGGCATGTCCCCCGGCCAAATCTAATCTGGCATATATCTGAAGTACACCTCTGGTATGAAAAGGAAAAGTGACCATAATTTTTCATGTATAGATATTTCTGGATATATGCAATTAGTGTAGGAGTTCCAATGATAAAGTGAAATGTATGAACATTACCGGTATTCAATGCACTACTGAACTTTTTCAAAAGAGTTATTTGTGTATCTTTTAATGTAAAAAGTGATATCATTTGTGTTCAATCCAATACAGATCATGTTACCAAGTCTGGACTGGAGAGGTGCTTGGAAAGCTTTGTTGGAGATATATTTCAAGTTCCCCCTGTGTGAGTAAAACCAGATAAATGATTTCCTGCTTTCATCTTTTTTTATTCATTTATTTACCACTTGTATGATAGAACACCCTAATCAGCACAAATGTTTTTATATATTTTTTATAGGGGTCCATGAACTCTTGTATTGTATTTTATACAACTCAATCCTAGATCCTATAAATCAAGTGATCAGTTAACACAGTCAAGTGTGATTCATTTACTGAGACTATCCCATGTTTTTGAAATGAAAATGTGTGCAGAAGTTTCCAGTACTATCCAATGATTTTAAAGTACTGTACATGGCAAGCAGCAGTGCCTGTAGAGGTTATAGTGCGCTTTTACTGTATGTGGGCCTACACTTGCATGGTACTATGCGTAAATGTGTATAGAGGTAAGTGCGCTCATCTCTTTGAGTGCATGCTAAAGTAAGCTTATTAAACGTGGGATTTATTTGTCAGTAATAATGACACAAACCAATCTCGAAATTATTTCTTTTTACATCTGATAACAAGGATCTAGGAGTTTGGTTGTATAAAACAAGTTTTGCATGTTTTCATTCATTCATTACAGGATCTATCGGCTCTCGTTGAGTCTGTTTATGCACCTATCATACAAAGCCATCAGGCTGAGTTCAATAAATGCATATAACCTTAACTCAAGTGCAAATAGATCGTATAATGAACTCATTCGCATGCATCATTTATATAGTATTGCATTGCATTGCATTGCATTGCATTGTATAGTACTGTATTGTATTTTCATCCTGAAGGAAACTAATTGTACCTAAACATACGATGGCAGGTATTCTGCCCTGAAGGTGGATGGGGAGCGCATGTCTGACCTAGCAGCAAGAGGAGAGGATGTACAGCCTAAACCGGCCAGGCCAGTCAAAGTCTACAGCTTACACTGTCTACGATTTCAACCACCAGATTTTGATATAGGCAAGTTTGGTTCTCATGTATTGATCCCTCTACAAAGTGTTTGTGGCAAGTGGGGATTGGGTGTACAATGTAGTTTCAAGTGTGTAGAAGAAGTGTTGTAATTGATCATTAGGCGAGCTGGTGTGTGGGAAGTGTGAGAGTTAGAGAGAATGAGAGAGAAAGGGAGAGAGATAGAGAGAGAGAGAGAGAGGGACAGGGGGAAGGAGAAAGGAGGGGGTAGGGAGGGGGAGCACCATACAGACCCCTGGAGGGAAAGAGAGAGAATGAGAGAGAGAAAGAGGGGGATGAGAGAGAAATAGATAGAAGAATAGAGCAATTGATTTAAAGGACAAAGCCGAGCAAGATCAAGAGATAGGGTAGGGTGGGTAGGGGGTGAAGGAGAGAAAAAGAGAGAGTGCATTTGGATAATCGAATCGTTATTATAGGATCATTATTTTATTTTACCTTGCGTACTGTACTATATTTATTTAAACAAGTTTATGTATCCCCCTGGAGGGAAAGAGAGAGAGAGAGAGAATGAGAGAGAGAAAGAGGGGGATGAGAGAGAAATAGATAGAAGAGAGAAAAAGAGAGAGTGCATTTGGATAACCGAATCGTTATTATAGGGTCATTATTTATTTTACCTTGTATTTTAACAAGTTTATGTATCCAACAAGCCATTCATTGCTATATTTACATGTATACCACAATTTTTTCCTTTGCCAATCCTGCATAGAAGTCCACTGTGGAGGAGGGTTTTATGTCAGAAAACTGATCCATGATGTAGGAAAAAGTAAGTACGTGTACACGTTATAAACAAAATCAAATGAACGTTACTTGTTACTACTTATCATGCTTCCTCGGTCTCAATACTGAGAAAAATTGCACGTTTGAGGTCTGAAGAGAGGCCGTTTTAATTGTTGCATTTACAGGTATTTACTTCCTGAAGAAGAAGAAGGAGGAGATGGAGTAGGGAGGAGATGGAGTAGGGAGGGGATGAGGAGGAGGAGAAGAGGATAAGGAGGAGAAGAAGAAAAAGAAGAAAAAGAAGAAAAAGGAGGAAAAGAAGGAAATGAACGAGGAGAAGAGGGATGAGGAAAAGGAGGAGGAAGAGAAGAAGAAAGGGTAAAATCAGAGTCTGCCTTCCATCTCTCATGTACAGTACATTTGTGGATTTTATTTGTATAGAATGGCCGTTCCCCCCCCCCCTTGTTTTGTTTTGGGTAGAACAAATTTGATTTGACTTCCAGGATATGTACCTATATTTCTTTCAGGTCTTGGAACTTGTGCCTTCATGACAGGGCTCTGTCGGACAGAGCAGGGCTACTTCAAGCTGGACCAGCATGCATTGCCAGAAGAGAAATGGACTTTGAAGGATATAACAAGGGCACTTGATGAATTCCATAACAGCATGGATACGGGTGTTGGGTGACCAAGACCATGGACCTACTGCAGACGCTAATATGGCTTGAAGAGCAAACAAACTTTCCAGATGGCCTATCTATGTATTCATGACAAACTAGAATGAAGAGGTGTCACCACAAGAGGAAGACATTATCACTGCTGCTGGGCCAGAATACCTGATGCACTCGCCTCCATATCCAAGCTACCTTGTTACCATTGAACAGCTAAATCTCTAAGAGTGTAGCACATTTTGTAATAAAACATCTCCATGGTTTGAAATTAGATGCGTCTAGTGATTGATGTTGGTTTGTAGTATACACCGGAGTGTTGGCTCAGTCAGTAGAGCGTCCGCCTCACAACCGGGAGGTCGTGGGTTCGAACCCCGGCCGCGTCATACCAAAAGACGTTAAAAGATGGGAGTTGCTGCTACCTTGTTTGGCGTTCAACAATAAAGGGGATAGAGTAATGTCGATCTGGCGCTGCTCAGTGGCTGCCGGGCTCACGATCAATTGGGCAAAAAGAATTTCCATTTTCGGTTTAACTTAATAAAGATTATTATTATTATTATTATTATTATTATAACACATAGAATAGAATACATGTACGATTATGGGCCCCCGTTTCATAAAACTTGTCATCAATAACAAGTGCTAAAATTCTATGACAAATATGCCCTCAGCCAATCTAATGCAATTAAATTCAGTCGCTTATAACAGTTATTGTGTCTTGTTATTGATTACAAGTTTTATGAAACAGGGTCCTGATTATATCTCTTTATCCTGAACAACAACACATACAGTGGAGCCTCGATAGAAAGAACACTGTACAACAAACTCACTGTAACATGGTAATTTTGCCACTCCCATCTCTTCTGTTTCCTTGTTTTTTGTTTATAGTCCTGATACACTGCACATGTACATGTTAAACAAGGTTTCAGAATGACACGTTTCCTTTGTTAGGATATGCTTTGTCCAAAGGATTTCTGTTATGTCAAGGTTCCACTGTACTTTCCTACAAATTAACAAACAATACAAAAACAGTATTTTGGTTTATATTTACATACCGGTATATCTTACACCTTTTAATGAACAAAGAATTTAAAAGAATTAGAATACACAAACAATGCTTCCATTGATAATATACATGATTTAGAAGAAAAAAAAGTTTTAAGTTGTTAACTGTACATTAGAGTAGAAACTTATAGATTTAAAACTGGTCTATGATCTGCTTCACTGTGACTTTGTCTGGTTCTGGTGAATCCCATGAAGAAAACAAATTAATATGATTTATAAGACACTATTTTATCAGACAATATTGGAGTATGTAAAGGATCTATCTATTCCACTGGCAAATACAATCTTTGAATTATGACAGAGCACCAATTAGACTTTCAATATAACAATGTAGAGAGATCTTAAATCTTGTGTACTATATGACTATACTGGTTGGGAAAGAAAGTCATGATAGATCTACTAAATTTCTCTTTTGTGGGACATGTCATTGCCAGATAACTAATACAAAATAAAGAAAGAAAATAGGACAATATTTTTGCAGCAAGACAATATTGAACAGTGAAACTTCATTACAAGGAACAGTGATATATCAAACTTTAAAGATAATATAATAGTCCAATTTTTTTTTAAAAGGCTCTATCAAAGATGGCTTCCATAATTATACAGGTATAAGGTAACTTCCTTTGTCTCAAGGAAATAGTTATAAGTCAAGTCCAAGATATTTGGTCACTGTAATTCTAACTGTTGCCTCTTATCATGCAATTAAGATTGAAGATCATACTACAAATAGAAATCCTTATCTTCCTTGATATTTGAAAGATTAAACCTTGCATTAATGTCATTCTCCTAAAAACCAGTCTCACTGAAATTTGCCTGGAATGAGTCCATGAAGCCTTTAACAGCAATACGAAGAAAAAAAGAGTCTTCTCATATCGGAGAAAGTCTTCTCAAATCGGAGGAGGTAGAGCCTTTACTAGAGTAAAACATTCTTGGTAGCTGTCTTCGTAGTCTGCATGCTTCTTCACCAGAATGCAGCATGTCGCCCTCTTTGCCCCGCTTGAAGCTCCTAAGTCCTGCAGATGTAAAAAACAGGAATTTCAAATGACCATTAAAAATCAAACGCCCAGGTACATCGTACTGATATTTAGGACTTCAAAATCTTGTCACAAATGATCGAGAGCAATAGACCATTTTTGCAATGTAACCAAATCTAATGCATACATCTTTGTGAAGTGCCTCGATACAAATATATTGAGGCACTTCAAAAAGACGTACCGTATGCATTAGATTTGGTATCACTACGAAAAATGGTCGTTTGTAAACTGGACATACATGAATATACATGTATATTTAAAAATGGATCAAATATCAACTGAGATATCTTGAGCTTTGTGGGAAGAGTCATACGATTCAGTCAACCTCGCATAAGTCGACCTTGATGGGACTGAGTGAAATTCATATTTTTATCTTGGCCTATTTAGAGATGTACAGTCCACCTATTACTTTGCTTACTCACTGGCCACAAGTCCTTTCTAAATATGAAAAAAGGAAACTTATCCAGTAATGGCCCACGCCTTTTATTGTTTATGTCTCTCTTGTTTTTCTGTTAAATGGGTGCTGCCCATAAAAGAACATTCAAAGACAGCATACAACTGATATCACAGCTAATTCTGAGATTTGGCAATGGACTTGCATTTACACAAAAACTGGCTTGAAACAAGTTCAAAATTGTTTAAAATAGAGGAGTCTTTTTGCTCTTAAACACAGCTCTTCATGAGAGAAGCAGATACTTACAGATTTTGAAGGAACGTAGGCGTAGGGCAGGTCAAGGTCTTCACATACACCAGGCAAATGGCACATAACTTCAATAGGCGTTACATCTCCAGCAAACACCACAAACCTGTAAGAGAGAGAGAGAGAGAGAGAGAGAGAAGCCTCATAAGATAGGCAATTGAGTAAGAAAGTAATTTTGCATCCATTTCAATTGGGAGTCGGGACCTACATGTATGTAAATATGCTGTAAGGATTCAAGTAGGCCTGTTGTTTCATCGACTGAAATGTAATACAGTCAAACCTGTCTATAGCGACCGCCCAAGGGAAACACAAAAAGTGGTCTTTGTAGACAGGTGGTCTTTGTAGACAGGTTCCTTTAGTACATGTTTCAATGAGAAACCATTTTCAAGGGAAACAAAAAATGTGGCCTTTGTAGACAGGTGGTCTTTGTAGACAGGTGGTCACTAAAGCAGGTTTGACTGTATACAAATTGTATCTCACAAAAATCTTATCAGTAATTTTGGAACCCTTTGTCATAATTTACTTCATGTACCGAAAAATCATATGTACATGTATGTGATTGTCGTGTGAATCATCATACCCAAAGATTGGATATTTTGACTAAAAAATAAACAGATTGTTGTATTTTGCCCTAAATATTAGTTTAGAAAAAGAAAGGAAAAATAACACCATGCCTAAAAGTACTTCACTCCTACTTATTAGGTGGTCTGTCGGTATCGACAGATCACCTATTGTTTTCGTCAGAATTTTCTTTCTTTATTTATTTATTTATTCTTTATTTATTTTTATTTATTTCTAACCCCTTTTTTGTGTATAGGATAACTCAAGATTGGTTTTGTCAATTTCTTTCAAATTTGCCACAGTCATAGGTCATTGTCATAAGACGTGACAGGAACATTTTCATGGTCATCAAGTCTTCATGACGTCATCCAGGCGCCATTTTGTGAATTTTTCTGAAAATCAACTCATGATCATATCTTCATAACAAAAAGTCATTTCTTTTTCATATTTATCAGGATTAAGGTCAATGTCCGTCCGGTCAATTTCAGGTCAAAAAACGCCAGCGTATCGTCGTCCATAAAATTTTAAAATGCTCTAAATCGTCTCAAATTCATTTTGGATACGTTTCAGGCCATTTTAAGCATTTTGCAAAAACGCGCACAGCACACATGCGCGCGTTTTCGCGTACTGGCATTTTGCAACATACAATCGCCGAATTTTCTCTGTCATCATATTTGGCAAATTTTTCCAAGCATTTTGATACCTTGATCACTTTTTTCTGACCAGTAATAACGCAATGAGCGTCCGTCAAAGTTGACAGCGCGCGCGGACCTGCGCTCTCTGTATCCACAATACATGGGCAAAAACATGCCTATACAAAATTCATTGTTACTCTTCAGAATGGATAGGAACTCCCAATTTTTTTTCATATTTTGATTGAATATGAGTCGGAGATATGATTTCATGTCTCATTTGACCCTCAATTAAGTCATGACTTCATCATAATGGCCTCCGAACTCAAAATTTCAATTTGCATATTATGACGTCAGCATATTTTTGGAAAATTGATTGTATCTCTGTAAATATTGATCGATTTTCTTCTAAATTTCAATATGTTCTAGCTGAGACGATTCTCTACAAATGCAGTCAACACGATTTTTCATTTTGACAAAGGCATCATGGCGTATTTTTGCGATTAAAGGAGGCGTGTCAATTTTTCACATTTTGCGTGTATTCTCTAGGGGACATGACTTTTTCTCAAAACTGGATTCTACATTCCCGTCTTTCGCGAGCAATATCTCCATTGTTTCAGTTTTGTTTTGCTGAGCTTTGAGTATGTTGTAGCTGAGACATTAGCGAGCTTTCGATTTAGGCACCCGACGTGGGCTACGACGCGTGACGTCATATTTATCAACTGCGCGTGTGCGAGCTTCTGGGCCCACGTTCCCTTCCAAATCACACGACGGGAGTCGGGGCAATTTCCGTGAATCCCGTCGTCGTGAAAACGGCAACGTGGGTGCAGTTTCCTCGGTATCCCTGTTGTTATCATTTTATCATTTTTTCTTTCTGTCTTAATTTCCTTATGTTTTCTTTGTTTCTTCCTTCTATCACTTTCTCCTATGTTAGTCTTTGTTTTTATCATTCTATCACATTCTCTTTCCTTATGTTATTCTTTGTTTCTTCCTTCTATCACCTTCTCTAATGTTATTCTATGTTTTTAACATTCTATCACTTTCTCTTTCTGTCTTTCCTTATGTTATTCTTTGTTTCTTCCTTCTATCACTTTCTCTTATGTTATTCTTTATTTTTATCATTCTATCACTTTCTCTTTCTGTCTTTCCTTATGTTATTCTTTGTTTCTTCCTTCTATCACCTTCTCTTATGTTATTCTTTATTTTTATCATTCTATCACTTTCTCTTTCTGTCTTTCCTTATGTTATTCTTTGTTTCTTCCTTCTATCACCTTCTCTTATGTTATTCTTTATTTTTATCATTCTATCACTTTCTCCTTCTGTCTTTCCTTATGTTATTCTTTGTTTCTTCCTTCTATCACCTTCTCTAATGTTATTCTATGTTTTTATCATTCTATCACTTTCTCTTTCTGTCTTTCCTTATGTTTTTCTTTGTTTCTTCCTTCTATCACTTTCTCTTATGTTATTCTTTATTTTTATCATTCTATCACTTTCTCTTTCTGTCTTTCCTTATGTTATTCTTTGTTTCTTCCTTCTATCACCTTCTCTTATGTTATTCTTTATTTTTATCATTCTATCACTTTCTCCTTCTGTCTTTCCTTATGTTATTCTTTGTTTCTTCCTTCTATCACCTTCTCTTATGTTATTCTATGTTTTTATCATTCTATCACTTTCTCTTTCTGTCTTTCCTTATGTTTTTCTTTGTTTCTTCCTTCTATCACCTTCTCTTATGTTATTCTTTATTTTTATCATTCTATCACTTTCTCTTTCCTTATGTTATTCTTTGTTTCTTCCTTCTATCACCTTCTCTTATGTTAGTCTTTGTTTTTATCATTCTATCACATTCTCTTTCCTTATGTTATTCTTTGTTTCTTCCTTCTATCACCTTCTCTAATGTTATTCTATGTTTTTAACATTCTATCACTTTCTCTTTCTGTCTTTCATTATGTTTTCTTTGTTTCTTCCTTCTATCACCTTCTCTTATGTTATTCTTTATTTTTATCATTCTATCTCTTTCTCTCATCCTTATGTTATTCTTCGTATCACATTTTCGCGCACTGTGAATTTAGTACCTGACTTAGTCACCTGATCTCAAAAATCGGTCACGTGACCGACGAAAGCCCGTCGTGAAAAATCGAAAGCACTTCCGCGAAGGGAACGGACGTGAGCTGCGCAACGTCTCCACGCTCCAGTTAACTCGTAGTAGCCCACGTCGGGTGCCTAAATCGAAAGCTCGCTAATAAGCTATCACAAGTGTGCCTTTTATTTTTCGATCAGATGCCGGGATCATGCTTATATTTCACTTGCAAAGTGGGATTTGAGAATTCCATTTTCCGTTCACGTGTAATCGCTATGGGAAATGTTTTGGGAAATGTTTTTGTATATCGGTAACGCACTTGTTCATTTTTATTTTCCCACCACTTTATTGTGAGCGTGATTGCTCAATTCGGCTCCATCAATTTTCATCAAATTTTTGTCAGTCATCAGGCTTATCAAATTCAAGTGCCACCATTTTTTCAAGGTCATCAGGTCATCGTGACGTCATCCAGGCGCCATTTTGTGAAATCACATTATCAATCATATCTTCATGATGCGTCATCAAAGGTTATTTATATTCATATCACATATATATTAGGTCAAGGGTCAACAAGTCATGTCATCAAAGGTCACAAAGGTCATGACGCCAGCGCGTCAATATTTTAAAATGCTCAAAATCACTTAACTATTAAACGAGTACGAATCAGGTCATTTTAAGCATTTCAAAATTTCCGTCCGTGCGCGGCGTTATCTTGCGCGCACGTTCACATCGTAAACACGCCGTTTTTGCATGGTTTGTATTTCTGACACTATTTTTGACAATTTCCAACTATTTCCAGTCATTCTCGACCTTCTATAATGCCACACGCGTGCGTCAAACTTTAAAATTCGTGCGCGCGTCAATGGGCAATATAATGTAAAAAGTGGTAAAAACATGTCTATATAAAATCCGCCATAGCTCGTCAGAATGCCTGAATTCCTCTCCATTTTTTTCATGTTTGGATAGAGTATGAATTGGAGATATGATTTCATGTCTCATTTTGCCAGTACATATATCGTGACGTCATCATAAAGGCCTTGGAACTCAAAATACGAATTTGCATATTATGACGTCCGCATATTTATGGAAAATTGATTGTATCTCTGTAAATATTAATTGTTTTTCTTCCAAATTTAGATATGTTGTAGCTAAGACAATTCCCTACAAGATAAGTTATCATCACTTTTCGTTTTGATGACGTCATCAAAGTGAAAATTTCAATTAAAGGCGACATGTCAGAATTTTCTTAACGTGCGTGTTATGTCTACGAAAGTCGAATTTCGTTCACATCATGAATCTACATAACATTAATCTTTGAGCACTATCTAGCTTATTTAAGCTCTTTTTTCTTCCAAATTTTGATATGTTGTAGCTAAGACAATTTTCTACAAGATCAGTTATTCAGATTACATAACAGACCACCTAATTCGTCCTCATGACGAATTACATTTCTAGTATATCATTCATAGTTAAAGGACAATCCAACCCTTACTAATAAGTATATTTTTATGAAAGCAGAAAAAGAACAGAAACAGAATGGCAAAAGTTTGAAATGTATCGGACCAATAGTAGGCCTAAGGAAGTTATGAATGTTTGAAATATGTGATCACTAAGTCTATGCGAATCTTAAATTGGTATTTCGGTCAGTGGATTGTGACGTAGGACGTGGATAACTCTCCCATTTGCCGTGTACAAAAATATCAGTAATTTCTGTTTTTCTCATAAGTTAGCATATCATAGGTCCTCTAAAAAGAATGTTTGAAACATTTAAATTATGTTGGAACAGATGGGAAAGTAGTCTGACACTACATCACCGTATGATCCGTATCACGTTGACATTACCGCTTCAGTCAATTTGAAGTACCGGTAAGCCTTTGAAGTGCCCATACGTAAAGTGACTACAATTTTCAAAAATTCATAACTTTCATATATTTAGTCAGATTTAATTAAAAATTTAATCAGTTTGCTTCTCTGATTTTTCTGCTTTCTTTTAGAGTAGTTGTCTATTTGGGTTGGATGGATTTCCCTTTAAGAGTATGTTTAGCTCTTCTGTTTGATACCAAATTTGCCATGGTGTCACACTCACACATATTTCTGGAGTTAGAGCCAATTTTATGATTTTTGGCTTAGTGAACATTTTCAATGGAATTGCCAAAACAAACTGAACATACATAAACTTCTATGGTGGAGGAACACAATCAAGTATCTGTACACTCTTCAATTTAAAGGCATATATTGTTCATTAACCTTCTCATCTATTAGCTCATATAGGATAACAAATAGTGAACGTTTCAACCTGAGAAGGAGCATAAAATATGACCATCCCCCAGGTGATAATTTAGAGTTTGAATGGAGGGGGAACCAACTAACAAGTGGGCCACGTATTTAACATTTCAATAGCCTCCTGGCACAAACAAGAAGTTTTTGGGGCAAAGGGTAAAAAAAAAGGTTTAAATTAAGGACATTCATAGTTGACAGTAGTCACAGTACACAAGACTTCTGTTTTTTTTTTCTTCTTCTTCTACTTCTTTTGGTAGTCCTCTGTCCTTTGGCTTTAATCCTTAATATAATTATTACAGGTGAAATCATAATGCTGAGTAACTTGTGTTTGTACTGAATGGGTACAGTTACTATGTCTGTTTGTCAAGCTTGTATCACATCAAGATAAGATTTGAAATGAAATGAAATGGAAGAAAAAGAGGATGACATACCCTTTTTCTCCCTTGCGAAGAAATTTTTGAACTTCTTTTACACCACGTCGGACCATCTTGCCTTTGCTAGCTGTGAAGAAAAACATAACCAGATAAACAGGTTTGTTAGCAAAATATGTAGACTTAACATAGATCTATATAGTCTAGATTCTATATATAGTCAAGTTGAATGTAGAAAAATAAGAAAATAGTCTCATTTGTTCCTCCAATACGTTTTCCAATTAATACCAGTTTTAAAAAAATCAAAACAAAACACAAATACCGAAATAGGGTTGAACTTGAAGCCAAATCAAGTTATAAACATGATAAATGTAGATTTTATAGATAAGTTCTACAAAATGTATGGTGCCAACTGCCATGAGACACTTAATTGATGCATCAGCTTGGGGGACAACATATATATCCAACATTCATGTTTTAACAAAACAAAAAAAAGTCACATTCACACACCTACTCTGGTCACTCCGCTCACACTGTCAAAGAAATGGTTCCATGTCAGGTCGCCCAATGTCAGCACGCCCCTTACAATGTTGCCCCCAATTCGTCATGTCGCACCCGATTTTTTTTTGGCGATTTTAACACCAACCCTAACCCTAACCCAACCACACAATTTGGGGACGACTGCGTATAGGAGGTGACTGTGTATAGGAGGCGACCGGCTGGGGGGCGACCTGACCAGACACCACAGAAATATGTGACATGTTGTCTCTCACTCTCACTCTCAGTTACTTTCAGTCTCAGCTCAGATCGCGTAGAGCCAGAGCAATTCACTTCTGAATTCTGGCAAACCCAAAATAATAAAATTAAACGTCCATGAAATCAAAAGAAAATTTCACATCCTGATTGTAAATTTAGATATAAACAGGATTTGATGTGAGTTGTATTTTTTGAGTTATCGTCAATTAAAAATGTGTACCATTGGCATCAATACTGTTGCACAGAATATAACACACGTCCATTTGAATTAATGGGACTACATATCACCTTTCTTGATGACTTTGTACAACTTTTTCGTTAGTTTCCTTGAAGCTAAAGGATTGGCTATGGGAGAAATTCGCGTAACAAGTTCATCATATGATAGTTCCTGTGTTTCAGCTTCCTCAGCGTTGTCAATCCCGTTCTTCACTGCTGGTGACTTCATGATTTTGCTTTTTAGTGCCGTCTCGTCCACGTGTTCAACAGTTGCGTGTACCAAGCTAGCTAGCTAGATAGGGCCACGCCAGGCATGCAGGCCAGGAGCTCGAGCTAGCACGGCCCGAGCAGCTAGCTATGCCAGCGCAAGCGGCGTGGTTAGTTCAGAGATTTCGCTCCGTTGAACGGGACCCATCGATGCCTCATAACTGCGGTGCATCGATTACTGTAGAGGTAAACTAGTCGCTTGCATTCTCATTTCATTCGTCATATGTTCCCTTTTTATGTATAAAAAAAAGAAAATTGAAAACGCCTGTAAGGGGAGAGTCACTATATTCTATTTTAATTTTTGATAAACTGTAATTTGATTATAGCCTTGATAAAACTTAGATCTAAGACTGACGCTCAAATTGGCAACAACAATTAGCAGCATTATTACATTGGCTACAAATCATGGCGGATGAACAGAAAGAACTCGACACTCCTGGGAGCGATGGATTTCCAGCTCAGAATCAGCAAAATGACGACTCCAGCATAGGAAACGACGGAGGAGAAAATGCAGAAACATCTCCAGGGTCATATAGATCGAGGTTTGTATATGATTTAAACGTTTATTCTTGTAGTATTTAATAAATGTATACAGCTCAGTGAGTGACATATTGAAGTTTTGAACATAAAAAATGCACGCGACGCGAACGCCAACAACGCGTCAGCGCGGCGAAACGTCCCTGCCGCTCCCAGCATACATGTCTACGTCTATGGTCTAAGCTATGGCACGGCTATGCCCCGGCTATGCCCATGCCCCAGCCATAATTAAAAGGCATAAACTACATCATACATGCATACATGATGTAGATCATGCCCTGTACTGCTGTAGGCTGTAATGTAATCAAATTCATGCTTTCACTATCAGTTAGTAGATTTTGTGGTGGTGTATAATAAACTATAAATAATAAAATGCTCCATTTTTTTTGTTTTCATTGCTTGTGCCTTGTGTCATTGTTGTGAGTTGTGGTTGTGTTTACTAAGTTGGTTAGGGTCTAGTGAATGTCAGGCTAAAAATAAAAATTAATAAAAAGTACAAACTTTTCGCACCCATCCTACAGACCGCACATGTACAAAACAAATGGGAGAAAAATGAGCATTATTGTTGAAACACTTACTTTTTTACCTTTGAGTTTGATGGTCCAAAATCGTACTATTACCGTAAATGACCATAAAAAAACAGTTGTGTAATTTCCAGCTGATTCACAGCTCAAAATTGTGTAGAAAAACCGAAGAAACCGCCGCTGAATTTATTCTGGTGCGTTCTCATTCGGTAGAGTTAGTAAATCGTCTAATGTAGTTTCAGCTAATGATTGACCGAAACATAGTCTAATCAACCTCCAGTAACTCGGTCCCTATGGTCCGTTTTGCGCCTGGCATGCGCGACATGGTAAGGTATGCATTAAGGTTTTTATGACGGAATTCGAGTAGAGATTCAGTGCCCCCGGCCCGGCGACCAAAAATGCACACAATGAACACGAAACGGCTCTTCCCCAGGATTGACATTTGGCAACATATTTCCGCTACATCGACTAAAAATGTCTGTGGTTGATGCTTTAGATTATCAGTTTTTAAGTCCAATTGCAATTTATGCATGATGCGATTCTCTAAGTCAAACTCGCACTTGTTAAATTGAAAAAATAGAAACCGTAGGATTTCCACATCCAATTACTGAAAGGAGAGAAAAATTGTACTTGTTTGTAATAGAGTACCGAAGCTGTGACGTCATAAAAATCTATTTTTGGAATTTTTCAATTTTTTCTTCATTTTCCGAAAGACCACCAAAAATAATGTCCAAATGTCGAAAACCAATTGAATAGGTTAAGTATTGGCTGAGATATGACCATCTGAATAAAGATTGCCTATGGGAACTCAGTGTTATATTGCTCTGGCTCCTAATGTTATGAGCCAGAGCAATATAACACTGAGTTCCCATAGGCATATCTATCAGCCAATACTTAACCTATTCAATTGGTTTTCATTTGGACATTATGAAAATGAAGAAAAATTGAAAAATAGATTTTTGATGACGTCACACTTCACCACTCTATAGGCCTGAGTCTAAACGGTTCCCTGTCCGGTCCCCGACCGTCGCGCCGAAACCCGGGTTTGAAAATTCGGGTTTCGGGTTTTTCAAAATTAAATTTCATACTGATATTTTGAAATAAAGAACTAAAAATATGCAATTCACAAACTTATATTTCAATTTAATTAAATAAATATGCTTTAGAAATAGATGGATATCGTTTCAGTTGACGGTAGGTCTTTTATCGCTCTAAAATTGAGGCTGCAAAGAAGGAATCACACTTCGCGGTACCGAGTGCGTTCACAAACGAAGTCAAAATATGACCCACTGAAGACTGAGCAAGTTATGAAAGTACCACACACAAGACCAAAATGTTGATCAGACTATTATAATTAAATCGTAATATTAATAGGCATTAATTTAATTGTCAAAATATATCCACAACATAATGGTTTACCCTTGATATTATGATGAAGGAAAATAAATTAAAGCTCTTGAAATAACATCGAAGTGCCTTAATTCGTTCGTTCTAAAAATGCGTGTATAACTGCAAGCTTAAGTTAGGAGTCAAGTTTTTCGAGCTTGATATGCGTGTTTACAGCACCGTCATGCATGCAGACAGAAGTCCGAACTGATCAGAACAATAAGCATTAAACCAATTAAAAAAAATCACATAACTCACTTTGAGGGACTACAGCTCAACAAAATTACTGTAAAATAATAATTTGCTTTGACAAATAATACTACAGATATTCATAATATCTCACAGAAATATGGATATTTCCGTTGCATTATTAGAACAGCAATTTAATCTTAACTCCCGCCGCTGCATGCACACGATTTTAGTGTGGTGAAAATTCCTGTTCGGGTACCCGGTCCCCGCCCAAAATTTTCAAGTCAAACCCGGGATGACTCAGGCCCAGTTTGTAATAATGTTAAATGTATCTGTATCTGTAGAGGTGTAAACTATTCTCATCTTATTCTTGACCAAACTTCGGCACACTGCCAGACTAAGAGTAAGACAGGCTATCTATTGATGCCAAACATCTGGGGTAAGAGGAGCCTAAACTGCCTTGTGTCAGTGTGTCATTGGAATAAGTAAAAATTCATGAAAATATTGTCAAAAAATCAGCAGTGTGTTTGGTTTTGCGTGTTTATTTGTTCGTTTGCTTTTTTTTTAAGAAGACAAGAATTTATGACCATTCAAAGGGTATGGAAATCTTCATTTCACAGTAAGATACCCTCGAACTGTAAATAAATGTAAATCCAGCCTTGTCTACCTTTTACTATCTTTTTCCCTTATTGATGCAACAATCTTACATGTGATGGGATTTTTTTTCTCCATTGCACTTGATTTTATGACCTTTTCCCATTGTTGTGTGTGACTGTTGTGATCCGACATTGGACTGTAAGATCATATGAGAAAGCAGGCTTGGATTTGGCCTTTGTTTTCTTCAAAGTTTTCCTTTGCAGAGCAGAGCACATATACTGTAGGTATGTCATGGAGGGTCTGTCATCTACCTACACGTTTCAGGTAATTTTGTTTTAAAATTCAAGCAGCGACGTACCTTCAAATATATGTTCTTGTTATGGACAGAGTGACAACCATGAACACAAAGGAACTGGGTGTGATTCAGCACAGCTTCATGTGTCTCATCTTCTCATTCTGCATGGCTGGTGATGACCCACATAAACAAGGCTCCTAGTACAATAACTATAATAACCTGTTACAAATGCTCAAGCTAGATTTAAAGCTGAAAGAAATGATTAACGATGAGAGACGTTAGTGACCAATTCCAACCATCATTTTCTTGCTCTGCAGAGATGACGGAAGTGAGATGGAAGCTTCAAGCGGGCCGTCTACACCACCACCAACCTTTGTGCGTCTAGCGCCAATTTTAACACCTAGCGAAGCCATTGGGACCGGTGGGTCATCATCCAGTACACAGTCAGCAGAAGGAATCGACCAATCGGTATTGTTTGAACAGTCGGCTGAAGGTGCTCCTGGTTCAGGGCATATGGATTACAAGTTTGTTGATGGCAAATACGTTCAGTACACACCTACAGGACAAGAGGTCGATGGAAGCCCACAGTTGATGGATTTCAATGGAAAGTCATCCAGTGTCACCTCGGTAGATGGCGGCCAAGGGTTCATATGTAAAGTGTGTGGTGCTTGGTATAAGCTTCGCCAGTCGCTGAACTCGCACATACAAGACCAACATCAAGGCAAGCGATTCAAGTGCTGCAAGTGTCCCTACAGCACAAACAGGCGCCATGATCTCTATCGTCATGATGGACAGGTACACAGGGGTACTGCCAAACAAATGGTCCCTCTGGTGTCCCCAATAGCCAAACCCCTCACAGGGAAAGCCAACACCGTAGCAGCAGCTCTGAAGAAGCGTGACGAGAGGAAATTACTGAAGAAGGTGCCGACTGTTAGCTCACCCAGCTTTACCGCAACCACGATAAACCCAGCTGGCTTGAGTGCTGCCAATTTGTCAGCGATCAACTTGAGCTCTCCCACCATTAGCTTAGAAAACAAGTCTGTCAAGCAACTGCTCAATCCAGGAGAAGGTGCTGACTCCCAGCAGTTGGTTGTGGTTAGTGATGGGATGCAGGGAGCTGTGTATTCCGAGTCCCCGTCGCCTCAGCAGAATGAGAGCAGATCGGGATGGCTGGAAGAGAATTCGAGCAGCAGCAGCAGCAAGCCGCACAGGCAGACAGAATCCTTTGAGCACCAGCTACCAAGCGGTGCCATCTTCAGACGCATCACAGAAATCACATTCTTCCCCGATGGACGCATTCGAGAGACTCGTACAGAGGAATATGAGATGCCATGATTTCATAGAAACATCACCTTGTGTTTCAGTTTCAATCTACTTTACATATTGGTAATATGCAGGCTGCTGACTTGAGAACTTGAAAATGCCTTTTTGTCAATGTGGGATTTAATTTTAAAGAAAAATTTTGGTTGTTGTTGAATGAAATTCAAGTCCCAAATTCATCTTGTATTTGAGTAATGCTAGTATTTTCCCTTTGCCATCCACGATGTTCAAAGTGGCTGACAAACTTCAAAGAACATTCGCAGGACATTATGCTGGTTCTGAATTTAGATAGTTATCAAAAGAGTGTTGCTTATACAATCATGTAATTATGTTTTCCCTGATGGCTGAGGATGAACATGCACATCTATTAATTAGACAAACGTTATAAAATACTTTTTTATGAAAGAGCCTGGGGTTGTGACTTTCTGAATGCAAGTAATTATTTATAACAACAAGTTTGATAAACTTATTTATGAGAGCTTAATCATGATCAATAAATGTTATGTATTTTTCTGTTGTTAATGAGTGTTGGAATTAAATATGACTACAGTGTCCTTCAAAATTCCATTACATGCTTTTGAAAAGGTTGAATTTGATCAAAATTTGTCAAAATTTGAAGTAAGATGATGGGGATATAGTATCTAGAGGATAGTTAAAATGCGTTTTTTTTTTCTAGTGAAAAACAACCAAGTTGTATATAACACATCTTGTTACCAGAATCACCAAAAAGTCGATGCCCATATTTACAGTATACCTTACTTATAAATTACAATAATAGTATTAGTCACATTTGTGTAGTGCTTAATGGAAAAATGCTCCAGATTTCATTTTTCTCATGATATCATCTGTCAATCATTAATGAGCTAACAAGAGACAGTGGTATGTAGCTTCACCAGAGCTGACCACCTGTTTACAATAGACCATACAATATCAAAATAGGAGTTGCTATGTCAGACGTGCTGTAGCATCACCAGGAAAAGAAAGGTAATGTGGAGGTATTATATTAAAGCATGCAATTCTTTTGTGAGCATGTGCTGAGCTGGGGGAAGTTACATACCACTGTCTCTTGTAAAAAATAAAAATGACTGTGTAAAGATTTGGTCATATTCAGATTTTAAGGGCATTCACAATGTACCATAGTGTATCAGATGTGACACTAGGTTATTACAGTACATGTATGGTGTACATGAGAGCAAACCACAATGTGGTATCTGACAATGTCTGGGAACAGCAACATGTTGTTAGTGTATTAAATTGTGTGCACTGGTGTGTACAGGTATGTACTTCAAACTTAATAACATGGTAATTTCTTGCTAATTCATCATTACCTAAAACACTGTACCAGTAAACTTTATTAAGTCCTTACTGTTGACGTACCGGTAAATTTCCATTGAGTGAAAGTCTCCAGGCCATGTAATCTAAAGGGAAGATTCTTGTAGACAAGTTTTACATTAATTACTAATGGTCAAACACTGTATGCCACCTTGTAATTTACACAGCACATTATATTTTTATACATCCTATGGTCGATAAGTATTAGAGTCATTCAATCATGATTTATAAAACTATGAAAAGTTTATAGAGAATGAAAATATTATTTATGTGAATTTTCATCTAAATATGAATTATTGTATAATATGGTTATGCACCTGCATTATTTTGTTCTTTTGATATCAAAGATAGAAAATGAATCATGTATCATGTTCAGATTATGCATTTAATAAATATTCTACTTTTTGTTGTGAATGTAATTTATTGTACATACTGGGTGACTAGGTAAACGTAGTATTGAAGTGAAAAAATAATGGTGAAAGTAAGTACCGGTAATTGTATCACATTTGTTTCTTTTTACATTATGTGTTTATTTGCTTTCGTTTTGTTTTGCCAATTTTTTGTTGTTAATAGATTAAGACGAAAAAGCTTTGTATAATATTCCCAACAAACATGCCTTGTATGAAATTCTTCAAAGTGAATTCCAAATAAAGTCTATCTTGTACTCAAGGAAAGAAATGCTTGTCTGTATTCTTCATTAGCTATTTTGTATTGCATAAGCAGGGTGGTCTACAAACAAAAATGCCAACATGTAAAAGCGCAATGTCCCTTAGACTGCTGATTGTCTGTTTGTGTTTCGAGAGAGGGCATAGAAATGAAGTACGAAAATGACCATCTCCCCAAAAAAAAAGAAGGAATCTATACTCCATTAATTAAAGTGTACCAATCAGCAAAAATAATTCTTTCCTATGTTGGTAGTTCCATGTCTCAAAATATGAGCTTCAAATATTACTTCTGGAAAGAGATTTTACAAGTTAAAATACATTCTCAATAAACATAAAGGCCACTTGTGGGTAGGACTGTAGGACAGAAGGGACACACCAGTACGTGCTCGCAGGGATCCCAAGTCCGACTTTGGTTCTGTGTGTGAAGGTTTATGTTATTCTTAAAGGGAAATCCAACCTTGATAGCAAACTTGTCTAGAATAAAGCAGAAAAATCAGAGAAGCATACTGATGACAGTTTGAATGAAATCGGACAAAAAATTAGAAAGTTACGAATTTTTGAAAGTTGCGATTACTATAAGTATGGGCTCTTCAATTTGGCTGAATTGATAATGTCTATGTGATGTAGTGGCGTACAACTTTCCCATTTGCTCCAATACACAAAAGGACAAAAATTTCAACTTTTCATAAATGTAGGACTCGGGGATGGTCTGTTCTTTTTAGAGGACCTGTAATAATGTACTCTCCATGATATATTTTGAGTAGTGCCCCGAGGGTGAAGGCACTTGGAAGAAAAACAGAAATAAGTGATATTTTTGTACGTGACAAACGGGAGAGTACCGTAATCCGTCACTACGTCACAATCCACTGACAAAATTGCAGATTTGAGATTCGCACAGCTTTAGTGATCTCATATTTCAAACACTCATAACTTTCTTAATATTGGTCCGATTTATTTCAAACTTTCACCATTCTGTTTCTCTGATTTTGATGCTTTTATTCAAATGAATTTATTTGAAGGGTTGGATTGCCCTTTCATTTTCTTTGTACCCTTTATCCCTTAGCCCATAGAAACCTTTCTTTTGTTATTTGTAATTTTGTTTAATGATATGAAATGAAGAATCTGAATCATTTACTGGTATATATTAAATGCAATTTAAATTTATTATGAGCTCCTTTAGTGCAAGAACTTAAAAATATTTAAGAAGAGAACTTGTGTTAAAAGTTGACTCCGAGCATAGATATGTATGTGTTGGAAAAGTATAAAACATTAATTTAAAGATAACAAATATATGGAGGGGAAGAATTTAGAACCTGCTCTTCATTAAAACAATTCTGACAAGAAATCAGGCATAATCCAATAACATATACAGTCAAACCTGTCTTGGTGGCCACCTCTCTATAAAGACCACCTGTCTTTAGTGGTCACCCATATTGCCTCCCTCCAGAAGGGAACTTTTGCATTGAAGAACCTGTCTAAAAAGGCCACCTGTCTACAGTGGCCACTTATTGTGTTTCCCTTGGGTAGCCTTAATTGACAGATTTGACTGTAAATGTAATTTGCCTATTCATGATCACAGGTCACATAGAGGACCCAGTTATGGGGGACCAGTGCAACTGTGGCCTACCAAAGTTCAAGGGCGTTCAAATGATTTATTAAGTGTAATTATCTTATCCATGATCCAGGCCTTATGGAGGACCCAGTAAGGGGGACCGGTACAAATATGGCCCACCAAGGTTCTATTCAAGGGAGTTCAAATTATTAATGTAGTGTATTTATCTCAGTCATGATCACAGGTCTTATGGAGGACCCAGTAATGGTGACCGGTACAACCGTGGCCCACCAAGGTTCAGGGGCCCACCGGACCAGATGAGGGGACCATACGGCGGCGGGCACAGGTCCAGGGGACCACCCCCAAGGGACTTCAGGAACAGGTTTGGAGGGCCACCCCCATTTGATCCCCGATATGGACCACCACCAAGGAACCGGTTTGGACCTCCACCGAGGAACATGCCGCCTATGCCTCCAAACATGCAGGTATTTTGATATTCCTTTCTCTAGAGTTCTGAGAAACGAGGATTAATGTCCCATGAAAAAGTATGAATCTGTGCAAAATTTGAAAATATGACTAGATATTATGGATGAATTGAAACTGTTTCAGGTACCCTGTGGGGATGAAGAATAGATGGAGATATGCAAATTATTATTGTTCGGTATCATTAGGGAGAAGAACAACAAGTAAATGGTTATTTCTCAATGTGAATGATAACTATTACATTCAGTTTTCTCTTACGTGTTAATGAATATTGTGTCAATCAAACTTGAATTTTTGGGGGTTCATTTGTAGAGAGTTTATTTTGGTTCTTTGTGCATGGGCATTTTCAAAATATCATTCCCAAGATTTTTTCTTTCTTTTAATTTTTTTCTTCTTCTCAATACAAAGACTGCTTTTGTTAAATAGAAGTACAATGTGATTTAAGTTTTAGTCCTTTACTTGGATGTTATGTGTATGCTGCTACTGTTCACTAAAACTTGACGATCTTGAAAAATATAAAAATATTTTCAAATGCTTTCTTCTGAGCTCTCCTACTTCAGTTGGTGCTCATATCTTAGGAACAATCCCAGGTAAAATATGCATATAGGCAGGTAATGTACCATCAGAATTATACCTAAAGTAAAATGTGAATGTTACTGTGACACGACAGGGTACATGTAGGTGAGTGAATCTAGTTATATGGCTGTAAGGTTTTGATAATTAGAGAAACACGGTAGGTACATCTTGTCTGTGGAAATTAGTCTAAGATGTCTTATTTTTAAAACTTGACAATTATCTTTCAATATATTTCATAAAAGAGAGAAGGAAGAATCAAAGTTACATGCATGTTTTAATATTCATGCATACATGTATGTGTAATATCGTACATGTAGAGGTCATACTCACATATTTTTCATGGAGTTATCGTGATGACTTTGCTTTCCTTATAGCAAAAAGACAGGAATTTCAATAGTCGAGGGGAAACAGAGAAATCTCACTCCTTTCTATCATAGATTTCTTGTCTTTTCAATCGTCTACTTGCTAGTAAAGACCTTCTTGTAAGAGACTTCTTTTACCAGTAGTGGATAAGAATTATAACAAGTCGCTCTCTCTTCATTAACCAACAGCCTCCCATGGGAGGCGGGATGATGCCCCCTCCTGGCATGCCGCCCCCAGGTATGCCCCCTTTCTTTCCCCCACACATGGGGGGTATGCCCCCAATCCCCTTCCAGCAGCCACCCCCTAACCAGCAATCACAGCAGCCCCAGCAGGGGGCCCAAGCCGGGTGCCCCCGCTGGTTTGACCACGCCCCCTCCAGGGGTCAGTCCGGCGGTGTTTGCTATCGCCATGGATACCAACCAGGATTTCTGGGTGGAGAACACGCCTGCAGAAGGAAAGGTGAGTGGAGTGGAGTGGAATAAAAGTTGATTAACGTGTAAGGTAGAAGAAAATATGACACCACCTAAACATAGAAATGGGTTACGACGTGAAATTTAGAAAGCCAAAATAATTTTATAAACACATTCTAAATGACCGATGTCTTCTATCCATATAGGTACATGTTAGCAATTTATGGTGATGCCCATTATTCCTCAATAACAGGATTGTTAAGAAAAGTTTTCTGAACTTTCATTGATTAATTAATTTGATACCTTTGGTTATTAGTTTACCAACATTCAAAAGAATATGGGACAACCCCTCTCCCCATTAAAACATATACATGTAACAGCGGTACCCACGAATTGCTAATCCAACCTGGAAAAAAAGGATTAAAAACATATGAAGTTCAAATGATTTTTTAATTTGTTCTTTTGTAAATCAATCAACCCTTCCATGACTTAGGGTTAGAATAAAAACATTTATAAAGCTAGTTTTGTCAAAAAATTTGATCTAAAGGCCTGTATGTAATTTAAATTTGTAGCCAGGAAAATCAATTACATGTATTAAAACCTTCAATTCAGACCACTTAAATCTATTTAAATTCCTGTTCGCCATCAACAGACCTACTTCTTCCATGCTAAGAAGCGTGAGCCGACATGGACCAAACCAGAGAACGTGCGTATCATCAAGCAGTCCGACCTGAATGCCATAGCAGCTGCTGCAGGAGTGGCACAGCAGCCTACCAGTAGTACTGCGGCATCCGCAGCGAGTGACTCAAAGACCACCGATTCAACGGCTTCTGATGCCGGTGCAGGGCAGAAGGCATCAAATGGTGAGATTCAATTTTGATGAAATTGTGTTTGGTCTTTGTGTTGCCTGAGCAGTAGGTTATCTGACATTGGGTTTGACAACAATTGCTCCAGGCTTTAGTTTTTTTAGAGGTGTAGGGTTAACAGTGCCAACCAGTACGATTTTATCGTATTTTGTACGATTTTTAAAAGTAAATATGACAGGACGATTTTGCCTCAATAAAATACGATTTTCAAAAAAAAAAAAAAAAATTCTCTCCTGTAAATTATCCTACAAACATCTCACATCGGCAATTTGGGGATCTTCATTGGTTCATCGCACACACCAGTCATTACGAAATCATGCATATTCAACCAATGGTCCATACAAAATTTTCTTCCTGTATGTAGGAACCTATGCAAATTGCACCCGAAAAAAGAATTACAGATTTTCGCGGTGAGAAAGTACTTACCGATATCGATCAAAAATAGGATTTTTTTTTTTTGGGGGGGGGAAAGAATAGGATTTTTGTTCAGTTGGGGTTGGCAGCTCTGGGTTAAGGTAAGGATTGTAATTAGGGTATTATGTTAGCTTTAGGGTTAGGCTTAGTGTTTATATATTGTTATGTTGGTTGAAGTTACGACTTTGGTTAGTTTAGGATATCAAAATGGAGCAATTGTGGCAGAAGAATGTGTCGTACATCCGAGCAGCAGTATGGTGGAATGGGAAGAGGTAGAAAAGGAAGAGTAAATTATACCTAAAGTCATAGGGTTTGACCTATGAGAGAGAGTATCCTGTGGCTAAACCACTCACTTTTTCCTAGTCATCAGCATATTGACTTGGAGGAATTTAGTTAAATTTCATATTTCATAAAGGGTCTGAATAACTGCATAATAATGATACCCCTAAGATTATGCATAATCAATGAAATGAAATCTTATAGTTCATATTTGATGATTAAGCATATATTGTAGCATCAAAGTCTAGCTGAATTTATCTACAGAATGGAATTTGTGAAGCATTGTATTGAATTTGATGTTTGTACTGGTAGATATTTGCTCAGGATAGATGCTGTTACAGGATTAAAACACGTCTCTAAATCTTTCATCCATACCTTTGTCTTTCAGACACCGCTACCAACCAGCAATCCACCACGCCCACCACCCCATCCCAGTCCACCCCACCCGCATCACAGCCCTCAGGGGCACTCCTAGGGGGGCCTGGGATGGGCATGCCCCCACGGATGAACATGACCCCTGGCCAGGGCCTGCTGCCCCCACCAGGGGGAATGATGCAGCCTCCCATGGGCATGCCACCCCCTGGAGGGATGCCCCCTGGAGGAATGCCCCCTGGAGGGATGCCACCTGGAGGGATGCCCCCACCAGGGATGATGCCCCCACCCAACTTTGGGCCATTTGGGGGTCGCATGCCCATGCCTGGAATGCCTGGGATGCCCCCTATGCCCATGCCAGGTGAGTGTCCTGTTCCTGTAACTTGTGTCTTTTATACATATATATTTTTAACTGCTAGTGTGGACATTCATCTTGTTATGAATCTAATGTGGTACACAATTGTAATAATCAACATTGTATTGATTCATCCCTGTGCCAAAAATCTTTGTCATTTTTTGGAATTTGTTTGGACTTGTAACATACTTTTATAATTCTCCACCATAGCATCATAGTCTACACTAGATCCAGCCCAGCTGCTTTAGACCTTCAGTGTTACAGTACATGCAGCAAATATTCATAGACAGTGTTTGTAGTATAGTACAATTTCTCTCGTAGAAATATTTCAGGCTTGAAAATTTGAATAACTTGACAGTCATGAGATAGTTTGCCTGCCCGATGTTCATGATATATGCAAAAAAAATTCTCAAGCTTTTTATTTGTATTGATACAGAGAGCTTGATGAATGTATTTTAATTGATAAGCGTAGCGTTTAATTTTGTACGAACCTCCCTCTGAGAAGTAAAAATATAGCATGCTTCATATTTCATTTAACAAAAAGAATGAGCATTTCTTACGGTACCATCTGTAATTACGTCCGGTTGTTTTGTCCTTTCGTTGATGCCCAACATGAGAATTGATTGTTATGTAATTTTAAGGTGTAAAATGCTTTACTGTCCTTCAATGAATGCTACTCAAGCAATGTGCTTCTCTTTTATTGGTTAACCAGGCATGATGCCCCCTAGAATGCCAGGAGGAATGCCCATGCCAGGTGGCAACATGATGCAACAGCCGCCACTTAATCAGCAACAACAGCAACAAACACAGCAACCATCACAACAGAATCAGCAATCGAGTTCAAACCAGGCAACTCCACAGCAACAACAGGTAATGGGAAGGATTATCAAGATGTGATATCTTTATAAATCTCAAACCACCAATAAGTCGAGAGAGAAAGGTTTTGCCAAAAAAAATGAAGAGAATACTGGTTGATAGGTTTTGTTATCTTGGGGATACAATCAATAGTGGTGGTGGATGTGAGATTGCAGTGGATGTTAGATTGCAGTGGTAAGAAGATGCAGATTAGGGTGGATGGAGTTTAATGAGCTGGCATTAATCTAAACTGAAATATCGTTTGATTAACGTTTTGCAAGATTTGAGATATTTGAGAAGACTCAGTTTCACGTTGGTGTCTTTTCTTTGTCAAACCAGGCCAATGGCACTCCAGCCAAGAGTGAATGGATGGAGTACAAGAGCACTGATAGTAGGACCTACTATTACAATACTCGGACCATGCAATCTACATGGGAGAAACCTAAAGAACTGGAAGAGGCAGAGAAAGCAGCGGAAGGTATGTACTGTCATTCGTTTTATCAAGGGCAAGTTCAAGTATTTATGTCATTCAGTGCCCTATAAGTTAACAAGCATGTGTAAGCTACAAACACAAATGGACATCAAATTTATCATTGCACTTCATATGTGGTCTGACCTGAGCACTAGTATGGCTAATGGTTGGTAACTTATCAGACAAAGAAGCCTGGACTCGCCCTTAAGGCTACAGACAAATTGTAGAATAACCTAACCTGTAACTATGCAGTTTCATCTGTGAAAAATAGAAATATCTAAAGCTTATCTTCTTTTATTTTGAATGGCCCCCCCCCCCCAAAAGCAGTTAATTGCCTTGTATCTGATTGGGCCAGGTATGGTATCCCCCATGTACTATATGACCCATTATAGATAATGTCAAATTCATGTACACATACAGTACATTTTGAACCTTTATCTGGTTGTGGTTGACCAGTTGAACAAACAAGGGACGGCCACTGTCGACTTTGTCACAAATACTCCATTTTATGTATCATAATATGTCAAGAAATATGGCAGTCCAGGGTTTTGATCTACAGCGAATAAAGAGGCAATCGGTTTTAAGAAATGTTTCCATAGGCATAGTCTTCTACAAGTTGAGGAAATTTAAATATGATATGTTGAAAATATTCCGTTTGCAGAGGAACCCAAGAAGACTGAAGAGGATGGAGAGAAGGAGAAAGAGGAGACACCAGATGAAGAGGAAGAGGACAAGGAGGAGATGGATGATGATACAGAAGCAGATAAACCCGAAGAAAAAGAGGTTAGAATTCTTGTCATGGAAATTTTCACACTGTTCACTAATAGGGTGGAGTCGCAATTAACAGCGCCCCCACCGGCAAGTCGCGATGGGCCAATTTTTCAACCAGTGCAGCACAGCTTAACGCTAGCCACCTATCAAAATGACTAAAATGGTCCTAACTGTAAATTCATTCAATGAGATTGATTCTTCTGATATCAGCGCACATTATTATATTGAAAATGGATGTCAGAACCCACCCTTCAATTGATTTTGACTGAAAAGTTGACCTGATTTTGGACATAAATCAATACAAATTGTCAGTTTTTGGCTCAAAAGTGGCCAAAATTTTGTGAGTAGGGTCAATAAGACATACATTTTGTTTTGGAGTCAGTGCAAAATTTTACCCAAGATTAGCTATTCAAACCTTCCCCACCAAAAATTCTGATTAAATGCCCTTATCTCCTGAGGTATATGACAATGCCTCAGTTGATATTTTTTTCGCCTTTACCCCCACGATGCATCACTTGAAATTTACTAAACACTGGTATCTCTAGATGGCACTTTGGATTTTGAATCCACCATATAATAAAGGAGTTATTCTTTCTTGTTCAGATTACATGTTACTAATTGCTAAATATTATGAGAACCTTTCTTTTTTTAAGTGATTCCCTGACTATTAACTCAGTCAGTCTAATATTTTTGCACAGCTTCTAAAGAAACAACTGATCACTGATTTGGTTAAAACCAAGTCTCGACTTAGCAATGTATTGAGAGAAAAAAAAATTTGTTTTAAACAGCTTTGTTTGCTTGTGTTGACCAAACATTCGATTCTCAAAGTTTTAATTTCTAATTTTGAGATTTGCTTGTATAAAAAGAACTCATCTGTAAATTGTAGCTAGTGAAGCACTTGTATGCATGATATATTTTTGGTGCCATGATTTAGCAGTGATGTACAGACAATACAGGGGAAGGGGGAGGATACCGTCCCCTCCCCCTACTCCCCCTTCCCACAGCAAGCTGTTCTGGGAAAGTAGGGAAACAATTAGATTATTTTTGCACTGACCTCATAAAAGTAAACTTATGACTTACCCTGTTTCATTGGAAGGAGGAGATGGACCAATCAGAGCCTGTTGTTGAAAGCAAACCTGTGGAGGTTGTGGAAGTCAAGAAAGAAGAAGAAAAACCAGTGGACAAGTCTAAGCCAATCGCTACCAAGCCAATACCAGGTACTCCCTGGTAAGTTGAATGGTTTCCCTCCTCAACTTGTACATGTACATTCTATCTCCATCTCCTCTCTCTTTCTCTATATCTTTTTCCTCTCTCTCACACTCTCACTCTCTCCTCTTTCTCTCTCACCATCTTGTCTCTTACCATCTCCTCTCTCTTTC
This sequence comes from Mesocentrotus franciscanus, assembly GCA_037976565.1. NCBI lineage: Eukaryota > Metazoa > Echinodermata > Echinoidea > Camarodonta > Strongylocentrotidae > Mesocentrotus > Mesocentrotus franciscanus. Next base: position 15,803,534 of record CP137677.1, read on the forward strand.
TCTCTCTCTCTCTTCCTCTTTACCCTTTCCTCTCTCTGACACTCTCTGACACTCTCTCACTCTCTCCTCTTTCTCTCTCACCATCTTGTCTCTTACCATCTCCTCACACTTTTCTCTTTCTGTTACTGGCTTCTCACTATCTCACTCTTCTGTCTATCTCTCTTGCTCTTACTCTCACTCTCCCCTACATACAATCTTTTGTTTTCTGCGCCTTGTCTTTCTTTTTGTGTGTCTATGTCTCTGTTTATTTCTTACTCATTAAACATTCATATTTTTATTCTTCTTTCATAGATAGTTACTTGTTTACATCTTAAAATATGCAAAGAGAAATCAGACGTATGTTTCTAATAATATACACGGCTTTCAGAACAAAATCATCATAGTAAGAAATGGTAGATAGGAATAAATTTAACATATCATTTCCTACCTCTCTTTCTTGGTAGGTGTTTGGTATGGACTGGTGACAGCAAGGTATTCTTCTACAATCCTAGTACCAGACAGTCTCTGTGGGAGAGACCTGAAGACTTGCTGGGTAGGACCGATGTGGATAGGTATGTGCTGGAGAAACCACCGCAAGATGAGGACGAGAAGAAAGGTCAGTGTACTATGAAAGAGTGTCACCATCTTTTGTCACGATGTAGATTGGAGAAAGTGGGAGGCAGGATATAGTAGGAGTGGAGAGGAAGAACGATGAGAAAAGAATTGAAAAGTGAAAGAGGGAGGCAGGATAGTAAATGTAGTACGAGAGGAGAGGAAGAATGATGAGAAAAGAATTGAAATGTGAAAGATGAAAACATAAAATGGGGGAAAGAGGGTATTAAGAAGGATGAGTGAAACGTGGATAGAGGGAAGAACATGTAGAAAATGTTCTGTAAAGATGTTTATTGTTGCAATTGATATAATAGGTATTGCCATGCAATGTACAACTGTGTATACATGTCTAATTTAGTTTCAACTAGGTACATGTGAATGAATGTGACCTTTCCTGTACCTCTGTCTCCTTTACTTTATTAAAAATCTGCCAAAGTAAATGGCTTTCTTTCACTACATTTCTTTTCCTATCCATCAATCCAACAGAGGAGAAGAAGGAGGAGGCCAAGGACCACGATGAGGAGGACCAAGAACCCAAGTCTAAGAAGAAGAAGAAGGACAAGCACCAGGGTGACCCTGAGAAGCTAGCAGCCCTGGAGGCAGAGGTCAAAGCAGCCAGGGAGAGGGCGCTTGTTCCCCTGGAGATCAGGCAGAAACAGTTCAGAGATATGCTGCTGGAGAGAGGAGTGAGTCATTTTTGCTAGCCATAGCAAAGGCTAAGTTTAATTCTTGGGAATGATTGTCTTCAATTTGAAGCTTATGTAATGATAATTTCATCATATTTACTTATTTTTTTAAATACACAGAGCTGTTGATTAGAATACTGTGTGAAGAACTGAGAGTGTTGATAATCATGTCCTACATTTCAAACTTGAGTTTGATATCAATCTTAGTCCCATGCCTACGGGAACCAGGTGCTCCCTCTGTTAAAGCCAATAGGAATGTAAGAATTTTGTAGCCAATGGGTTATCTTGAGTTTGACATCAACTACAACTCACAACGTAACAAAGAAAAGATCCAAACATTGTGGTAGATTGAAGGACTTGCCATTAATCCAGTCCAGTTATGATACAAGGCCCTGGTAACACCTTTTAGTTGATAATCACTCCATTCTGGAATTACTAAACTTGAGAGCTATTCAGAGTAAGATTGTTACCATGATTGTTTGTTTGTTTTACCTGACTGCTAAGAAAGCATGTGTATGCTTGTCAATGCGCATTGAAACTATTGATTTGAAACTAAACCAAAGTGTGATCCTAATATATATTTCTGCTTTTAGAAAGTTAGATTTAGAGTTTTAAAATAATATTTTATGCATATGGATAAATATGGAATACATTCATAAAAAAAAATTAAAACCCAACAACTTTTTTCTGTCTTTAGGTTTCAGCGTTCTCGACCTGGGAGAAGGAGCTTCACAAGATCGTCTTTGATCAGAGGTACCTGCTCCTGACGCCCCGGGAGCGGAAGCACGAGTTCGAGAACTTCATCAAGACGAGAGCGGACGAGGAGCGCAAGGAGAAGGCCACCAAGGTCAAGCAGAGCAAGGATGACTTCAAGGCTCTCATGCAGGAGGCCAAACTGACTCCTAAGTAAGGCGAAGCTCTGTTTAATATTGTTGTAGGATAGGGGTTGTGTGTCTGGACACTTAACAAAAATGAAGGCTTCTCTTTTGCCTTCGGATTTAATGAAAAATATTTATGCAATATCACTAACATCATGAATATTTGTCCTGTATAATATTGTTCAACGATAAGATTTATGGAATATTGCTTGTAAACTTCATCAAATTGCTGATTTAAAATCACCTGTCCGGTGCACAACCTGTCCGGACACACAATGTCTGTGAATAAATATCTAACATTGAGGCTTAAGACTTGTGGGTAACTCTAGAGATAATTGTAAAGATATTGTTTTTTTCTGTTTTCATTTGAATTCTTTTGATGTGAATAATTTCACTAAGCTGTTTATAAAAAAAAGGTTGTGTAACCATTTATCAAGAAACTTGTGCGAGAAACTTTCAAATTAGAAAAAGAAAACAGGATTATGACTAAATAATTTTTTTGAATCTGGGCCCTGTTCCATAAAACATTTTATCAATAAAAAGATAACTGTTATAAGCTACTGAAATCCTTACATTTGATTGGCTGAGAGCAGATTTTTCCTAGATCTGTAGCAGATGTTATTGATAACAAGTTTTATGAAACGGGGCCCCTGCATCACTCTCTTCTAGGTTTACAGTACCAGATAAATGAAAGAAAATGCTTCATTTTATCAAGCCTGCATTTTATGCCTTAGTTAGAACCACATTTAGTATGTTTGTCTTGAAGAATTGAAAGTTCTCATGGTTTGAAGACTGTTTTAAAGATATGAGGTGTACACTGTATGAGGGGAAAGAGAGATCTGTGATATTATTCCAAAATTACAAAATTAAATTTGGATTCTCTGTCTCTTTCTTTCTTCCATAGGACCACATTCAGTGAGTTTGCCCAGAAACAAGGCAAGGAGTCCAGGTTTAAGGCCATTGAGAAGATGAGAGAACGGGAGAGCCTGTTCAACGAGTACATGCTACAGGTCCGTAGGCAAGCCAAGGAAGAGGGCATCAGCAAGGCTGAAAAGGTAGGGAGTACTAGTGCCTTTTATAGGGATGGGGTGGGTTGGAGATGGGGGTGGGAGCACTGGTCCGACCACTGGTGTGCATTCTGGAAATTTTGACCCATGGCAGAATCTGGAACCTTTTGCAACTTTCTAAACTTTCATGATATTCCTGCCAAAGAAACTTTTATTTTACGGCAAAAATTCAGTGCCATGTCATTTGCGATGAATTTATATCATGGCTCAAAACTTTTGCCAAGCTGAACCTCTGACAAAATTTGTGAACGTTTCATGTTTGCGAAAGTTTCTGGCTTGACAAAAATGCAAGTTTTAAGCTCAGTCTATATCAACAGCTTAAGATCTTGGTCTAAGCCATTCTGTTTGACACCACTTTGAGTCAGCTTAAATCCAGTGACGGGTCGAAAGTTCCAAAATGTCCATGGCCTTGGGTGCAAAGTTCTAATAACAGGAACTTATCATTTTCTGCCTTTCATGATTAGGTCCCAAAATATATATATTTTTTAAATTGACTTCATTTTAATTTGAAAAGGAGATTAAAAGGAAACCTCACCCCAAAGAATAGATGTAGGTATTCTGAAAAGTGAGATGTATCCCTGCTCTTTGATGTACAATATTCCTTACGAAAGTGTACAAGAGATATATAAATGAAGGCATTCTTGGCATTAGGTAATGCCTTTTAGCATGACATGGGCACAGCCATTTTCTTGAAAATGTGACGTACCAGGCGAACTTGTACATGGATCATGCACCAAGTTTTTGTTTGAATGCCTTTTTAATTCAATAACAAAGCCTTTACTTTTCAATGAGGAAAAATCATAGCTGAGAAGGTAAAAATTATATTTGGTGAAAAATATATTGGCAGGGGAGCAATGGTTAAGCATAATTTTAAAATACTAAAATATAACACTTCACAAATCTTTTTCACTTATCCGAAACCTTCAGCCCAGAGGGGCACCAACTTATTTCTGCAATTTTTGTTCGAACAATTGTAGTACAAAGGATAATAGCAGGTGAATGAAATACTTCATCACCATACACACCTGGGACGGAAGCATTCATTAATTTAAAGGACTTCGCTTAGTATGTCACATTATCAAGAAAATGGCGATGTCCATGTCGTGCTGAGAAATTGTACATTATTCTTGCTTTATACCTCTATCATACACTTTGGTAGGGAATCTTATAGATTAATGGGCAAGAATACAACAAATCTCTCAGAATAACTAAACTTATTTCTTGGGGTGAAGTTTCCTTTAATTACTATGTTATCAAAAGGGCTAGAAAAAGTCCAAATTTTCCTTACAGCGATGACATGATATTTGGGAAAGCCATGTCTTCTGTTTGAACACAAATCTCTTTCTGCTAAGATCTTTAAGATGATTTTACTTTTTTCTTTTCTGTAGATCTTTTTAATGATTTTCTACAAAGCGATTGAGATATATGCCTCTCATATGAAATATCATTTGAATTAATTTATCTATGCTATGCAAATTTTTTGCTCTTGCTTCGTATGATACAAGGAATTGATACATTTTCTCTGTAGGTGTACCACAAGTTTTACATTTTTTTTTTTTAAAACTTTGGTATACATGTACATGAAAGACATGCTATAATATTGCTAGATCTATTCATTAAATGTACTGATTTAAACCGCCAACTATGAAATACTTATGATGATTGTGTGTATCACTGTGATCAATATTCATTCTTATTTCCAGGCAATTGTTTTCAGCAGGTACATTCTGCATTACTCCGATCTCCATTTCTATTCACGACTAAATCCTAACTTTTACTTTTGCAGGTTTCATCACATTCCTACTTTGATATGTTAAGGAGTTCATTCTATATTGAGTTTAGATATACATTTAATATTATGTTTCTTGCATACATTCACATATGTTTGATATGTTATTGGAAATTTGCTATGTATTATGAAAAGAATTATGACATTGTTTGTAGATCTATATAGTAATTGAAATTATACAATGATGTGCTCTGATTGAATTGCAATGTCTAATCTTTTCCTTTGCAGCATTCAACTAAATCTAAATGTTGATTGACCACTTCTAGAATGTTTTTGTTTTTGAACGATGATTTCAATATTATTATCCTATAATTACATCATGTGAGATATAGTTAATTAAAACAAAGCTTGACCAAAGAATCATTGAATATATGCTAGTAAAATTTTAAACATTTTCATCTTTATATTCCTCGAAAAATGACAATATAATTGAAAACATATCATTATTCAAATCTTACAAAAGAAGAGTGGAGATTATTAATTTCTTAATGTTTTTGTTTCATTTCATGAGTTATGAAAATGATGCCTTCTTTCTGTAATATTTCATATATCATGTCTATATTACTTTGCATATCATGTTTAGTATTACTATTAAAGATAAATATTGCATATGTTAAAGTTAACTTGCTTTCTTTACAGGTTGCAATCACTGTTTAAGTAATCAAATATTTGATATCAATGAGTTGAAAATTTATGGATATGAACTATTGTTATTTTAATGCATGAATTATATAGATTTTGAATTTAATGATTACCTTGTATTTTTCCTCAATTCCCTTGCATTGCATGTTTCATTTTCACTTAAGGGATTCATTTTCATGTCATTCTTTGCTCTCCGACTTCTTGAAATATCCAGTTATTATTATGTTTACAAAAGAAACGTTTGCCTTGATGTATGTATTGTATATGAAGTATGAAAGATATAATGTGCAAAAGTTCCTGATCTTTAAAAATCTTATTGAATTATTCTTAAATGCATGCATACTACCATTTTGCAATCAATAAATGAATACCTCCCTGAGCATAATCCTAGTAATGAAAGAATTCCCCAATTTAAAAAAAAAACCTAGACCCCTTATTTTATTGATAACACCTAAATCCTAACAAGCCTTGTATTTTATCTCGTCACAACGACCATCAAAACCTGTAGCCATGGCGATTGCGAGGTTGCTGAATCGAGAAAGCATTCCTGTTTGCGTTCTCTCCCTCTGCTGTCTGTCGTTGAACAAAGGGGGGTGACCCTTGGGTCTCCTCACGGCTTCTGCGAAAATATTCCAGCTAAATTCGGTACTGCACATTGTTCCAAGTTAGTTTTTGGTAGATCGAGAAAGTGTAGACCCTGACTGGGGTCTGTGTAGTGTTGACGAATGAAGTTATTTTTTCTCTTTTTTACAAGAGTTTTTGAATGCTTCTTTGCACTTGAATGAGCCCATTATTCTCACTCATATCTGTATTTTCTTTGCCATTTCCTCTTTTACTTTCTCCTCTCGTGTCATCATCTCCTGTTCGTTCCTCTCTTGCTGTCTCTCCTCAGCCCTTTGATCAGTTCTTCTCTGCTTCTCTTGTCTCTTCTGTAATCTCCTTACTTCACATTTTCTCTTCTTCTCTTTTACATGTATTTCTTCAATTCCCCTTCTCTCCTTTCTTGTCAGATCTTTTTGCCTATTCCTATTCTTTTTTTTTCCTTCTCTCCTCTCCTTCCTCCTTCATTCAAATTTGATCTTTCATGCTTTCTCCCTCCCTCTCTCTCTCTCTCTATCTCGCTCTCTCTCTCTCTTTCTCTCATTTCCTGCACTTCATCTCGTCTGATTTGCTCATTCCATTTTCTTTTCATCCCTCCCCTTTCGCTTTTGGACATCCTCTTCTTTACACTTATTTCCTTCCCGATGGCACCTCCCCCTCCCCCATTGCTTACAACCTCCCTCATCCTCTATCTTCCAACTCCCACTGTGTGACACTGTGAGGTCACGTGCATGTATCCAAGTCTAATCACAACTATGTTTTACCATCTCATGAAACTTATACTTCTCTTCAGCCCTTCCATGTAAGTTGGCCTTTCCTATAATACCTACCAACCAATCCTGTTTAATGGTAAGCCCTTGTTCCTCCTTTTGCTACTGTTAATTTGCTATCCACATTTCACACCCCCTCTTTCTTCTCCACTCACTTGCAAGAATTTTTTGTTTATATACCTTTCATAGCTCTCAATTTTCCTAGATACATTGATTAAAGTATCATATAATAAAGGTTGCCTGAATTGCCACAAAAAAAAAGATATACTGCCCTATTATGATTAGTTCATGCAACTTTGCCCACTGGTATTTATTCTATTATTCTCTCAAAACTTCAGAGATGGAAAAGTAAAGCAAATAAAGAAATTAAAGACACCAACTGATTATAATATGAATATTGTATGATGTAAGATGAAACATTTTTCTTAAGTTTTGTTTTCAGGATCTCTTTCCCAGGTAATTGTGATCAGTATTTTATATATATATTTTATATAATACGAACAAAACTATGCAGTGTATTATTTTGTGAAAGTCATTAGGGAGATGTCACTGTGATAATCAACATACATATTTTTCTCTCATTCAAGAGTTTGATACATATTTGCTGTCTTCAAGACGCTCTTTCCCCCTTCATATTTGTGGCCATCAAGTGTGTGCAAAGAAGCATTCTATGTTTTTCACCATCACATTTCTTGTAACATGACAAATGAAAAGATATTTTGTCTAAAGATATTTCATCTAAAGATATTCCATCTAAAGATTTTGCACTTCATCAATTTCTTTGTACACTTACAAGTGGTCTGCCTAGACGTAAACCAGAATTATTCATGTGAATTTCAAAACTGACCTGAATTGCAAGAGAAACGCCAAAATAAAGCAACATGTTACTTGAAATGTGATGTAATGATTGTTTTATAGATGTCATTTCCTGACGGCATTCTTTTTCTGCCAGATTTATTTGTTTACGTTCCTTGTATCTGATATTGTATCAAAAAGGAAAAATTCATCCTGTATATTTATGACAATGTGGTTGAACAAATATTGTGACATATTTTGGAAATTACATAATCAGTAGCACATGTTTCGTGTACCTAAGCTAACTTGAGTTTGATTGTTCCATGCTTTAGATCATAAATGAAAGGGGCACAAACCCCATTTCTTGATTTTCAGTAATTTATGGGGGGGGGGGATGCCATGAAAGAGGTGTGTCAAACATGCTTTCTAATATTGTATCATGTCATCAGGACTTTATGGGAATACCCTGCCTATCTTTTCTTTTAGTGATAAGGCATGGAACATGCTGATTTTTTAAAAGAAGTTATGATGGAGAAAAAAAAATGATGCATACATGGTGATGTATTTTTCTATCGCCCCTTTACTTGTTTAATCTGTTATCTTCTTCATTGTCTTTAATATTTTGGAAACTTAATCCTTCCTTCAGAATAAGAAGAAGATTGTAAACAGAATCTTATCAACATTTTTAGCAGTTGAGAAATGAATCAGAATTCCAGTATCAAGCCATTCTGTACAACAGTGAAAAAGCAAAGTGCATATTTATCATGATTACACAAATGATTTGGTCCAGTCTAAAACTAAATCAAATTTTGTAATACAGCAATTTCTATCAAGCTCCCAAGCATTATCAAGCAAGTACAAGACATATTCAAAACACTGTTTTATTGCCAGAAAGGCAAGTTTGCTCAAATAATGATTGTTTTTACAAAGATAAAATAACAAGTAGGAGATTCATATTTACTGGAATTTCATTTAATTTGAAATGGTGGAAAAGAAATTCTTGGTGACAGTTACAGAGAAAGTACAATTTTCAAAATAGTGAATGTACATTTGTTTATTTTGATTTGAGAGAACTTGTAGATAATGATTATACCGAGTTTAAACCTAACCTATTTCTTCCACAGGTAATAAGAAAGCTGATTGCCATGGCAGTTGCAGTGTAGTACATCATACAGTTAATATAAGAGTAATGCCTATGAAAATTGATTGAACTATACCTGAAGAAACTTAGAACAAGTAATGCCATTCTTATTGATTTTCTCTTTGAGATTCTGACCCAGATTACAAGAGCCAGCCGATGCGTAGTGTAGGAATATTCTCTAGAAATTATCTTGAAGAAGAAAAAAAATACAATAATCTTGGTTCAACAAAATGCACCCTTAGAGAGCACCAATTAACATGTCACTTCCCTTTCTTTTACTTATGTCTTGAATCTGGTGCTGCTGCTATTGCCATGACAACAGATGAAGAAAGAGTTTATGGCGATGTTGGAGGACCATAAGGAGGAGCTGAAGTTCTCTGCCAGTACCCGCTGGAGCAAGGTCAAGGATGCGATGAAGTCCGACCCTCGCTATAAGGGTGTCGAGAGCAGCTCCAAGAGAGAGGATATCTTCCGTGATTTCATCGACCAACAGTACAAGGTATGTTTTCCGGCGCTAGTGTACTTTCATATCCATTTTTTTAACAGTTGGGAATCCTCCCTTTAGGGCTTCGATGTTGACGTCATCGCTCAGTGCTCTGCACCTCAAACTGAAGCTATCAGTTAAAAATTATGCAAACTTCTCGTATGGTTTATGGTATTACGCGCATGCACGATACGCCATAAACCATACAAGAAGTTTGCATAATTTTTGACTGATAGCTTCAGTTTGAGGTGCAGAGCTATAGCGTAGAGACGGCACTGAGGGACGACGTCCACATCAAAGCCCTAAAGGGAGGATTCCCGATGTCGGATGTAATCCAAATTCAGGTAGAAAATGCGATATATGATTATGATTAAAATTAGTTTAAAAATTGGGCTAAAATTCCTTTGCTAAGAATCGATATGAAACTGCTTAAAAAATGGATACGAAAGTACACTAGCGCCTGTTTTCCTTTCTGTAATGCATCTTGCGTTCTCCCATACTGACAGGAGATTGCAAGTGCAATCCAAACATCGAAACTGGAATACAAACGTACAAGACAATTGACAGAAATGGTTGCTATTGATTGTTTTATTCATCATTTCAAAAGTAGTGATTGGCATTAACTTGTCTTTTTTTTCTTCATTAAAAAAAACAACTTGTAACTGGATTTCAACCCTGACTCTCTCTACTTTTGACAAACTAAAGCCAGGAGCAGTTGTTGTGAGAGCAAATAAACAAAAAGAAAAAGAACTTGCCTGTCGGTTGTCAACACATTTTCCTGCTACAATAAGCCAGTTCATAGTTGCAGTCTGACCATGAGCAGATAAAGGTCATTGCAGACCAAATTGTGAAATACATGGAGACAAAATACTGGATACTTGCTCATGAAAGTTATGTAATCATTATTCATTTATGCACAAGCAGTCCACTCCCTGATACACAGATGGAAGTATTCTTTGAAAAGGGGAAACATAGGCTATTTATGTAGCACCTCCATCGCTGTAGGAGTGATTATTTCAAAATGTACAAAGTGGGACCTCTTCATGTTTTGAAGATCTGTGGATATTCGGGGTCATTTGGGACATGTGCTAACCGTGAACTGGTCTATTGCTGTACTAACCCTATACCTGACCTCAACCTTGGTCTCGACACTATACCTAACAACGACCCTAACCCTAAATCTAACGTGTAACTGGATTTCAACCCTGACTCTCTCTCTCTCTTTACTTTTGACAAACTAAAGCCAGGAGCAGTTGTTGCGAGAGCAAATGTTGGATCATTTGTTTTACTAGTTGCTTGTCACACATTATTTGGACAATGAAAAGTATGTTTTAGCACCTAAACAGGGATACCAGTTTCAGGCTTTGGGCTGATGACGGGCCCTGCCAGGTATTTCAGAATTTTTCAGGCCTTTAGGATTTCATACTGTGCATAACATAGAGGCCCATAGAATGTAATAGATAAATTATATATCAACGGAAGGCTCATAAGCCATAGATTACAATAGTATCAATTATATTCTAATTTAGTGTCTGTCAGAGGAGTAACAGCTCTATGGAGACTCAAAATCTAGATTTGAAAATCAGAAGTTGTCACCCTAAAAACTAGCTATCAACTTGATGACATCATCCTATGTGGAGTTCACATGTTCACAATGATTTTGCATTAATCAAGCATGGCTCATCGTCTCAGATATATAGACCAGTCGATCGGGTCTATATGTTATGTCCTCACCGTGACTGCGGTAAATTCGACCCCTGTTGACTTGTAATTTGGAGGGGTGCTAAAAATTAGGTTTAGATTAGCTTTTTATCAATTCCTTTGTATTTGTATTCTACTTTCATTCAGCTTTCAATGGATATAGAGTTGTATTTTCATCGCATAGGGTCTTTAAAAAAAATCTGTTTGTTGTGATGTTTTCGTTTTCAGAATAACGATGATGCAGAAAGGCAGAAGCGCATCGAGGTTAGTTTGCGTGAGCGAGAGAAGGAGGTTCAGAGAACACGCACTGAGCAACAGAAAGAACTTGATAGAGAAAGAGATCAGTATAGGAAGGATGAGGCTCAACAACACTTCAATGCTCTCCTGGCTGATCTGGTAAGTCTCGTTACAACTTTTTTTTCCCTCCGAGTCGGTTGATTGTTTTTTCTCTTAATGTGCAACGCCTTAGCACCTCGACTCTTTAAATGATTTCCCTCACATCTGCCATAATGTTTCTCCCTTGTACATTTCCTGCCTTTTTGTCTTCACCCGTTTCTCCTCTCTTCTCTTCAGCAAAAGGGACATTCTTCTCCCATTTTTAAATAACTTTTGTGACATGAAAATCTTGTATCTTGTTTATTTCTCTCCTTTTTTTTTCCTGAATCTGTTGTTTTCCTCCCTTCTGCTTTCACCATTGTTCTTTCTTTCTCCTTTGCAGCTTTGTCAGCTCCCCATTTTTTTCTCTCATTCTCTTTCTTCCTCTTCTCTCTCACTTGTGATATATATACTTGACAAAAGTTAGTACACCCTGTACAAAAGGTTCATTATTTCAATGCAACTAAGCATAGATTATTCTGTGATAAACTGCTGTCATTTATTCAATTTCAGCCACTTTCAAAGGTACCCTGAATTATTTACACAGTTGCGAAGGGTGTGCTCACTCGCACGATGTCTAATCTAGTGTGTGTTTTCACTATTAACCAGGTGCGCGATTCTGATGCCAGCTGGCGAGATACCAGACGTTCACTGAGGAAAGACAGTCGCTGGAAGCTGGCAGAGTTACTGGAGAGAGACGAGAAAGAAAAGATCTTCAATGAACATGTCAGCAATCTATCTCGCAAGAAGAAGGCTAAATTCAGGGAACTGCTCGATGAAACTAAATCTGTGAGTGGATGTGAAGTGTAGTCACAGATTCTTGACATGATTTTGTCATTTCCAGTAGAATTATTGAATTATTTTGATGGGGTCCCCAGGGAAATGTACATGTATATATATGTATCACATGCAGCAAAGAAGCAAGGCTTGTTTCCCCGGTATTCCAGGATAGATTGAAGTTGCTTGATAAAGTGATAAAATCAACAAATGACAAACATGGATAATGCTTTAAAGGACGAGGGATCTACTGTTATGGGCAGTGGTAAATTATGCAACATATCTCATTTATTCATGATTGATCAATTTACACATACTATTATTATTATTATTAGATTATTATTATTATTAGATTGGTGAATTTACTTATTCATTACATAAATGGACAATCCATTCCAATCATATAATTTGAAATGTGGTTTGATAGTTGTCATGTCATGAAATGTTCCACCTATTTCTGTCTTACATTTAGCTTGAGCTGACATCGTCTTGGAAAGAAGTGAGGAAAGCCATCAAGGAAGATCCTCGTTTCACCAAGTTCTCATCCAGTGATAGGGTAAGTGTCCTTCGAGGTCAGCGATCAGATACGTGAAGAATATGACTCGAATATATCCAACAAGCCAACAATAGACCCGCAAATCTTGGTCCAGCTTTGAACAACTTGCACCAGATAACTTTATCTTGATTTGGCAATGCTCAGAAAGTTCTGAGACTGTTTTATTGATTCAGCACATTTTGTTATTTTTGGTTTAAAGACCCTATCCGATGAAAAAACAACTTGATAGAAATGGAAAACTGAATTAATGTAGAATACAAATATAAAGGAATAAAAAGTACATACCCCTTCATTATTGCACAAAAGCAAATTAAAACCTCATTTTCCGCACCCCTCCAAATTACGGGTCTACAGAGGTCATATTTGCCGCAGTTACAGTGACGACATCATATGTGCTCGCCTATTAAGCTGAGGCGACGAGCCGTGCTTAATTAATGCAAAGTCATTGTGAATATGCGTTCTCCACATACGGTGATGTCATCAATTCGATAGCTAGTTTTGGGGCGACAACTCCCGATTTTCAAAGCTATAGATTTTGAGTTTTCAGAGAGCTGATACTCCTCTGACAGACACAAAAATGGCATATAATTGATATTATTATAATCTATGGCTTATAAGCTTTCCGTTGATATATAATTTATCCATTTCATTTTTTAGTTAGGATATGGTCTTTAATGCTAAGCACATTTCCCAGCCAAATAAGGGGTATATTTATTCGAAGACATTGCTCACATTCTGAAAGCATGTATATCGCTCATATTAAAATTACTTCTTACACAAGAGCCAAAATACATTATCAACTTGGAACCACAAGGGTGCTCATTCTGTTAATGCCTTTCTGTCTCCAAGCACACTACATTATCATTGATTGCTTTTGTATGATTTCAGAACCCACTATTCTACCGTAACCTCCTAAACTCACCTATAATACATAGCTGCCAACCATTCATATTTTAGAGGAATGACTCCTATTTTTTGGCCTTCAAGGTATTGTTTTGAACTCTAGATTCCTCTCTTTTCTGAAATATTCTGTGTGAAAAATATGCAAAATATTCCTAATTTTGTCTCGAGAGATTCCTAATTTTGCTATGAAAGTTTAGCAGGTATGATAATATCTAGTAGCCGAGGCTATATATTTATTCAGGCGATCATCGACTTAGTTGTTTTCTATTGCAGAAACGCGAGCATGAGTTTGATGACTACATCAAAGAGAAGTACTATGATAGCCGTCTAGCCTTCAAAAAGCTACTCAAGGAGACCAAGTTCATCACATACAAGTAAGTAAATTCATGAGGAAAAGGGATTCTTTTTCTATCAAGTCCTCATGTACTAAAGGTAGCATGTACATTTTCCCGTTATCATTGTCGGATTTGCAGATTTATGTGATCATTCTATTTTGATGATACATGTTTCAGAAAGAATTTCACCATGGTCAGTTTGCTACACTGAGTGAATTCTTACTTCAACCCTGGACTAAACGATGTATCGAACCCTAACCCTTAAATATGAACCAGGGCCCTGTTTCATAAAACTTGTCATCAATAACAAATGACAAACTTCTATGATGAATTTGCTCTCAGCCAATCAAATGCCATGGTTTCAGTAGCTTATAACAGTTTCTATAACTTGTTATTGATAACAAGTTTTATGAAACTTGGCCCAGACCTTAAACCCACTTGCAACCCTAATCCTCACCCTATATCTTTGACAAAATAAATCATGGAGCAAATTGTTGCTGGAGCCCAGTGCCATTGATTAGGAGAGTTTGGCCAACCGGTTCAAGTTGGACACAATATGGCGACTACTGCTTTGTTGGGCAAGCACAAAACAAAAGAATATACGCCATGTTGTGACCCAGTAAAACCAAGTTGGCCAAACTCTGTGTATAGATGTCTCTGCTGGAGCCTATGTCATAGCGCCCTCTATCAGGTTTTATTTGCAAGTCCTGTGGTAGGTCAAACATTTTAAAACACTGAATGATCCACATAAATCCACACAATTGTCAATAATGCATTACATTTGTGGATGTTAAGCCTGGAGAAAGAGAGCTGAAAATAAGTGGTATGGTGAGAGATAGTTGATGAATTTACAAGTGTAAAATAGATATGTATGGAGCAAAAGTAGACTTATCACTTGTTGCAAATTATATAATTTCTTCCTTATCATCATCTCTGTTTTATGTTTCAAAGACATTTTCTTCCATATCTTTTTTTTTTATAGCAGAGAGAGAAAGAAAAAAAATGACATTTACATTTTATACAACCAACATCAAAACAATATTTGTATACATCATTCAAATACATGCCTCAACATAAGCCATCTTAAAGTGACATCATTTCCTTTTCCATTGATTGAAGAATGATGTACAATATTTGGTGGATTATTGAATGGTGTCGAAAATTATAGTGATTGTGCTGTAAAATGATATTTCCTTAACCTTTCTCGTCCAGGTCTAAAAAGGTGATCGAGGAGTCCAAGCAGCAACTGGACGACATCGAGAAGCATCTTCAGAAGGACAAGCGTTACCTGATCCTAGACTGTGTTCCTAACGAGAGGAAGGACATGCTGATGGAGTACATAGACCAGGTCGCCCGGAGCGGACCTCCCCCGCCCCCGACGGCCTCCGAACCATCCAGGAGATCCATTATGAAATGATGCCCCCGCTTGTCGGGCCCAAACGTTGATAGTTGGATCCAAGAATGACAGTATTGCACTTGTTCAAAGCTACTTAGAAAGACTGCCCTATGGGTACTAGACTGTATCATCTGTTAAGCTCCATCGTGAAATGAGCCCGCGCCCTCTCCGCCTTGCTGGCATTAATTGGAAACAAGTATGAGACTATGAATGGCATTGTCCAATGAGGACTAGACTAGACCACAAGTATAGGTCCATTATGAAGTGAGTCCCCCATCCTGTCAGCACAGCTGTTGTGTATTGGATCCAAGTATGGTAGTGTTGACATGTGGACCTTGGAAGAAAGACTGTCCAAATAGGACTGGACTATATTGCCTGAATAGGGCCATCATGAAAGGAACATATCGGGGCAGTTGCACTGATGTTCTTTGGATCCAAGGATTGGAGATGTTTTTTTCTTCAAACCTGTGTAGAAAGACCATGGGAATGGACAAGGGTTCTTGTTTAGACAGATGGTCTTTCTATACAAGTACTTGCAGATAATGTGAATCGACCTATATAAATTATGATGTTATAAAAATACATTTCATGAAATTATTTTTTCCTCTTTGTTTATAATCAATGAAAGTGCAGAATTATTTCAGCTCTTCCGGAACCGTACACAATATCACATTATTTAGCAAAGCATCAGATTATTCACAATGAATTATTCTTATGGGAGATGAATTTTTCATACGTAACAGTTCATTATTTTTCCTTTTTCTTTTTTTCCACTCATCATGATTATGAAGAGAATATCTTAATGAAATTATCTTATGATATTAGTCGATTGTATGTTGCTGAAAAGGCATACAAATAAATGCTGGTGAGTGGAATGTGATTCCACAAAATGTTGTTTATTACATTGATTCTAATTAACCCATAAATGCTCAAGCATTGGTATTTTGTCTAACTCAGCGCTTTGTGTTTCACCAATATGTTATGAATAATCTTGGGAAAACTATATGCCATGTTTTATTGTAATTAAATTTTCAGAAATGTATTTATGAGAGAAATACTACACAGTCAAATACAATTTTGTAGTGATTTGATTGACCTTTTAAACTTAGTCACATACCATGTTATTGTCCAATCAGTGTTTCACATTTCCTTTTGTTATCAACATTCATATATAGGTCTATCTTGAACATTTTACCATGTCTGTGGATTACAATATTGAAGAAGGGATTTATTACTTTTCATTTGGCCCATCCTCCTCATTTCCACCAATAATCTTGATAAGATATTCTTATATGACTTTTGTTTACATATTTGATGAAAGTATACATGTAGCTATTTGAACAACTATCATTGTACCAGCCATCTATCTTGTGTTTCTTTTTATCATGTATTTTGGTGAACTAAACTGTAAAAATTAAATGGAGAATTACTTGTGTTTATTTTATGTACCTAACACTCTTTAGTCAATCTCACACTGCTGATATCACTAATGCATTTGGACTCAAGTTATCTTTTACTAGATTTTATTGTCACTGGTATTGTTCCATACTTTGACAAGCATCAATATATTTTCTGAAATGTGAGTAATATTATGTTAAAAATATGTAAAGTCCATCGATTCACTAGATCGCATTTAACTACACTTTTTGTTGATATTGTACTATTTCGCTATGTTTTTTTTTTGATGGAATAAAATTGATTTTCCACAGAATGCTGTATTTTGGGGGTCTTATTTTAGTATATCCTAGCATTTCACCTGAACAATAGCAATAAGTGACATTTTGATACATAATTCATTCTGTTTGTCAGTAGTGGTATAAAAATAAATCTTATATCATGATCTTGAATATTTCACTGCAATATAAAAAAGTAGCACCATAAAAATGAATATTGCCATTAGCGACGTTAGTTTCTTACAGCTTGAAACTCATATAACTGATATTGATTTTCCTTTACAATCTTGTTTAAAACTTGTATTTTTCGTAAAAAAGCTTGTATCAATGAAATTATCTCACTCTTTGATTGACAAACTACAATATTACTTTGATAAATAAAAATCGTTCTTCCAAAGTCAGTCTCGTTTCATTCTGACATGATCGGTAGTATACCCCTTATATTGTTAAGCTCTCTTAAGACCTCTTAAGATATAACTTTGATATCAATTTGATTAAATTCTTCCAAATTCAATTTCTATTTAGTCAGACACAATTTGTCAAACCCCTTATGGTGTTAGGCTTAGTTAATCAGTACATTTGAAATTAGATATCATTAGATGAGGATGATTTAGGGGTATTACTGGCAGCTGTATTGGGGGCACCGCTGGGGTCTTGATGGTTCTCTCCGCCCTGGAAGCCTGTGATGTGGAGGCCGACCTCTCCGCATCGTGTGGTGGCGGGCAGCTGGCTGCACGACGGCCGAAGGTGGCTCTGTAAGTGGTCCAGCTGCTCATTTTACCTGGACCGGAGCGTGGCCGGGTGGAAGGCTTGTAGGATTTGGCCGGGGCGCTGGGATGCCTATGTAGTGGGTGCCAGTAGTAGATTTTCCGAAGAAGGGTGCTGTAGGTATCATATAGGGCTGCTGCAACTGCAATTAAAAGGTTGCAATGAAGAAAAAAAAAGTTCCATTTTGCTTCTGTCACAATCGGCTATATTTCTATTCCTATTTCAATAAAACCTTGCAAGTTCTTATCGTCAAATAGTAACAAAGTCGAGCATGTGGTTAGTTTATAACTAACTCAAAAGGTTTTACAAAAAGGGTCTAATGTCATTATGCATGTGTTGTTGTTTTTTCTTTCTATTTTTTCTTCTTTTAGGCACCTTTCATTTATCTATTAATTTTGTTGTACTTTTTCCTTATTCCATTAAATTTGACTATATCTACAGGACTTGACAAGTTGACATATCTTTTCAATTTTCTATCAGTCATACAGAATATTCAATGTTGCTTCTTGTTCTGGGCCCTGTTTCACAAACTCTTTCATCAAAATTGATCGCAACGTTTAATCAATCATAGATCTATACAAAAGAGACTGAATTGTGTAAGTTTGTAAATCAATTGCAGCTCTTCATATTAAAGACAGGGCCCTCGCCCCTGGAATTATTATTTTGTAACACCATTTTACATGTATATTCCCAATGACGGTTGCCCTTACTTTGAAGGAATCGGCCCTCTTTGCCTTTCCCCATGGTACATAGCTCATCTTGTAGGAAGTTGTGACCTCCATCGGTGCTCCAGCACCCGATCCTCCCAGGTTATTGGAGAGCTTGTAGGGGACTCCTCGGCATTCTTCCATTGGAATGATACGGCTTGGATCCCTATATGCGTCCTAGATTGACAACAAAACGAAATTGATGAGAGAAGACTGCTCTCCTTTGGTTGTGTATATTACCAACTAGCAACCTTGTCTGTCTCTTCGTGATGCCTTTTAAGCATTCCTATCGATAACAGATTGTATTAGTAGTATTGGGCAAAGTCGAAGATCTCCTTAATTAAGAAACAAAAACAAAAAGAAAACATTGTTTATAAAAGATCAACAAAAACAGTGTAACTCTTTAGCCTTTTTAGTAATTTTGTCTTGTCTCCTCTCTTGTTCCTTTCTTCTAGCTCTTCCCTTCTCCTTACCATTTCCCCTTCAGTATTCAACATTGTTTTATCTTTATTATTGTACACTTTCTCTTCAACCCCCTGTGCGTGCGCGCGTGTGTGTCTCTCTCTCTGTCCCAGTCTGTCTTATCTCTCTCTCTCTCTCTCTCTCTGTCCATGCCTCTCTATCTCTGTTTCTGTCTTCCTGTAGCTGTCTCGTTCTCTGTCTCTCCCAGTCTTTCCCAGTCTTTCCTAGTCTGTCTATTCTCTCCCTCCCCCTCTCATCCCCCTCTCCCATCTCCCCCCTCTCTCTCTCTCTCTCTCTCTCTCTCATGTCTATCATCTTTAAAACGCTATACCTGATAACAGGTCAGGAGATCTAGCTTTGCTCGTTGAGCCTTGGAAACTACGACCGTCTTATCACGATTAGCCCAGATTGGGCGAGACTGGATGGAAAGGAAAGGGGTTGGTTGGTACGACATGCGATGGGTTGTCCTTTCATCAAATTTGGATTCTGTGATTAGGGGAAACAAAAGTAGGTGTGGTTAACTAGAGAAAAGATATTACAATGAAAATGAGATCTCTGTATTTCATACATCTCATTGAAGAGTTGTAAGAACATTATTGGCTTAGGAAAGAATAAAAAGGACAGGTTGCGGATGAGGATTACGGACAGGAATAAGATAAAAGATGGAAAAAAGAGGAATAGGAGAAGGGAAAGAGGAAGAGGGAAAGGAGTGATGAAGAAGAAAAGAAGAAGAAGTAGAAAATATATTGACATGAAAGCGCTCAAGATGTTTGTTGTGAGAAATGCACTTGATTATATTACTTTCTCATAACTATCATGACTATAGGTTTGACTTTAAATTGCAAAATGTAGGAGCTTCAAAAGTTGGACTCAATTTTAGTGGTTACTTCACACAATTTTTTATTCGATTAAGGGAGTTAGTTCAGTTCAGTTTCAGTTTATTTTTTTCATTTCCAACAGAACAGTAATTTTGACAAGAAATCAGTATACAATTCAATATTCAATAATATAATACATTTTACATGGTTTAGAATTGTGAAATAGAAAGTATACATAAATATCCAGTACAATGGTTTTTTAAAGAGGTTTTTCAAGATAGCCCTGTGGAAATGGAGGGATCCACTGAAAAGCAGAGCTTGTAAAATGTGGATCCCTCAAAAAAAATGACAAACATAATTTTTGTAACATCTAAATATATTGACTTGAAAGAAAAGAAAAAATATATATATACACCTGTATATATATATATAATAGATTACCAAAAGTGGCAGAATAATAATACAATTATAAATCCGTAATTTGAAAACTTGTTATGACACTTTTATGGTTAATATTGGAAAGGTCAAAAGAGACAATGACGACTGACAGATAAGACATAAGTGTATAATAATAATAGAAAAATATATAAGACAACAGAAAATAAAGCAAGGAAACAGAGAAATGAAAGAATAGAAAATGTTGCTGCATATGTGAAGAGTAAAGAAAAAGAGAGGAGAGGTGGGTGGAGAGGAGAAGAAAGGAGAGTGAGAGAGAGCGCACACGATGTAAATATTGCAGGGGTATCGAGCATAATTATAGTAAGATACATATAGAGCGTAAAAAAAGACATGATTTGACAAAGCACTGATATTAATTTGTATTGTAAGGAAGTATAAGAAACAATTTCAATTTCCTCTTAAATGAATTAAGAGAGGTGGCAAGTTGAATGTCATTATGGAGAGAGTTCCAGAATTTTGGGGCTGTATAAATAAACGTGTTTTGAGCTAGAAGGGTTCTCAGCAAAGGTAGATGAAAGTCATTACAATGCCGAGTTGGGTACTTATGAGAGGATTTATTTAGGGTGAACATATCATCAAAAACGAAAGGAAGCATGTTGTTATTATAAGAATACATAAACTGGCCCAACTGAAAGAAATAAAGATCTTTAACTTTTAATATTTTATTTGAAAAGAAAAGAGGATCCGTATGAGAGCGAAAATGAGAAAGGCAAATGATACGAAGGGCTTTCTTTTGTAATAATAAGACTCTGTTTAACAAAGTTTGGTGTGTATTGCCCCATACCAGGAGTCCATAATTTAGATATGGTAAGACCAGAGAGGAATAAAGCGTAAGTAAGGAAGAAGATGGGAGATGAGTTTTTAATCTATTCATGACACCAATATTACGAGATATAGTTTTGCAGATGTTGTCAATATGGTACTTCCAGGAGAGTTTATTGTCGACTGTTACGCCCAAAAATTTAGTGTAGGAAACACTCTCCAACGGGAAGTCATCGAATACAATGTTGCTTGGCAGGGAGTCTATAGTATTACTGAACAACATATAATTAGTTTTTGGAGATTAAGTGAAAGTTTGTTTGCTCTGATCCATTGTAGAATCAAAGATAGTTCAGAATTAACCGTTTGCATAAGGGTGTATGGATTGTTGTGGGAAAAGAACAGGTTCGTGTCGTCAGCAAAAAGTACAAACGATAAAATATGAGATGATCTGCAGAAATCATTTATATATAAAATAAATAAAAGTGGACCTAGGAGGCTTCCCTGTGGAACGCCACAGCTAATATTACATAAATCTGATGTACAATCGTTTAAAAGACATATTGCTTTCTGTTAGAAAGATAGTTCCTGAACCACTCCAAAGCCTTTCCACGTACACCGTAATGGGAAAGTTTATAAAGTAATATATCGTGGTTTATTGTGTCAAAGGCCTTGGAGAAGTCCAGGAAAATACCAACCGTATGAGATGATTTATCAATAGCATGAGCTACTTTCTCCACAAAAGATAATAAAGCATGAATGGTACTATGTTTTTCCCTAAACCCAAATTGAAAATTGGAGAAAACATTATAATCGTTTAGGAAGGCAATTGTTCTAATATATATGATTTTCTCCAAGATCTTAGAGAAAGAAGATAACAAGGAGATCGGTCGATAGTTGTTTACATTTAGTTTGTCCCCTTTTTTAAATAAAGGAATAACTTTGGCGATTTTCATAGAGTTGGGAATTTGCCCGTGTAGCAAAGACAGATTAAATATATGAACCAGGGGATCTACTATAAATGGTATAATGGCTTTAAGGATGACATTATTGATATCATCGTAGCCAGAACTTTTCTTGTTGTCTAGGTTTGAAACGATATCTATAATTTCATGTGTATATGTCGGAGTAAAAATATAGAACTCTGGTTAGCTGGACCAAGAAAATCTGTAAAATGTTTATTGGAAGGAGGTATATTTTTGGCAAGATTATCCCCTATGGAGGAAAAGTGGTTATTAAATATATTAGCAATGTTGACAGGTTCCTGTACAATTTCATCATTAAGTTTTATTTCCGTTATAACAGCTTTATTGTTTGCCACATTCATTGCTTGTTTGAGGACTTTCCAAGTGTTTTTCATATCATGTTTATGTAGTTCAAGTTGGTTTATAAAGTATTTTTCTTTTCTAAACGTATGATTTTAGTCAAAGTATTTTTATAGGATGTATATTTATGTTTAGTTATGTCTGTACCTTTTGATTTGTGCTTATAATAAAGATTATTTTTCCGATTTATAGACCGGAGTAGAGACTTAGATATCCATGGAAGTCTCGGGGACTTTTTGTAATTTCTATTATTGTCTCTTTGTTTGGGAAGAAACATATCTAGCTGGGTGTTTAAAATGTGACAAAACATATCGTACGAAGAGTTCACATCATCTATATCAAAAACACACGACCAGTCCACATTTTCAAGACTAGCACTTAAACGGGTTAAATTCGCATTGTTAACTTTACGTCGTAGAGGGCAGGGACCATGGTTATTAAGTGACTTGGATACAGTGTAGTATGTCAAAATGGGATAGTGATCGGTTGTATCTGAAAGAATGATGTATGAATCAGGATGAGGAGTAACGTTGGAAAAAATATTGTCTATTAAAGTGGCAGATAGATTTGCTACTCGTGTGGGCTTGGAAACAAGCGGCAAGAAGGAGGCAGATAAAAAGTTTCAATGAGCTCATGGGCGATATTATTGGTGGCACATTTGAGTATATTTATGTTGAAGTCCCCCATCAAAAACAGTCCTTATTATTAAATGTTGTACTTCGAAGCAAGTCAGACAAATGTATTATAAAATCGTTTCCATTAGAACTCGGAGGTCGGTAAACAACACCTACTATTACATTCTTACCACCTGGCACTTTAATTTCTAAGAAAAGAGATTCAATGATGTCATTACTAATTGAGATATTTTCGTGAACAGAGTAACAAAAGCTTTTAAGTATGTATAGAGCGACACCTCCACCTGTTCTTCCTTCCCTGTTTTTGGAAATAAAATCGTATTTATCAATAGAAAATGGTAGATTGGAATCCTGGGACAGCCAAGTCTCCGTCAAACCTATTACAGATAGAGGCTTGGGTGAGGATTATTCAAAAGTAACTGTAGATCATCAAAGTGTTTGTTTAAGCTCCTTATATTCAAATGAAGTAGAGAGAATGTATCGCGTTTAAAGTTCTTAACTATATCATCAAATTGTGAAACTGTTACATATTTGCTGAAAGAGCTTTGTGCTGCAGGGTCCTGCTGATCAAAATCAAATTGAAGTTCTTCAGAAGAGGAATTGATGCTGTCAGCAATATAATCATCATAGGTACCTGGACAATTTGGCAGTATTATGTTATTGGAAAGAGAAGGTCTGTGTAAATCAAGTAGATCGTCATCTGTGAGGAATTAAAAGCCATGTGATCGTTCAGATCAGCCATGAGGGTTCAGAAGCAGTACCTGAGAAGGAGAAAGCGCATCAAGTATAAAATAAAATAAACCATTGGAGGCGCTCATAGTATGCAGGTGCAGAAGAAAGGAGATAAGAAAATAAAGGAAAGTGGAACAAACATATGCAGCAGGACGACAGATAGAAACAACTGACAAACACAGACACGACGAATTATACAAGGGCACGGTAAAAGAATCTCTTGACATGACCACAAAAAACTTAGTTATACGGGCACTGACTTTAATGCTCCGTAAACAAAAGAAAAGTGTAGCACGTTAATGGCATTTCTCCCTTAGGGAAAATATATATAATTGGCAACACCATGCATAGACTATACCACAAGTCTTCTTATTCTTTTTTTTAAATTTTATTTTTAAAGGAACAAGAAATTTTATATAAACATATACATACTGACTGAAGCCGTCTGTGCATATGGAGGTTGATTTGACCCTTAGGTATGAAAATACAATAAAATATAAAGAATAATAGCTTACAAGTTCAGATGTTTAAAGCAATTACAATGGAAAATACTAAGCGATTCAAATTCTCTCTCCCGCATATATGGTACGTAATTATACAAAACATAATATTTCATAACATTTCATTAAATTTTAAACAGCGTCAAATTTAAGTCCTAAAAGGTGTATGAAACGGCGTGCTACCTTCTCTTATTTTTTCCCTTAACTATAATCACTTAGAATAATAATTTAAACTCCGTTTCATACACCTTCCAGGATTCCTCCTTGCTATCCCTGGGAGACGTCGTGCTCCCTTCTCTCATTTTTTCTTCTGTTTTCTTAAGCTATAATCACTTTGAATAATTATATACATGAACTCCGTCTCCCAGGGACAGCAAAGAAAGCATATTTAAAGGAAATGTTGTTATGTCTGTTGGTATGTATTAAATGAACGAGACAGGAATTCGCACTTACGCCATTCCTATAAGGGACTCTGGGTTACAAGTACCCAAAGTAGGTGAAGTTTCCCGCAAATGAAGTCACGAATAGAGTATTAAATGTGACAATAAAATCGTGTCAGAGTATTCTCATTCAAACCCGAGCAATGTTGACAAAATTGGTTACTCACAACACCATTCTATGGCCCGAATTCACAAAGGAGCCCGTCGACAAACACAGGCCCATGCGCGCCACACGACACGCCCCGACGCGTCCCAGACCAAGGTTTGTCTGAACCTCGGTCTGAAACGCATCGAAACGCGTCACATGACGCACACAAACCCAGGTCCGCCGACAAACCTACCCTGCGAATTCGGGCCTTAATGTTCAAAAAATTCTAGGGGCAACGGCAATTCTGAGCGTATCGGATTGCCACAATTTGTATGCAAACGTTTACCCTACGCACATGCAAGACACTACGAACAGGCTGGATGGAATGTACATAAAAGGTTATACAATGGATACTCATTATACAATCATGTGAATTTTATTTTTCCTTAACTATGATCACTTTGAATAGTTATATATATGAACTCCGTTTCTTACACCTCTTAGGATTCCTCCCTGCTGTCCCTGGGAGACGTCGTGCCAGCTCCCTCCCCAGGCTCATTCCCTTTCTCATGTTTTCTTAAGCTATAATCACTTTGAATAACCATATATATGAACTCCGTCTCCCAGGGACAGCAAAGAAAAATATTTAAAGGAAATGTTATTATGTCAGTTGGTATGTATTAAATGAACGAGACAGGAATCCGCACTTACGCCATTCCTATAAGGGACTCTGAGTTACAAGTACCCACAATAGGTGAGGTTTCCCGCACCAAATGAAATCACGACTCGAGTATTGAATGTGACTATAAAATCGTGTCAGAGTGTTACTATTCAAACAAAAGCAATATTGACAAAATTGGTTACTCACAAACACCACTCTCTATGTTCAGAAAATTGTAAGGGCAACGGCAATTCTGAGCATATCAGATTGCCAAATTTGTATGCAAGCGTTTACCCTACGCACATGCAAAACACTACGAACAGTCTGGATGGAAGAGGCAGTGCCTGGGAATGTACATAGAAAAAGGTTATACAATGGATACTCATTATACAATCATGTGAATTTTATTTTTCCTTAACTATAATCACTTTGAATAGTTATATATATGAACTCCGTTTCTTACACCTCTTAGGATTCCTCCCCGCTGTCCCTGGGAGACGTCGTGCTAGCTCCCCTCTCTTACCTTCCCCTTCCGTTTTCCCAAGCTATAATCACTCTGAACAAGTTACTCGGTAATTCAAATGCAATTTCTAACTTACGATTTCTTTTGTATGTACGTTTGGGCTTGTAGCTCTGTTCGGGGGCGAGCGTCTTGTGTTTCACAAAGTCCCTCGTGAACACTGTCAGGAATTGAGATTTCTCTCGCTTAGGCTCGTTGAACTTGGCTGGCGGTACTGGAGTATGGCGTGGCGGGATGGTCTTCGCGGTAAATTCGGCACGGTGAGTGGTTTCGGTCTGGAAGGGCTGGGTGTGGTCGATGTGGGTGTTCTCGGTCGGTTTAAGCAAGGTGGCAGGAGGGACCTTACCGAGGGGACGGAAGGAATCCTGAAGAAAAAAATACAATGGACTGATTATCATCGATACATTTGTTATAATTGGGTTATATGTTCTTTAAACCCCATCGGTATCACTACGCCAATTTTGTTGAATTTGTTTTCTTCATAACTCACACCTGACACCAATTGTTTTCATTTTACTCTCACATAATTAGATTTAGATGAGCAAGAAAATGAAGTAAAACAATGGAAGTTCTGGTTGAACCTTTTTCTTTCATCATATTGTTGTTACAAGAAAAGAAACAATTCTTCAAATAACCATTATATTCATATTCCATCGACATCATGATCTTCATTGAAGGCATCAGTTATCATTACCTTTACCACAAACGACATCATTATCCTCAACATCCTCATCCTCATCATCTTGACCATCATCATCATCATTATCATCATCATTATCATCATTATCATCATCATCATTTTCATCATCATTATCATCATTATCATCATCATCATCATCATCATCATCATTGCCATCATCATCATCATCATGACTATCATCATCATTATCATCGTCATCATCATCATTATCATTATCATCATCATTATCATCATCATCATCATTATCATCATCATTATCATCATCATCCTCATCATCATGACTATCATCATCATCCCCACCACCTTCACCGCTATCATCATACCTGAGCAGTGCTTTGTGCATTGAAAGATTAATTATCATGGCGTATTGGGAAAAGCATCACCAACACCCCCACTATTACCATTATTACCACCTCTATCAATATCATCATAGCTGAGCAGTGCAGTGATGTGTGTACTGAAAGCCTCATTTCCTGGGTTCTTATGTATAACTTCATCATCATCATCATCATCATCATCATCATCATCATCATCACCACCACCATCACCACCACACACCTCCAACAATTTAGCAGTCCTGTGTGCATTGATGAAGGCTTCCTTCTCCTAGTGTCTTATGTATAACACCATCATCATCATCATCACCATCATCATCACCACCACCACCACCACCTCCACCACCACCACTTTCATCACTATTATCATCTTTATACCTGAGCAGTGCTCTGTGCATTGAATGCCACCTTCTCCTCTTTTCCTAGGTTATCATGATGGGACTTCGCCTCCACCTTGCATGCATCCAGCTCTTCTAGAGTGAACTCCTTAAAGTGGGCTTTGTAGACCGTCTTCGAGTTAAAAGGTTTATTATCAATGACCTAGAGGAACACCAAAACATTATATATATCCATTATGTTACATACTCTTTCACTGGGAGGAAAAGCTTCTTCAATGCAGAGAACAGCATATCTCTATTGTATTTACAATGTACATGTACAAGTAAGCTTGATTATTGTAATGGGTTGCTGTTTGGAATGCCTGATTCTATGATAGCTAGGTTACAAAGAGTCCAAAATGCATGTGCAAGACTTGTCTATCGTCGGTCAAAATTCACCTCCACCGCACCTCTTCTGAGAGAGCTCCACTGATTGCCAGTCCGTCAAAGAATTTCATTCAAAATGTTGTTAATTGTTTATAAATCATTGAGTGGTCATGCTCCTAGTTACATAACAGAATTACTTCAACTCAAAGTCCAGTCACACAGTCGTAGCCTGCGCAATTCCACAGATAAATTATTCTTCCAGATTCCCCATGGCAAAACTAAAGTAACTCTCGGGGACCGTGCTTTTGCTATTGCATCCCCCAAACTATGGAATAGCTTGCCAATAGATATACGAAGCACTCCATCTCTCAATGTCTTCAAATACAAATTAAAAACATATTTGTTCAATTGAGAGATTCTATTTTGTAGAATTTAGTATAAAAAGGAGCTCTGAACCAGCGCAGCTGAATATGTTGTATAAAAGCTGAGCTATATAAATGTATTGTTATTATTATTATTATTTATAAACTTTTGTTCACAATTATAACAAATAGTGATGCAACATCATACATGAGTTATGAAGAGTGTATAAATCCTAGACTATACATATACACAATCTCTAAGTAATCCCACATTATGGCTTTATAAATCAATTATAAAATGACATTAACCTTTTTCATAGTTAGATTTTAAATTAAAACTAAAACTGTATCAGAAAAAAGACGGGTTTTGTTTTCCTTCTAAAGGCTGCTCATCGTAAAATGCCTTAGGAACTTAAAGGTAATGCAAAGTTTTGGGAAATTTTCCATTGTAGCTGCGACCATGAAAATCTCAGAATATGCAGTTCTGATATATAATTTCCAAACGGGAATAGCAAATCGGTCGATTGTAGTCAAGAAACATTGTTTTAAGGCTAAAGTAATATCAATCTTGAGAGGGAGCGTTACAACATAAAGAGTTTATTATTTACAATTTCATCACTTTAGACTCGATTTCAACCGCGACAACGATCATTGAATATTGTAAAATCGCATATGCTTCCAATATGTTCATTAGAACCAAATTCATGACCTCATACCAATACTTATTATTTCCTTTGATACAAATTTTTTTTTTATTAGCTTCCTTCTCTCTTCGTTTAAAGGGGGTTTTGCCACCTTCTCATGAAACTTTACGTTATTCATTATGTCGTGTCAATGTTTTCATCAAAAACTATAGCTTTTGTTTTACCCTTTTCTCCTGGTTTGAGGGTGTTGGGCGTGGTTTTTCCACCATTCATAATAATCAATATTGTATGTCTTGTCAATATTTTTATCACAAAGTTATATTTTTTTCGTCTTACCTTCTCCCCTGGTTTAAAGGATTCTGGGCTAGGGTCTGCCACCTTCTTACGGAACTTTATAACGGAAGTTATTTGTGGTGTCAATGTTTTTTACCACCACGTTTAAAGCCTTTTGTCTCACCTATTCTTCCTGGTTTAAAGGGTGTCGGTTGTGGTTATGCCACCTCCTAATAAAACTTATGTAAATGTTTTTAATCAAAAGTTATAGCTTCTTTCCCCCTTACCATTTCTCCCGGTTTATAGGGTGCTGTGCGTGGCTTTTTTGCTACCTTCTCATGATACTCGACATTGTATGTCGTGTTAGTATCCATCTTAACATCAGGGATCATGAACTCATCATGTTTGGGTTTGTAGCTTTTCGGAGGTCCTGTGAGCTTTTAAAAACAACAAAGATACAAAATAATCGTTCTCAGAAAGTCTATTGCAGTGCGCAGTATTGATACTGATGTGGCTACCCAGGGTTATTAAGACCAAACCATTATTATATTATCACTAATATTTCACATATGAAAACATAATAGCAGAATGCAACGCCTTTCAAGAAATCAACTGAAGGGTAACTTTAAATCCCTCTAATATTGCAGATATAGAAATCATATTGGGATTATATATATGGCATTGTGATTTTAGCAACTTTCAATCGGTGACGCACAAAGTTACTTTAATCGCCGTAGATTGATTTCTTGAAGTCTTTGTGATCGTGTTTTTGAGGTTGTCCTTAATTTTATCTATCTTTTTTTGTTATCACCCTTTTATTTGCAAGGTGGGTTTTCCTTGCTTGAATTAATCAGATCTTGATTTTCTTTCCACCAGATTGAAAATTCAGTGTTATATTTAATTTGAAGAAAACAAAATTGTCAAACTGAAACACATATACACAAACAAACAAACAAAAACAAAGCAGAGAATAAACTATAACAACCATTTAAGGACAAAATCGGGAATCACATAGATATCTAATTTCATTTAGTCTGAGAGCATGGGATCGTATTTTTTTTAAATTATATTTTTAAATACAACAACTTTCTATTTAAGTGCATGAAATCATAATGAGTGCATATTTGATTCAAGTGACATGGATAAAAGAAGGGCATTTATTTGCATACCTTGTGGGGGACAAATGCGCGATGGGTGCATGATAGCATATCTGCTGGACAGGTTCCGCCTGAAACACCCTTGACGACCTTAGGTCTGATCGCCTCACGTGGGCGCTGCAAAGGCCATGCTGTATACTTCTGTTTTTCGAGGAAAAAAAATTAAGAAGTCATGATAGAAAAGAAGTGTTTTAAACGAGGATAACATGGTGATACGATCCCTTCTCACACCCTATTTATATCCTATGAACTTGTTCTTTAGAATGTTATCCACATGATGTTTACCGTGCCCTCACCCTCGTCCCCCTGGACCCACGCTACGCCACTGTTAATTGTCTGCCATTCTCCCCTCCCCCGCCCCGCCCCGCCCATGTCTGTGTGTTATTCTGTACGTTACCGTCTTTCAGTCGGCCGCCTTTCAGTTTCCTTTTCTCTATTGCTGTCCCCATCTTTGTCCCTCTAGCTCTCTCTTTTTCCCTTTATTTTCTCCTTCTCCCCGTCTCTGTCTCCATTTTGTACCCCTCTCTCTTTTTTTTCTTCTCTCTCTCTCTCTCTCTCTAGCTATCACCAGTCTTTCCAATTTTGCCTATCCTCTTTCCTGCTTTCCATTTGTTTCTTTCTCTATCTCTGATTGTCTTTATATCTCTCATATCGCTGTTTCTCTCTGTCCCCCCCCCCTCTCTCTCTGTCTCTTTCTTGAATCATGGACTAGTCACTATGAGAGTCAAACTCGCAAAGAAACATATTTTGAAGGAGAACAAAAAAGAAAAAAACTCACAGATTGGTATTCTGATTTATATACTCTCATCTGGACTTGGGCACTTTTGATATTGGCAATGCGATTGCGGATTGCAGCAATTTGACTGTAAAAAAACAGATAAGACATTAACATAATGTTAATTTCATAATATATATTTCAACTATGAGTTAGATTTCAAAGCAAAATCCATGTAAAATGCGACCTAATTTTGTAATGATTTGAAATTAAACCTCAGACTATATTTACATGATTTAAATGAGTATAATATACAAAGCCCACTTTCATAATTCACAGATATTGTGACTAGGCCTGTATGAATTCAAATTCAAATTCAAGTTTATTGATAAAAATCCACAAGGTCGGATTATCATCAGACACGAACAGCAATGTATGCATTGGTACACAATACATGCATTAGGTCAGAATACACCTAAGATATCAGGTACATGGTTGTATGAAGGGGTGACCAAAGTTCGCGGACATTTTAGAACATATCACAAAATGTGATATTCGATCTATGATTTCTCAGATTCTACACAAATTTGTTTATTTCAATTATTACCAAACGAACGGCAAAGTTTTTTTACTACAAATTGGGTCAACTAGAAAATTTATCGTCGAAGGATTTCGGAGATATCGCGATCTAAAAATTCGATGTCCGATCGTGCGTGCGCGCTGCATCTAAAAAAGTCTTAAAAACAACGAGACCTAAGTTCACGCACGGGGGTTTACAGCTGATTTATACAAAATGCGATACATCAAAAATAAGGTGATTTCATAATTTGCAAGGCAAGATATCATACAATCAGTTGGTACCACTCTTTACTTACAATTTTGAGGATATCTGCTCTCAAAATGAAGATTTCAAACCCTTCTCGGTAAGTTGATAATTTGTCGGAACGGATGCAAATGACTGCAAAATTTGCCGATCTTTTGTCAATATTTTCACAATTTCGCACCCAATTCCAAAGAAAATTTCGTTTCTGGGTAATTTTATGATCCTCTTTCCATTGGTGATATCAGATTTTTGAAATCTTACCGATTTTTTGAGAAAGCGAACTTTGGTCACGCGCGAACTTTGGTCACACCATCATAAGTAAATTAAAGGTAATTTAAAAGTATGTAGATATCTACAGTGTATGTGAAAATATAACTTAATTTCATGTCCTCCCCCTCCCCCCTGTTAAGGCGTAAGAATGAAGGGGGTGGCCGGTACTTGCCCCCTCCCCACTAAAAACCTGTCTCTTAAGCCTTGGATTTTACGAAATATATGCATCAAAAAGCACCAATCATCAAAAATATTCGTCGTTTATAATACTGTTAAATATAAATCTTTAGATATTTATGAAATTTTTCATATTGCTGTTTTAAATCATTAACCTGATCGGATACACGACGTGTGGGTAATCAACTAAAATACCACGCCTCACGTCAAACATGTTTTTCATTTAAGATTGTGACAATGGAACCCGTTTATATCACGTTAAAATCACTTTAATTTCTCCATTGTTAAGCTCTTCTATCCAAGTGTTTAGAAAAAACAGAATATTGAAGGAAATACTTTTGTGACAACATTGACCCAGTCAAATTCAAAATTGCCCTGACGTCCCCCATCTACAAATTAATACACTCTATTCGCACCTCCAGTTAAAACTCAGACGAGTATTTTGGAGGACCAACCAACCAAGAACCAAGAAGAACCAAGAACATTCATTAATTGTCATATCTGGCTGATATATTTATGAAATAGCCCCTACTGAGAGTAAAAAAGTTTGTTTTGTGTTTCATATCTAAAATATCAAACAAGAACAAGAGCAATTACATCAACTATTAATATCATTTTCTTACCTCATCTTGGCTTTTAGATTGCTAGCTTATTTCTTTGAGAAAAAAAATCGCAAGTCACATCGCTTCCCTTGAAAAACAGTAATTCTCTGCTTATAACCACTTCATATGCCTTTATCCTCGATCGTCGCCATGGTGTATAGCCATCAACTCTCACGTACAATATACAGCGGCATACATACGTCATAAAGCGTTTGAGCGCATTATATTATGGCATGCGCAAACGCATGTTGCGAACGCATCGGTCAATGTAGGTCACTGTTTTGACTGTTTTGCTTTTGACTGCGTGGCAAGCGCAAGTCTGACGCTCAAACGCGTATTGTTGCGTCATTTCAAAGCCTCGGCTTGATGTAGGCATTACTTTTTTGACCTGACCGCCTCCGGCCTGTAATACATGTATATGCACTGTAATGCACAGTACATGCAACTCAAAACTTTCGACCAATCAGAATCTTGTATTTCATTGCAGCTATACCACATGGAGGGGGTGGGATACAAGAAGCTTTCGGCTGCGTTCATGATTCACGGAGGGTTCCTCTTCATTAGTCTTCAATTCCCGTAGCAAACTAGAAGACAGTGGTGTGTGTGTGTGTGTGAAGGACCCGCCCACTCCCCCCCCCCTCCCACTCCGGGGTCGGAGGAACCGCATTCTTGTTCCCAAAATCTCCGGTAAACTGGGTACTTTTCGCGCTACAAAGTCCGGCCCGAGAATTGTAAAAAAAAAGTGGGTGTATTTTGACTTTTCACCCGGAGATTTCTTTAAAAAGGGGGTGTTTTTGCTCTCTCTCTCTTTGGATTCCTGAGAAATTTAAAAAGGGGGTTATACAATTTCAAAAAAAGGTGGTGTTTTTTTTCTCTCTCTCTCTTTGGACTCCTGAGAAATTAAAAAAGGGGGTTATAAAATATCTTGAATATCATAGATAGGGGTTTACACTGAGCAGTGTTCCGGATTTAGGGCGTCTCCAAGGCAGGAAAAGCCCGCGAGAGGGGGGTTCAGAAATGTTGGCAGCACTGAGATAGGGGGTGCTTTCAAAGGGAGTGAACAAGCATACGCGTACCCTAAATCACACTGAGTGGGGGGTGCGGGTGTAGGATCCATTTAGAGAGAAAGAGTAAGAGCCACCTAACCACATTCCCAGGCGCGCCGGAAGCAGTTTGGGATTGGAGGTGGAGGGGGCAAACATTCCGGGGGCTCACCTTTCAAGGAGAGGCGTAATGAGCAAAAAAGTGGGGGGCAGAAGAAAATCTGCATCACCACCACTCTTACATGTTACATGCAGGCCCCGCGGAAGGTTTTTCAGAGTGGAGCATTAACGATCAGGTACAGCGTAGCGAGCGAAGCGAGTGGGGCGTAAATTGGCGTGGGGTCCAGGGGCTTTACCCCGGTGGGGGCCAAGGGGCGGAGCCCCCGGAACCTCAGGGGATTTAGGCATTAAATTACAGTCAGATAAGCATATTTATTTTAGATACCTTATTTGTGACACTGGCAGGTCACTAATTGGCGTTGGGTCCAGGGGGCTGATCCCCATGAAGCTCAGGGGTTTTAGGCATTTAATTATGGTCAGATGAGCATATTTTGATGCCTTTTTTTTTATGACACTGGCAGGTCACAAATTGGCGGGGGCTGAGCCCCATTAAGCTCAGGAGTTTTAGGCATTTAATGACGGTCAGATAAGCATCCAGGGGTCCGCCTAAGGACTCTTGGTGGGGTCCAGGGCGGAGCCCCCGTAAGCTCAGGAGTTTTAGGCATTTATTTACGGTCAGATGAGCATATATTGATACCTCATTTGTGATACTGGCAGGTCACTCATTCTTTCTTTCTCTCTTTCTTTCTTTTTCTCTTTAACATACCTTTTCAAAAACTTGGTGAGGGGACTCGAGCCCCGAGCCCCGCCGTTCTGCAGGCGCTGACATGAAGGCTTCGAATTAAGCATATTTTTGGCCTGACTGTAAATTTGAGAATTTGTAATTTCCCAAGAAACGCATAAAAAAGTATAATTAAAAGAAAAATGGGACAAAATCACGGAAAATCATGTCAGTTCAGCAACATTTGTAAATCACTGGTATCGAATTAAAAATAAACCACGTTTGAATTTTATTTGGGGCAACTGTCCCTCCCCAAGCCCCATCAGTACGCCAGTGTTCAGGGGCTCATGTCTTCTCACCCTATAATAAAAAAACACCCACGCTTTCCTATCCTCTCACAATATTTCCACGGTATGCGTGCATCGCTAATATAAAATCCTCTATTGATAAATATAGGGGCATGCGGAATGTTTAGGAAATTTAATTCTTGTTTACTCTCCTTTTCTTTGAATGGAATATAATTTTTATGTAATTTAATTTTGGATTTATTTTTTTTAAATTTTATTTTTGATTAAAAATACAAACCATTTTAATCCTTTACTCCGGCGCCCCTGCACATTCATATCAGATGCCATACTCGAGAACCGAATCGCATCGGCATCGTATGGAATTGGAATTCCCTGCTCTCAGTAATTGTTGCAGCGCCATCTGTTGGAGCCTTCCGTAATCGACTGCAGACGGTTGGTGCCAACTTGTATTTCGTTGGTTGGTGCCAATGAGTGGCTAGTCTTCCTCTATCCTATACATGAGCTTGTAAATATTTGTAAATAAACTGTATTATAATTTAAATAACACTCGAATGGACGTAAATTGCGGTTAACAGACACACACGTACGTAGTTTGCAAGAATCTTCAGTCAATTGAAGGAGGCAGACTTATTAAAAATCAGAAGAAAGGGAGAGTTGGTTGAACAAAAAAACAAACAATATAACAATGATTGATAGGAGCTATTGGAATCATTAAATTTAGTTGGTTGGGTAAAACTTTGTTAGGGAAATTTGATACTTAAAGCGGAGGGTCAAAGTCAAATATCATGCTTAGGTTTTTAGTTGGTTGCCAGTAGGCTACTCCACAAACTAAGCACACGTTGTTTTTTCCGAATAAATATATTAATGAATGAATGAATAGTAAGTAAGTAAATGAATAAAGAAAGAAAGAAAAAGTGAAAGTGGCAAGAACATAAATAAGATTCTGTATTTGTAAATAGGATTCTGTATTTGAACAAGCAACTACATAAGATGAAAATAGTGAGTATGATGATAAATGGTCGTTTTGTAAAAAAGAGCCTGAAGATATTGTACATTTCTTTTATAATTGTGAAATCAGTAAATCAATCTGAAATGAAACGGTGAAATGGATAAATGAAGGTTCTCGCGTACAGTTAGAGTTTAATTTAGAAAATGTAATTTTTGGTTTTGAAGACAAAAGAAATGATGCTTTAAATTCCTTGTCGACATTGATTAAGCATCAACTATTTGTACAAAAGCTTAACGACAAAATTCAAAATGTTAGTTCTTTGAAGAAGACAATTATTCAATATTATGAAGACGAAAGATATATTCATTCTATATCTGGTATGTATAACAATTTTTTTTACTAAGTGGCAGGCACTTCATCATTTGTTTATATGAAACAAGGAGAGAATTGTGAAAGTATTTTGTTTTATTTGAGTTAAAGTAAGACTTGATTTCATTGAATTATAAAGTGTTTTGTTTGATTTTGATTAAAAAAATAGACTTTGGAGGGCTAAAACGTACAACAACAAAAACATAAATGCAAAAAAAAAAAAATACTATTATCTCTTAATATTCAGAAAATCCGAATGACAGGTTTCGCACAATGATGAAATGCACGTGAGTCTTTCATCCTTCCCACCTAAATAAAAAGCTGTTTAACTTAAATAGCCTACTCTGTCCTTTTTAGTGAATGATTAGAGGGCCAAAACAAAACATTCGATTCCCATCGATGTAACCGACTGAGCCTTTTTTGTGTTATCATTTAATTCCTCGGAGAAAGAAAGCCAAGTTTTGCGGCTGTTCTTTGGATCTCGCTTAAGACATGGAACAACATTAAAGAAACATGACAGATGGAATGATGCGGGCGTATGAAACATAAATGAATTGCCAAGAATTTAGATTTCTTTATTTGGGGATTTGCTAGCCTGAATCTTCTTTTGGAATATTAAAAGAACACCGGTAAATGAAAACGGATTAAAATACTACTATAGCCATAAAAGAAAATACAGCACAAAACAACAACAACATATTCTCTCTAAAAAAGATGAATATTAAGAATTACAAAAAAAAAAATAGAATAAAGAATATGTGCACTGAGAAACGTCATAGGTGTATCTGTATTTTGAGCAAGGTATAATTACATCGGAAATCATTTAATATTCTTCCCGGTATCACGTAATCTGATTTCAAATCTTAATCATACGAGGAAAAAAATAAAATACGAATAGTGATAGGATGCATAAGAAAATTGATTTTTTTTCTTCTTCTAAAAGTAAAATTACCCTTTGCATGG